>JBCNJP010000020.1:25327596-25369526 GCA_039602395.1 Deinandra increscens subsp. villosa | reverse complement strand
TTTCCCCAATATGAAAAGAGTATGAACCTTCAAAGAACCAGTTCATGCTCTTGGAACCAAATGAATCTGAAGCAAGATATGTTTATTATGTATGAAGATTAGAACCATTTACACTCCCCTGTTTATTTCTATGTTTTCTTACAAATGTATTACCTGTCAAGGCTTTGAAAGATTTGGTCTTTGATCTTGAACATATCTGGTGATGATCTATGAGAACAGGTGTATACATTATGATTAGAAGTCTCAAAAGTTTTTCTTGAAATTTTGTGAAAAAGGGGTCAAAATGATTGGTGGTGTAATCGATTATCGATGCTAATTTATGTCATTATGTACATAACAGTGATGTGTTTTGTACATGACAGAAACATGCACTAATCAACTCATCCGGCGGTTTAGATTCGTCTAAGAGCTGTCGAGCCGGCCACTTTGAACCAGAACCACTAATCAACTCTACTGTAAATCAATACAAATATTGTCAAAACAGTCAGCAACGAAATATCATACTTATATTAACATGTGGGGGAGGATGGACAAGACAATCATCCCTACAATAGCATCAACATAATCAACTAATATTACTTTTATACATATATATAAACCTAACACACTGATACGAACAAAAACTTTAGTCATGATTAAAGATACTTTGTCCAGGAGATAGTATCATTTTTGGATCAAACTGCTCTTTCATCTTCTTAAAAACACTCCATTTCTTGCCAAAATGCTCCATCCATTCTTCTTTATTTTTGTAATGTGGCAAGTATTGCTTGATCTTGATCCCAGCTTTGTCACAAAATGCTAAAATCTCCTTGTTTTGTTTGTCTATAACAGACGGATCAGTGGTGGACGCAGCCGAGTTCAGTAATGCAACCGTGTAGAATATATTGTCGTCTTCTTCAGGTGTAGCAACTGACATTCTATCATCCCACCTGCAAATTTTCAAGAAGTTAACTTAACTAAAATTACACTAGATTAAAGATACTAATTGTAGTTATGAAGCAATATGAATTTATTACTTTTTCCGGTTAATTGGGTAGACGAGGAATGGTCCTGAACTCAAGCTTTGTTTCTGAATGATATCGACTAAAACGCCTTGATTAAAATCAGTAATTCTTGATCTTGGGACAAAGAGATTTAGCCATGGGTGAGGGACGTCCCATAGCGCTAATGATTGAAGTACTAGCTCTTCGGTTCTTACTCGATTCAGAAAATCAAAAAAGGTTGCATCTTTGTTGAAGATGAATCCAGGATTGAAGTTCAATTCCTTGAATATCACCTCAAGTTCCTGGAAAAAAAGGACATTTTTTAATGAAATTATTAAAATCAACTTGAATCAAAACTTCAAAAGTAAGATTTTGATCTATATATAATTACCAACCTCATCAATGGTGCTTATGGTTTCATCATTGTAATACTTGACTGCTTCTAAGCTGTATAAAATCCCTTTTTCGGATGCTAAAGAATGTATCATGGATTGATCAGAAGGAGAGAAGAAGTTGCTTGCAGGAGTACTTTCAATGATCAAAGAGCCTTCCACATAATCAAGCCCATCAGTTGAGATCAAATGTTCTTGATCCTTTGTGAATTTGGCAAAATCGTCGTAAATTATCTGAAACCATTTCACCTACACTCCGGAAGCAAGAAATTAGTACACAAAGTCTTGAATCCATGGTGTTTCTGTTCTTTGCACGAGGCCAGGATTTTTGTACAAAACCCCTTTGGTCGAATATTATCAAAAAATTAATCACATTTCTTACAAATTTTTGACGTAATTTTGCATGGGAAAATGCATAATTAGTTTTCTAGCACTGTACGTTAATTGGATGATCACACCTAGGGTTTTTAGAAATGGATTATTTGTTATATTAGATAGCGACTATCGATCATCATGCATGCTATTAAACTTTGTATAATCTCACGTCAGTTTCATTCTTTTTGTTGAAATCGCTATCTTAATTAGCCAGCGACTTCAACAACAAAAGGACTAAAATGCCTGTGTGATTCTTAGAAAATGTGAGTTTGAAGGAACCAAAGTCGCTAGCTAGATTATTGCGACTAACTAGTTTTTCAAACTCTATATATCACCGCTTTTCAAAACAACATATATATATATATATATAACTATATATTTCTGAAAGAGTTGAGATGATCGTACGTACCCTCGTTGGTGCCTTGTCTAGGACGATTCTTGCGCGAGTTATTATCCCAAACTGGCCGAGACCTCCGAGAACAGCATAAAAGAGATCCGAGTTCATGTCCTTGGAGCAAGTTATCAAATCTCCTTTTCCTATAAATAGTAAATTAACAAAATTATTAGTTTTTTTCAAGAAAGACACTATAGCCAGCCAGCCAGACAAGATATTGATTATAACCATCCGACTAAAAAGTTGTAAAAGGTTCTGTTAAGTTTCCACTTTCGGCAGGATTATTTATTAAAATTTAAAACTATTAATTTATCGGTTAATTTTTGAAATAATAATTAATTAACTATATATCTTAATTGTACGTACCAGTAATAACATCCAATTCAAGAACGTTGCTAATCTGAGGACCATGGAAAGATGCCTGTCCACTAATGCCTGCGTTAGAGAGTGTCCCACCAACCGTGAGGTACAAGTAATCTGTCCACGAAACCGGTGCAAGTCCATGCAGAAGCGTGGCTTGCAAGACATCTACCCACAGTTGCTCACCTCCCACATCTGCATAAAACCCTAAAGAAGAGTTCCCTGAAGAATTAACCCTAATCCCACTACTACTAATTATATTTTCACCAACATTAACACCCTGCTTGACAATATTATTATTCTTCAAACTTGACATTTCCATCACCACCCCATCTTTGACCATAGCCTGACCCCTAACCGAATGACCGTTGCCACGTGCCGCGATAGCAAACGGAGAAGAAGAGTTGTAAGAAGATTGCACGAGGCGGACGATATCAGAAACAGACGACGGTTGAAGCACGCCCAACGGGAGTTTTTGAGTGATTTTACCAAAGTCAGAAGATGCAGTTTTCATACAATTGGTGTTTGTACAAAGACTATAATTCTGTGTGATTTCATTTGGAAATATGGATGGTAACAATGGCCTTGATGACACCAGGAACGTGAAAATGAGACTGTTTATTATGAAGGGTACAACAAAATATGCATGAAGTACTACGTGAAGGGAGGAGTAATTAGCCATGAGGAGATTATTAGAAAGTTGAAATGGTGGATGTGCATATAATGTTGTGAGGGATGTGAGTATATATAGAAAAGGGAAGTTGCATGGATGGAAAAAGTCAAAATATAACTTCAATGTAAAAAAGAGGTACCTTTGAGTAAATACATATTAACAGTCTAACACTTGTGTTTTAAATATTATTATTTTAAATTTAATACCTTTTTAATAGAAAAATACCTAAGTTCTTATAATAAACAATTAAATAGTCAAAATTATTAAATAAACTTTGACTTTTAAAATCTACAAAATAAATATGTACTAAAGACTTGGTGTGAAAACTTGGGTTACATTAATTGATTTGGCATTCAATATGTATTTCAGTATTTGTTAAAAGTTAACCAAGTAATTTTGTTTTTATTATTTCTACATCCTTCCTCAATGTATTCTATAATAAATACAATTAAATTCTTTTATTTTCTTTTCGTCACTTTTCATATTTTTATTTTTTTATTATGATAATAAAAAACAATTTTATTTATTTTCCCGAAAACTAATTTTTGAACTTTATTTTAGAAAAGATGTTTTCTTTTCTAAAATAAAGTTAAAAAATTAGTTTTCAAGGAAAATAATTTATTCACAAATTATTTTTTTATCATTAAAAATCCTTGTTAAAAATAAGAATTAGTTTGTTTTTAAATTAAAATTTTAATTTCAAAAGCAAAATGTAAAGTATAACAAGTTTTATTTTTTTTTTATTTTAAGGGATGAAGTATGACAAGTAATAAAGAGATACGTTTAACCTACCTGATATGGCCGACAATATTTTGGCATAAATGTGATTTGGTGATAGGACAATAGATTTTGTATATTGTGATCATTTATGTCATGTCATATTTTGAATAGTAGCAACGACATAAGCGTAAGTGTTTGATACGTATGAGTTTGAGTTTAGTTGAATATAGATAAATGTTCCAAGTTAACAAGAAAGGACGGTGCATTATGTCGCCTTCCAAACCGGTAATAAAGCAATATCTTTCATTCTAATAAAGCAATAAAATAATGTTCACATGTCACTTTACTAGGGTGTACACATCATCCTCCACCTCAACAATCCACTTGTCAACACCACACTTAATTTCAATTTTTTTTTCATTTAAGAATTCAAAATTTCCAAATTTAATATTTCAACTTTCTAAATCTAAAATTCAACATTACATTTAACTAAAATTAGTTATGAATTTGTGTTAATATTTATTACTTATATATTTACATAAATTATTTATTAACTAACTTACCAAATTTATATAAATTGTTTGAATTTTCTAATATTAAGAGATGTAACATTCAAAATTTTAATTTGTAACAATAGTTACTAATATTTATTGATTGAAATATTATATATTAGGGTGGTTGGTTTATTCAATTAAAATATTAAAATGTCAAACACTCTTTTATATTTTATATTCTGAAAAGTAACTTTTATGAGTTTAATTATCATCTTCAACATTTTCTAATTATCTTTTAACATTCTCTGAATTCAAGTAATCCTAAATAATAATAACTTTTTATTGTTGTAATTCTCAACACCACTTTAAAGTAAACCATTAAGCCATTTATTTTCAACTGTGATATACGAAATACTCTAATTTACTATAAATGTATTTTTAACTTAACTACTATAAAATAACTATTTGATATGATCTCACAATTATATCATCCATATCCATAATTTTTAAATCTCATATCATTTTTTATTTTATTATACTTATCTCATTATTATAAATATTTATTCAACCCGTGTAATACACGGGTTACTAACCTAGTAATAATATATAGGCAACTCAGTTGACTTTCTTACTAGAAAAATCTCATACACGCACATATACATATACATACAAATCAAATACATTTACATATATATATATATATATATATATATATATATATATACTATGGAGAAAGATTTTATTCGAAAAAGAATTGTAAGATAGTCTTTGATATGTAAAAATACACTTGAAAATTAATGTCTCATTACGCGTAAATGAAAAGATGACTATATCTCTACATCTAATAAAACACTAACTCAGATGCCATATGGCTTATTTTTAAGGTGTCCACCTACGATTTTTCTACTTGACATCACCATAATCAACTTCAATACTTACCATAAATATTGAATATAATCATGTCAGACTGTCAAATTTAAAAACGACATTTTCAAATTTATTTTCTTTCAAGATTAATGAAATTCAATCATGTCAAACTTTACAAAAATAAAAATAAAAATTGTCATTCAAAATTTTTAATTCCTTTTATTAATTTTATTTATAGTTATCTCATATTTTGAATTTTTATTTACTAACCTAGTATTACATATGAAAGAGAAGAGTAATTGTGAGAAGTTTGGTTTGGGTAAAAAAGATAAAAAAGAATGATAGCCATTAGATCTTCAATTAAACGAAGATATATGGCTCAAAATTTTTCTGTGTAGAATTAGAGAGAAAAACAAAAGATGGAATAGTATTTTTGACTTTTTATTAAGTTCCCTCATTTTTTAAACATTCATAATTCTTAGATAGGAGATTTTTTTTTAAATTACACCATAAAACGAGTATTTTTTATCTTTAAAACGAGCGTTTGTTATATATAAAAAAATTACTCTTTTTATTGTATCAAAATGTTCAGATCATTGTGTCATATTGTGTCAAAATGTTCAGATTATTGCGTCATATTGTGTCAAAAATCCGAAGAGTAATTTTTTTAGCTTTATATATAGAAATACTATAAGCATTTCAAAGGTAAAAAAACTCGTTTTTATGATGTATTTTTTTTTTAAATAATGTCATATGTGAAAGTTATAAATGTTTTAAAAAATAGGAAACTTAATTAAAAGTTAACAAAAATACATAAGACCAAATTGTCTCCCCTTTTTTATTAGATCAAAAATTAATGAAGAGATTCATTCTTATCTTCTTACCCAAACCAAACTTCTCATTAGAACCCTTCACTATATATGTATATGATTCTCTAGTTTCTGAGGATTTTCATTTCTTAGAAATGATCGAGTGTTTTTTTGTTTTCGTTCCTTCAAGGAATAAAATGTTTATTCGGTTTATTTTCTTCTTAAAAATTTATGAAAAAAAATTAAGAATTAAAGGTTCTAAAAGTTTTAAAAATAATAAAACAAAAAGTAAAAATATAATAAAGAAAACTCAAATATAAAATTAAAAAAGTAGAAAAATTAAAAAAAACAAAGAAAATGGATAAATTAATATAAAATAATAAAAAATAATAAAACAAATACTAATATAAATATAGGATAAAAAAATAAAAAGTTAATGTAAATTAAAAAAATAAAAAACAAAATGCAATAAATACAAATAACTAAAAATTTTGAAAAATAAATAAAATGGATATAGCAATTACGAAAAGAAATATCGTTAAAAATTGTTTTTCACTTTTACCACTTAACAAACAATACGAATTAATAATTTATTTTATTTCGATGGAGTAACCAAACAGGACAACAGAATTGCAATGATCCATTTTATTCTTTTGACCATTCTCTTATTGCGTTAATTACATTCTTTTATTCATTATATTACCTTATACCAAACAAACCCTAAGTATTATGAAAATCCGTAGAATGAACAAATTACTCATTTTTTCTCTCAAAATACAAAAATGTAAAAAAAACATAAAATATATTAATCCTTCCAGAAATTTACTATAAGGGTTAGGTTTAAATGAGAACTTTTTGTTTTGAGAACTTTTGAGAATTAAATCTCAACCACTAATTTCAGGTGGGGACCACTATAATTCATGGGGAGGTTTTCCATATATATAAACTAGTGGCTTAAAATAGTTATTTTTAGTTCTCAAACCCAATTGGTTCTCAAATGATCATCTCCCTATATAAATATATATAAATATATATAACAGAGTCGCTATTTTTAGATCATTCAGCTTCATAGAAACATACATAATTTTTTTTTGGTCTGGATCGGCATGGTCACATAAGATAAATACGACACAGTAATAAAATAAATACAGTTATTAGAATTTAAATAATATACATACGAAGGTCTTTACAAATTAAAAATAAACATATTGAAATTAGTATAATTGGATAATTAGTTACTTTTTATTTTATGAATTTTGAATCGCACATCTGCAAGATTTCAAGAGAAAAAAATATCATATAAGGATTGAGGATGATCAATAACTTTTTCGAACGAAGCATCATTATTAATTACTAATATTTTAGTTTATTGGGCTTGGGTGCCATCAGGGCTTTAGCCAATCCAGATTTGAACTTAAAAAAATATAATGTAGCAAATAAGGTTTGAACCTTGGTCAGTCAAGAAGAAAAAGGAACAGACTCAACAAGATTTAGAAAAGCCATTGGGACATAAATTTTAATTGATTATCTTTTATCCAGAAGTTATTTAATGACTCCCCATCATAGAAAAAATATTTGAAAAAAAACCATACATATGAATTCAACTTCGCGTACGAGGTTAAGGGGATGCACCTGCACACCCTAGGCCTATTACAATTTTGGCCCTAACTATAAGATAGTACAGAGATGTTTGCGCGATGCAGCAGAAAACGCCACACACTAACACAAATTTTGATATGAAGAATTGACTGATAAAGTATCAAGTAGACATGAAGATTTAATAAAAGGTTTATATAATAAAGTTAATATAAAAAGAAATAAAATAAAAATGATTTTAAAAATTTACTTAATTTTTTTATGGTTTGCATAATTACATTTCTAAAGAAAAACTTCGTTATTAATTACTTATTTTGTTATTCCTATTTAATTAATCACATGATTGTTAAAAACAATTTTATCATTTTAAACTTTTAAAATTTAATATTTGCTTTCAAATATAGTATAGATAAATTGATAAAAGGTTAACCCATTTAAGAAAGAAATTATCACAGTATATATAAGACCATATAGTATTTTCAGTCTATATATATTGAGATGTATATATATTGAGATGATCTGAACTTTGATTGAATAGAATTTATGTCTAATGTTTTAAAAACCAGTTTTAAAGTTGCACCGGAAAAGTTTTCGGGACCGGTTCGACCGGTCGGACCGGTTAGACCGGCCGGTTCAACCGGTTAGGGGATTTAATATATATTTCTATAAAAATGCTAATAAACTTGTACACTTCATCAAAAATAATTAAAATACAATTTTAATCCACTCAAAAATATTACCAAATAGGTATTCCACAAGAAAATATAAGTTTTAAAGTTCACAAATAATAAAAAGTAACAATAAAGTATAAACATTTAATAAAAATAAGAAAATCGGTTGAACCAGACCGGTTTAAACGGCAAAAACCAGTCAAAACCAGAAAAAGCCGGCAGGTTCGAATTGTTAAAAACCATGAAAAAAAACCGGACATAAAAAACCAGACCCCTAAAAAATTCGGTCAACCATTTTTTAAGAGGATAGAAATAGAAGCTACTATTAAGCAACCATTTTTTATTTACCATTGGCACCAGGGGCGGATCCATGTGTATGTTAGTGGGGTCCTAGGCACCCACTCAACAAAAAAATGATATGCTATTTAGTTGTGATATTTGATTAAGGCACCCATGATCTTCTTTCCAAGGCACCCAAGAACCATGGCTCAACCAAAATCCTGAGAAGAAAGAAGGAAGAAAAATATTGACCATGGCTTTTTCCTGCAAGTGAATACGAGAAGGAAGAAAGAAGAAGATAGAAAGAAGAAGATGACGGGAAGAAAGAGAAAATAATATTTTATTATTATACTATTTTCTAATAGGAAAAGTACCTATACCTCTCTGCCAACACTCAACCTAACTTTTTTACCTTAATGAGATGCTATTAATAAGTTAAAATTATAAAATAGATATTCAGGAATCTGTTAATAGGTTAAAACTATAAAAATAGATATTCAGGCATCCGTCGAACTAATAATTTGCTATATTTTTTAATGGCCAAATTATACACCAAATTACACCATCTTAAGATTTGAACTTAGAGTCTACGTCAAAGAGAACATTGTCTTTTCCACTAGGCTACAACCTAAGTGGAACAAGTAAGCTATTTGAATTAAACATCCACTCTGAGAGACTTTCACTCTGTGCGGCGCATACCTTTTTTTTTATTTTACAATTGATTGGTTAAAGATGAAACATAACCTGAATTAACAATGGTCAGAATTTCCACCTAGCATGTTGTCACTGTTCTGAATACCTAATTTAACCTATTAGTCAAATATTTATTTGACCCGACCCGTTTGACTTTATCTATATATGTAATTTTTTCATACGACCTATACTGGTTTCACTCAATTTTGGCACCCACTGACAAAAAATCCTAGATCCGCCACTGATTGGCACCTAGCAATAAGGTTGGCTAATGGTTTCCCAAAACCGATATTGGTATTTTATAAACATTATTTTATTTTATTAAGTTAGACACTCTCGATCTCCCTCTCCCACACACATACTCTCTATAGAGATAGATTATTAATTAAATTACTTTAAGAAGTATAAGAGCTAAAGAAGGAATTAAAGCATTTATCTCACTAAATAAATGATGATAATTATTGACTTTCAATTAAAACTATAATGAATAAAAAGTTAAATGTATAAAAGAGAATCTTTAAAGATAGGTCATTCCATTTAAGGGTGGCCATAGAACTTAGGTAAAAAGTCCTTTTCTTATGTCCCCAAATGTTACAGAAAATAATTTTATTTAACATATGAGCATAAGGTTACCTATTATATATATACCAATAAAAATAAAAATTGATGGATTAATAGTATACTTTTTGCTTTTTAAAGTTTGGTCACAACATTTTGGTTCTTGACGTTTTCTACCCCTAAACTTTTATAATTTGATTTTTTTTATTTTTAACCAAATAGTAAACTTTTGGTTTTTCATAGCTTAGTCACATATGTTTCATACTATTAAGTTTTGTACCGTTTAACTTTTAAAAGTTTTTTTATTTTAAGTTTTGTTGTCTTCTATTTTGGCCACGAAACTTTTAACTTTTCTACTTTTGTTTTTAGTATATTTTTATAGTTTTATATTTTCACTACAAGACTTTTAGACTTTTATGTTTTATACCCATTAACTTTTAAACTTTTTTTTTTGTTTTAAGTTTTGTTGTCTTCTACTTTGACCACGAAACTTTTAACTTTTCTACTTTCATTTTTAGTATACTTTTATAGTTTCACCACGAGAGTTTTTAACTTTTACGTTTTATACCACTTAACTTAGTATATTTTTATAGTTTTATACTATCACCACAAGACTTTTAGACTTTTACGTTTTATACTCCTTCATTTTGTAACCCTCTAACTTTTAAAGTTTTTTTTTTGTTTTGTGTTTTTTTGTCTTCTACCTTAGCCACGAAACTTTTAACTTTTCTACTTTCGCTTTTAGAATACTTCTATATTTTTATATTTTCACCACGAGACTTTTAAACTTTTACGTTTTATATCACTTAACTTTTTTTTTTTACTTTCGTTCGGTATACAAAATCATCCTCGCAGCAACGCGCGGGGTGAGTGAACATCTCGTTTATTACAAATCAGATTACTTTTACTTATACGTTAAAAGCTCGACAACAATAGAAGGGTCGGTACACCCACAAGCTTAGCCTAGTGGTAAAGGTGTATCACCTCTTATCAAGAGGTCTTGGTTTCAAGTCCCACTTATAACAAAAGAATAAAAAATAGGGGTTACAAGTTGGGCCATGGGGTTTTTTTCTCACCAGTGGTGAGTTTCCTCCTTATGGGGATTGGAGATGATCGGGTGGGTGGTGTAATGTCCCCGTCAGTGATCCAAATTTGTCGTTCAAAAAAAAAAATAGAAGGGTCGGTAACCTATCACTAAGACAATCATCAATGCATTCGACTAAATGCATCCTACATGTACGCTACATAAGCAATTTTATAATCATCTTTTTCTCTAATTTATTATATTTATTATTTTTCTCTCTATTATCCTCTCACAACATCTTAAGGCTATGACTCCTATGAGTAGTGGTAACCCCCCACCCATGGGGGTTATGTGACATGTGGCTGCCACCTCATCATAGGGTGAAAAAAAATAAAAAAAACGTCAAGCGGTTTTTTTTATAATTTAAAAAAAGTTTACATATGTAATTTCGTGTTTACATATGTAAAAAAACTGGTTTACATATGTATTTCCCGAGAACGGGACTTTTTTATTATTTTTTTTTAAAAAAAACTAACAGTTGGATCGTCATCATTTTATAGACCCTGTGTCGGGTATACATGTAGATCATTGTAATATTTTTTTTGCATTTTTTTCTAAGGGGACATAAGGGTTTTCACAACTCAAGTGGGTTTGTTCCGATTTTTTTTATAGTGACTCTTTAAGTTAAAAAAACACCCTTAATGAAAGAAGAAAAAAAAACGCCGACTAAATTTTAAAAAATATATATATTTAAGAACCGATTTTTTTGCAAAAAAAAAGGTTAACCGGGCAAAAAAGACGTTCAAAAATTGTTATTTTTTTAGAAGTATTCTTTTGTAGATTCTACATTCATTTTTAATGGTTTTTTTAGAAGTATTCTTTTATAGAGATTTTTTTTAAAAAAAATTATTTATAGATTTTGTTACATATGTAACAAGGCATTTTACATATGTAATAAGACATTTTACATATGTAATAGGTAAATGTTACATATGTAACATGACGTAACGTCAGATTTCGGATTTTTTTTAAAAAAAGTACGCGGCGCTTTTTTGATATTTTTCACCATAGATCTTGTATTAACGCATAGAATCACTAAAAAAATTTGAAGAAAAAAAAATTGTTTTGTGGAAGTTTTCACAGTTTTTCCAACTAAAAGAGGTTTTCATTATATCCATCTCCTATATATATATACACCTAGTGAAAAGGTCATTGTAGACACCCCCATAAGTGTAGACATGTAAACACATTTTTTCACCATTAGATCTCTTGATCTAATTGTTGTAATTAAATTTTTTTTTTATTTTTTCTCATTTTTCAGAAAATTTCACATGTGAACGCATGTGAAAAAAAACTATTTCACATTCGAAAGTCTTTATAATGAACCTCACCCTATATATATATATATATATATATATATATACATATATATATATATAGGGTAGGGATCTATGGAAAACCACTCCGAGTTGGAAAAACTTTGAAAACTCTTAAAAAACGGGGTCAAAAAGTTTTTTTTTTCCTTTAATTTTTTTATGGTGATTCTTTAGGTTATAGGCTATCCATAGATGGAAAAAAATCAAAAAAACGCCTCGGGGATTTTTTTTAAAATGTAACAAGTTTTGTTGTTACATGTGTAACAAGGCCCTTTTTTGAGATTTTTTAAAAAAATATCCTTGAGGCGTTTTTTTGATTTTTTTCCACATAGGGGTAGCCTATAACCTAAAGAATCACCATAAAAAATTAAAGGAAAAAAAAAATTTTGACCCCGTTTTTTAAGAGTTTTCAAAGTTTTTCCAACTCGGAGTGGTTTTCATTTTATCCTTTCTCTCTCTCTCTCTCTCTATATATATATATATATATATATATATATATATATATTACACATATATATATATATGGTAAGGATCAATGGAAAACCTCACCTTTTTGGAAAACCTGAAAAACCCATCTTACACTATTGATTAGTTAATCTATGGTTGAAAATGAACGTGTCATTTTTTGAAATAATTTAAAATTTATTTAATGCACCAAGGGCATAATAGACAAACCATTATTTTTATGAATAAATGTTTAAATCTTCTTTCCCAAACTCTCTCTCCTTTAATTTTAAACTTTCTGCCAAATAAAAAAAAAACCTAATTTACAAAAGAAAATAAATCGTTAATCATCAGTTCATCACCAGTGTAACGATTGTTACATCGTTGTAACAATAATTTTAAGTTTTTTTCTTAAAAAAGAAATGATGGTTACATAGGTGTAACCATTTAGAAAAATTGTAAATTATATTCGTGGCTCTCTTATTTCTAAATCTGATTACACGTATGTAACACTTTTATTTCACATGTTTTTAATTGATGTTACACGAATGTAACACCATGTATTTTCTTTTCTAGAACGTTATGAATTTGTTTCATGTGATTATGCATATGATAGTTATTACATAAATGTAAGTAGTTATTACACGTATGTAACACTTTTATTTTACATGTTTTTAATTGATGGTACACGAATGTAACACCACGTATTTTCTTTATAGAACGTTACGAAATTGTTTCACAAGATTATGCATATAATAGTTATTACATAAATGTAAGTAGTAATCCCCAATCTATATCTTTCTTTTTAGGTAACTTTTCTGAATCGTTCCAATTATGTAACCATCGTTTATTTTCATGAAAAAGTACCTAAAATTATTGTTACAACGATGTAACAATCGTTGTGCTGAGGATGAACTGCTGATCAACGACTTTTTTTTTTTTTGTAAATTAGGTTGTTTTTTTTAATTAGGAGTGGAAATTTAAAATTAAAGGAGAAAGAGTGAGATTTTAAGAAAGAGGAGATATGGGAGAGAAAATTGATTTAATCATTTATTAAAAATAGTTAACAAAAATAGATTATGTCATGTTACCATATTGCCCTTTAAATAAAAGAAAATTAAAAAAAAGAAATAATATGATTGGTTAGAAAAGGTTTTCTAGATTTTCCAATATTTAGAAGGTTTTGCAATGAACCTCACCCTATATATATATATATATATATATATATATATATATATATATATATGGTGAGGTTCATTGTAGACACTTTCGCATGTGAAATAGCTCCTTTTCACATGTGAAAGTTTCTAATTAATGAGAAAAAAGAAAAAAAGAAAAAAGAAAATTAATCACAACCATTAGATCAAGAGATCTAATGGTGAAAAAGGGTGTCTACCTGTCTACACTTATGGGGGTGTTTACAATGAACTTTTCACTATATATATATATATATATATATATATATATATATATATATATATAGGGTGAGGTTCATCATAGACCCCTTAAAAAGTGTAGACCCCGTAGACCCCTTTTCTAGCCATCGGATCTAAAGAGCTGAGTTTTTTTTATGGAGGGGTACGATCGTCAAAAGCCTCAATCTCTTTTTTTAAAGCCATCTTTCCTGATGCCCGCCGGTTACGACTTCTAATTAATTCGGGTAAATAGTTTCTTAATCAGTGAGTAAAGAAACCGTAATACCCATTGAAACCAAAAAAGAATTTGATCCTTTAATCACCAGATCACAAGTCTTAACCTCGTCACAATCATCCTCAAGTTTCGGGGTTTGCCCGGAATCGGCGACACACACACCTTCGGCTGTCGGCTTCTTTTCCATCACCAGCGTTTTCACCACCTTACATTGTTACGCCTCCAACCAACCATGGTTCAGCCACCATTCGATCATCCACGGTCGCCATCGAGAACACATTACTGAAGTAGAGCGAGTCTGATTCGAGCCGTCGTCCGAGTGTATCATCACCGTCCTCGTGTTTCTGTTGCCATTTCAATCGAGGGTATGGTCTAAAACCCTAGTACGGACGTGTTTTGGCATGGCTCTGTTTCATCCTTGTTAAGCTTTCTAGTCATTCATGGTGGTAACGTGACTAGGGTTCAAATCGGAGAAGATGACTCTGCTGGCTTATAAGTTATATATCTCTTAAACTAAGATTTAGCCAAACAGGAACTTGTCCCAATGGTTAAGGCCCTCCAATCTAAACCACAGGTCGATGGTTCAAGGCCTGTGGTTGGCTGTTTCTTTGATTTTGTTTCTTGGTTAATGAAGATTTTTTTTATGTTAATTTAAAACATTTTAATAACACATTGCAGTTTAAAGCTCGGTGGCTTCGTTGTTGGTTAATCAAGATTTATTTATTATTTTTGTTTGTTGGTTAATCAAGATTTCTTTATTTTTATGAAACTCTTTTGCCCACCATGTAAACATCATGTGTTTATTTGTTTTAAACAATTCATGTGTTTTAAGTGTGTTTTATTGAGTTTAAAACTCAAGTATAAGACTCTATACAAATTCAATAGAGTTACAAAACTCACTGAGTTTTAACTGAAAAGGATAATTATAATTTTATGATCAGTGAGTTTTGTTTAAAACTCACTAATTTTTTAAAAACTCACTGTTTTTTTAAAACTCACTATTTATAAAACTCACTTTTTAAACTTAATATTGAGTTGAAATCTCAATCTTTTGTTACTAGTTTAAAACTCACTGTTTTGTTTAAAACTCACTGTTTTAAAACTCACTATTTTATAAAACTCACTGTTAAGTTTTAAACTCATTGTTGCGTTTAAAACTCACTCTTATGTTTAAAACTCACTGTTTTGTTACTGTTCTAAAACTCACTGTTGTAAACTCACTATTGAGTTTAGAACTCATTGTTTTGTTTAAAACTCACTATTAAGTTTTAAACTCATTGTTGTGTTTAAAACTCACTGTTTTAAACTCGTTATTAAGTTTAGAACTCATTGTTTTGTTTAAAACTCACTACTTTTAAAACTCACTATTTTATAAAACTCGCTATTAAGTTTTAAACTCATTATTGTGTTTAAAACTCACTATTTTAAACTCAATATTGAGTTTAAATCTCACTGTTTTGTTACTAGTTTAAAACTCAATGTTTTGTTTAAAACTCACATTTTTTTAAAAAAAATTCACTACTTTTAAAACTCACTATTTTTAAAACTCACTTTTTTGTTACTATTTCAAAACTCACTATTTTTAAAACTCACCGTTTTAAACTCAATATTGAGTTTAAAACTCATTGTTTTGTTACTATTTTAAAACTCATTATTTTTAAAACTCACTACTATTAAAACTCACTGTTCTAAACTCACTATTGAGTTTAGAACTCATTGTTTTGTTAAAACTCACTGTTTTGAACTCAATGTTGTGTTTAAAACTCATGTTTGTTACTATTTTAAAACTCATTGT
This sequence comes from Deinandra increscens subsp. villosa, assembly GCA_039602395.1. NCBI lineage: Eukaryota > Viridiplantae > Streptophyta > Magnoliopsida > Asterales > Asteraceae > Deinandra > Deinandra increscens. The sequence continues at coordinate 25,353,373 of JBCNJP010000020.1, read as the reverse complement.
TTTAAACTCACTATTGAGTTTAAAACTCACTGCAAACTTTAAAACTCGATGTTCTATAAAACTCACTGTTGACTTTAATAACATCGAGTTTTACAACACACTACAGATTATAAAACTTTTTTTAATACTCGTTGCAAATTATAAAATTCTCTATTAAGTTTAAAACTCATTGTTTTTAAAATGCACTATTTTTAAAAAATCACTGCAAACTTTAAAATCGACGTTCTATAAAATTTACTAAAAATTATAAAACTCATTGCTGAGTTTTAAAACTCACTGTCGTGTTTAAAACACTCACTGTAAACTTGAAAACTTGATGTTCTATAAAACCTACTATTATGTTTAAAACTCACTGTTGTGTTTAAAACTCACTCCAACTTTAAAAATTGATGTTCTATAAACTCACTAAAATTATAAAACTCATTGCTAAGTTTTAAAACTCATTGTCGTGTTTAAAACTAGGGGTGTTCAAAAGCGGATACCCGGAATTTCGGATATCCGAATTTCGGGTATCCGAAAATTTCGGATATCAGTTTTCGCTGTCCAAGTCCAAGTCCGAAATTTCGGATATCCGAAATTTCGGACTGGACTCGGATAGTTATAACGGATATCCGAAAATCCAGTTTTTTTTAAAAAAAAAACCACAATTTAACAAAAAAAAACGACAAAAAGACAAAACAAATAAACATAGTCCAAGTCTTCAAATACAAATAAACATAAGTTCGACCTAAAAAACGACAAAACAAATAAACATAGTCCAAGTATTCAATAATTCCTTATTTCTTTAATATAAAATTTATTTAAATTTATTTAAATTTTCGGATACCGGGTATCCGAAACTTTCGAAAATTTTATAAATTATTGTCCAAGTCCAAGTCCGAATTTTCGGATATCCGAAATTTTCGGATAATTCGGATACGGAATTTCGGATAATTCGGATACGGATTCGGACTCGGATATTTTTGAACACCCCTATTTAAAACTCATTGTTTTTAAAATTCAGTGCAACTTTAAAAAATCGACTTATAAAACTCACTGATTACCATTATCATTATCTCCCTTCCGTTAAAACTTAGTGACTTATAAAACTCACTGAGTTTTATTAGTGAGTTTTATAAGTCACTGAGTTATAAAACTCACATTCAGTTAAAACTCAGTGACTTATAAAACTCATTGAGTTTAAAGCTGACCTTCAGTTAAAACTCAGTGAGGTATAAAACTCACTAAAAACTCAGTGAGTTATAAAATTCAGTTAAAATTAAGTGAGTTATAAAACTCAGTTAAAAAAAGTACTACAATTTAAAAAGACAACAATTCACATGCAAAATAGACTGATTTCGCATGCAAAATAGAGTTATTTATGTTTTGTAATTTTGAAATATATAAAAGAGAGTTTTATAACAGAGTTTTAAAACTCACTAATTTTTAGAACTCACTAAAGATTATAAAACTCACTAATTTCTAGAACTCACTAATGATTATAAAACTCACTGTTTTTAAACTCATTGTAAATTATAAAATTCACTATTGTGTTTGAAACTCACTATTGTTTTTAAAAATCGATATTCTATAAAACTCAGTGAAAGTTATAAAGCTCACTATTTTTAAAACTAACTGCAAACTTTAATTGATGTTCTATATAAAACTCAATGTTTAGTTTGAAACTCACTGAAAATTATATTTAAAACTCGTTTTCTTAAAACTCACTTGTTCAATATAAAACTCACTATTAAGTTTAAAACTCACTTTTGAGTTTAAAACTCACTGTTTTTAAAACTCATTGCAAACTTTAATCGAAATTCTATAAAAACTCACTATTGAGTTTGAAACTCACTGAAAATTAAAACAGGAAAACTCATCTAATATTCCCATATAATGTAGTATTCAAATTCACTGTCTCATACACATGACCATATAATCTGCAAAAAGACAGGTAAATAACACCTAAACATGAAACCAGGTCAATAAAAAAATATTCCCACTTCTACATAAGGAGATGACGGTTAACTAATGTGATTCTAATTGTTCAATTCCTAAACAAAAACAAAACATAAGGGGAGGGGGTATGGTTGCCTTGTGGCTTCAAGGAGCCATGCTCACCAACCAATCATCATGTGCCAACTCAATTTTGATGTTTTTGAAGCCATATCAAGCCACAACACCCGGTATGGTTGCCAAGAAGAGCCATGCGGCTCCCCTTGGAACATGAAAAAACAAATGAGACAAAACAAGTGGGGGTTGGTGCGGCTCTCCCCGGTTCCCTCGTGCCGCATAGACCAAAAATTCGGAAGCCATGGGGAGAAACCGCCCAAGGCGGTATGGTTGCCCCTTTGAGCCGCCCGGCTCCCCTTGGAACCGCCCAGCGGTAACCCAACTATACCGCCTCCCCTAACAAAACCCATTTGGCCTGTTGGAAATAAAACAAAACTTAATAAGTTGAATAAACTCATTTATAGGTAAATGGGTCAAAATAGACCCAAATGGCTAAAACTTATTGATGTATGTTGTCATTTTGCAGGTGGGCAATTATAGTGCATCTGTCCCAGATGAATCATCTAATTGTCCCAGACTCCCAGTTTTGAGCGTAGAAGGCAAATGAGGTATCTTGACTTATGTAACGAAATAAGGACCATAAAGACCAATTCCCAAGTAGGGAGACTTTTATGGTACACCTAGAGAGACTTTTATTGTACACCTACAAAGACCCTTGTCAACATAAGTCCTGCAAAAAATTTCAAATACAACATTAAGGAAGACAAAGAAGAAACATAATAGATACTTAAAACATCCTACACGAAACACTCAAGTATAAGAATTGCGAATGTCTCATAAACACCATTGGCATGATTAAAACATATTCACGTCACATGTTATCCAATTAGCAACCAAGAACCGCATTCCATGTTTCAAATCATAACTTTACAAGCATATTACAGGCTAAAAGAATAGAAGTAACACTTACAACCAAGAGTAAACAAGAGGATAGGAATGAAAAAATCATCGATGAAAATTACCTCACGTAGTAACTAAAGAGGAGAATCTTATCGTCATGTAAAATCCAAGATGACATCAAATGTTCCAATGCTCTCATTTCCCCACAATGCTCAACATCACTTAGACCCAAAAAAAACTCTCGTTTTGTGTATACCCTCCTACCACATCAATAAGTTCTAATGATTGCTTATCTGTGAAAGTAACACAATTCAATAATAAAAAAGCAATTAGAGACATCAAATTATATACACATATATTGATACAGACCAAATTGTCCGGGTCCAAGTAAGTACCAAATATAATAAGTGTTATGAGTTGTTTCTATTAAACAATAGGTTCCTTATTTCAATAGCTCACTTGCTGAGCAAGAATACCAGCTCCTTAAAGTACTATTTTATCATAAACCAACATGGATATAGGTATACCAAATGTATACCTATATAAACCAACATGGAAACATTGTAACCACATTTGAATTGAATAAACCCGGCCTGTGAAGATTAAAATTCACTAAAAATGTGGTTCAGATTAAAACTCACTTTAAATATGATTGAAATTAAAACTCACTTTGCGGATTGATCCTAATCATCTTCAATAGTTCAATGTTAAATGAAAACCTAATTCATATCCTCCTCTTAATCACTGATGTTGAAATTAACACCCCCGGAATTTGATAGCAACTCGATCATAGGATCTGAATATATATCAAAACTCTATTAATTCTAAGCTCCATGATTATATATATAAATCAGAGATAAGAAATAACATCATCAGATTATAATTAACTAACTATATACCTAGCTGCAGCATGAGCGGTGTCAAAACTTGATCCAATTCTGATGTAAGTACTTGTTGATTGGTTTCCTACACATTCCAATCACAAAACCAAGTAACAGATCAACTTCTAAATTTACTGTTTTGAATAAGATTAGTGTCAAAACAGCTTCTATATATGTTATTTTTGGTGATTTATGACTTATTGCATACAGGGTTTCCTTAGGGACTCCCCTCTTTTGTAAACTAACTATTCAACCTTTAATCAATCATAATTTTCGTCTAGATTTTTTAACGGATACTAGAATTATGAATTGAAATCCTCATAACGTAACTCGCGAAAAACGGTTTAGCATTTTTATTTAGGGGTTGTGTTTGACCCGGTTTCTAAAGCATCTTTAATGGTATTATCGAAATGTGACAACTTTGCAAAAAAAAAACGGTTCTATAACTAGATTACTAGAACCAGTTTAAAAATCAGTACTAGTGCCGGAACCGCACAAATTTTTCTTGATCTGACGCATAGGACCAGTTCGGATTCAATTCACTCTTTTTCTCATATATTTTTATGACGTCCCTCAGCCAATACAAGATAAAAATGAAACTGAGATGGTGGACCATTCATATTTTTGTTAAGATTCAAAATTTACTTCAAAAAACTGGGTTGATCACAACAGATTTTAATTCCCAAACAGCCATAATGACAACTTAAATGCCCATTTTGCACAAAATATATAAAGCAATATAGATTTTTCGACAGGTTGTTGCAAATGATAAGAGGTTTTGAGCCGGTTGCACATTAGAATTGAAAGCCCCAAATAACGGTTTTAAAACCCTAAAAACGAAAACCAGAACAGATTTGATAACATCAAAAATCATAAGCCCAACTTACGTGACGTTGATGATCAGAAGAGCTGATGAAGAGAACCCGATGGAATCGAACAGATCGTGGAATGTTAATGAAGAATCGCTGATGAAGAGAACCAGATGAATTCGAAGAGATGGAGACTTTTCATGTTGAAGAAGGTCGACATAAACATAAAACGTGAAAAGACCTCAGTGCCCCTCCGTGTCTTTTCTTTTTAAAATCTGATTAAGATCTCAGTCATCTTATTTAAATCATCCGACGGTGATTAAAGGGGTCTACAGGGTCTACATTTTTTGAGGGGTCTACAATGAACCTTCGACTATATATATATATATATATATATATATATATAGGGAGAGGATCATTTGAGAACCAATTTGATTTGAGAACTAAAATGAACTAATTTGAGCCACAAGTTTATTTACATGTATTCCCCCTCCCATGAATTGTAGTGGTCCCCCTGAAATTTATGGTTGAGATTTAGTTCTCAAAAGTTCTCAAAATAAAAAGTTCTCATTATATATATATATATATATATATATATATATATATATATATATATATATATATTGTCCCTTATACACATTACTATATTTTCAATCTATATATAACTTGGTTTATAACTTATCAGTACTAAAAGATTAACGGATGAGTTCAATATGTATAGTTTAAAAAAGCATAGCATTAAATATAAAATAGAAAACAATTCCTTTTGTTTCATTTAAAAAGAAAAGTTCAAGAAAAGAAAAGAAATTGTCACGTCAAAAGACAAATTTCATCCACCACCTAAATTTAATACTCTAGATCAATAAATCAAACAAGATAGGGAAAGTGAGATACAATTTGAGGTAAGAAAAGAAAAGATAGAATTATTTTATTTTATTGTCGGTAGTTTAAACGGAAAGATACAAAATTATGTACGCTTACCTACCTAGCTAGAAAATGTATTTTTAGTTGAATATATTCTTTTTATGTGCAAATAAATGATAAAAATAACTTTTATGTGATCATCTTTAAAACAATAGTGTAATTATGGTATTAGATTAAACCATAACAAGAATACAAGTTAAAAGGTTATATAAATCACTAAAAAGCTAACCAAAAACTATATATATCAGTGAAGTATGTAGCATGTGAAGAAATGTTACCAAAATGTAGAATGAGTAAAAATTTAACGTTGCAATATTGTACAAATGAAAAGAAAAAATAATTTGAAATAAAATGTTATTGACCACAATTTAAAACGGAGCCGTCCTGTTTTATGCGCGTAATTTGATAGAAGCCAAAGTCATACCGCAATTGACAATGTGGTTTAAACTTTAAAGTCACCATATCAATGAATTAAACCTTAAATAATACATGCATTACTAGAAAATTAAGTAACAACAATGGATAAATCATCAAAACCTATGTATCTCACTAAAATTTAAGAGAGACTAATTATCGACAGGTCGTGGTATGTGGAAATGGCTTAATTTATGGATGGTGTGTTAACAAATGATATTCTAGACAATTCTTTATATTATTGGTTTGTTATTCTAGTAGATATTTTGTGTACGTATAGTTTCCTTATAAATAGGTAATTTAGGTGGCATTTGGTTCGTGAAATTCAATAGAATTGGAATTGATATTTTTTTCTTTTAAAATTGTTCTTGATTGGGTAACAAAAGAATTTGAAATGCAGTGAATTCCATAATTAATGAAATTTAGTACTATTTTAACAATCATTGGAAATTCTTCATTTTAATGAAGGAAGGTTACACGACCTCAAATTCCATTGATTAAAAGAATACATTCCAATTTAAATTTCTCCATAACACAACTAAGCACAGCTTGCAAAGAAAAACTTTACAATTCCAATTTCATTGAATTCCACAAACCAAACGCCACCTTAATTTTATATTTTCCTATATACCCTATTCTATATATAGGGATTATTATTCCCTTGTTATTCAAGAGAATCACATTGTGGATCACCCTCTTCGACATCACGATGTCGACATATAGGGTAACACCGATCCCCCCCCCCCCCTCTTCATCTGGCGTATACCCTTACCAACGATGCCCCTGTGGCTCGTTAGAAGCCCAATCGCAGGGTCAATCAAAATAGGTGTGACAGCAATCCAACCTGCAACAATCGGCCCAATTCTAGCCGCTCCTCTAGTTGGTCTCAACAGTGGCCCACTTCGGCCCGCAACCCCGGCTACCCAACCCACTTTCCCTACTAGGGTTTGTCCCCCTATTGGGTTCATCCACCTTGTTCGTTCCGAACCTAATGCGGCTAGGCCCCTTGGCAACCGATGGCTCATTTTCAAGCAATCGTCAACCACTTGCCCCTACTGCCCAGGTTAACCTTGTTGATTGTGATCCCATGGAACCTACTGAACTGGCCGACGCTTTTCATACGTGGCACATGGATATCGGGGTTTCAAATCATGTCACCTAGTATCAAGGTAAACTTACCAACTTTTCATCGTATTCACCAATAGCGTCGATATTTGTTGGCAATGACACTAAAATTCCAATTAGTGGCTCGGGACGCTCCACCCACCTACGCAACCTACTGCTCCCACCCCACCTCTGCCCCCCTCCACCACTTTGTACCTATCCCATGGTCATCCGTACTACCACCGGTAACACAAAGCCTCATGTTCCACTGAACCTCAATACCCTGACCTCTCCACCCATCTCTCCTCTCCAAAAATCCCATCTCGCTGCTCTAACCGACCCTAACTGGAAAAGAGCTATGCTAAAAGAATATGAAGCTCTATTAGCAAATAATACATGGGAGTTAGTTCCACGACCAGACAATGTCCCGGTCATTCGTTGCAAGTGGTTATTCAAGCATAAGTTTCACTCAAATGGAGCTCTGGAGTGCTACAAGGCTCGTCTAGTTGTTAATGGGAAAAGTCAAACTGATAGATTGTGAGGACATATTCAGTCCAATGGTGAAACCGGCTACTATTCGGACAATACTCAGTTTAGTCGTCTCTCGATCATGGCCTATACATCAATTAGACGTTAAAAATGCTTTCCACCATGGGTATTTAAAGGAATCAGTCTACATGTTTCAACCCTCAGGCTTCGTAGATGAACAAAAACCTAAGTTCGTTTGCAAATTGAACAAATCTCCGTATGGACTTAAACAAGTTCCTCGAGCATGGTACCACCGTTTTGCGAGCTTCACAACCCATGTTAATTCAAAGGTAGCATCAGTGACTCATCTTTATTTATATACAAAAATGGGACGCAAATTACCTACATTTTGCTTTATGTTGATGACATCGTCCTGACCGCTTTCAACGACCATCTTCTATGGAACATTATCACTTCTTTGTCCAATGAATCTAAAATGACTAACGTGGGGACATTGCATCATTTTTGGGGTATTAAAGTTGAGAAAAGGAATGTCGGACTCTTCCTACCCCAATCGGCCAATGCGACGGATATCCTTTCACGAGCGAATATATAAAAATTGTAATACCGTCAGCACGCCCATTGAACTCAGCTCCAAGCTTAGTGCATCCGTTGGTTCCCCCGTTTCCGATGGGTCTCTCTATCAGAGCTTGTTCGGTGCTTTAAAATATTGAACCTTCACGATGATTATATACATATTTTCTAAACCAAAAAATCAATTACATTACATATTTCTCTTTCTAAAACATACCTATTGCATATTCATCCATTTAATTAAAATTAACTTATTAAATAACTATTTTACCCTTATTTTAGTAAGGGATTTTTTTACATATTTTCTTTTGTAAAACCTAGGTGTGTAAACGAGTCAAGCTAAGCTAGTTTGTGAGCTACTCGAATAAGATTGGTAAAAAGTTTGAAAGAACCGATAATAAATGGGTTCGAGCCCTGAAATATGACTCGTTCAATAAACGAGTTCGAGTCAAATTTCAAGGCTTAAACTTGGACTCGAGGGTGTTTAGGCTCGACCCGTTTAAACTTTTTACCGATCCGATCCCGAGTAGCTTACGAGCCGACTTGGCTTGTTTACACACAAAGGTCTTAGAAAAGGGAAATTTATAAAAAGAAATAAAAAAAATAAAAAAAATAAAAAAAACTTTGGTAAAAGTTATAAAATAATCATTCAATAAGTTAGTTTAAATGAAATGGATAAATATGTCATATATGTTTTATGAAAGAGAAAATATATAATTGATTTTTTAGTTTGAGAAAATCTGTAACTAGCGACTTGAAAAGTAAAATATGTAATTGATTTTTTATTTAAAAAGTATGTAATTAGTCATTTGAGTTAGAGGAAATATATAAATTTCCCCTTAAAAAGACATCCTCATAGTATATAGTAGTACTCGGGGTGGTGGTTGAGTTACAACTTACAACTTACAATGGTAATCTCACCCCCAACAAATCAAATGTTCCAGGTTTGAGTTTTGAGGGTGGTAGCTTTATTCTAAATTACCAAGATGTTGCCCATCCTATCCTAAATAATCTACGTATTGTCATAATTGAAAAAACATAAAAATATAATAAAAGAATGTACTAAAATGTTCTTTTTAGGAAACCAAACATTTTGACGTTTAATATGTGTGTATATATAAAATATACATTTCGAACCAATAAAATCATATAAATGTCGCTATGTTTCACATCAAAAGATTTACACCATCATACAACAAGTTTGGTAAGTCTTAATTTTGTGTGTGTCAAAGATTTTCTTATATTTTCTTGGACTAAATCAAGGTTCAAACCTAACTTTATTATGTTTTAATTATTATTTAGATGGATAACATCTGCCTTAACAATTGAGCCCAATCAAAGAAGAAAAGTAAAAGTACAAATAAAGATATATATATTTTTTTAATTAGTGTTTCCCCATTGTTATGGAATGTGGGTCATTGTTGTCCGGCCTAGAATTCTTTATTAAATTTGTTTAAAGTGAACATATATATCGGATATATAGAGCCGTTTGATTTGAGGGCTATATATATTTTAATCTGTATATATACGAGGGTTATATATACTATGCACATGAATTATGGATTTGACTAGTTTTAAATTTTAAAGGTACCTTTTAGCCTATATATATCATCAATGACGAAAATGATGGATATTGACATGAAATGAATTAGCAAATCGTCAATCTTCAAAGATTTGCCTAGCTAGCTTATATATATAATCTCATTAATTAAATCAATATACTGAATTTTCAATATATAAATAAAAAGAGAGAGCTAGCTAGCGATGCAATAAGCATGCACTAATTCATTAATTCATCAACCAATAATCTTCTTTAATTAATTGTCAACGTCGATCAGTGACTCAAAAAGATATCGGATTATATACATAGATTCATACAATTTTATTTCAACAAATGTACGTTGAAATGTCAATGCGCGAGTATATATTATATATATATCATATATATATATACATCAGCAATTAACTAATTAATTAATTACAACATGTACGTACATAGCAGCAAAACAATTTTAACAATCAACGAACGTACTATTACATGTTTCTAAATTAACCATCATTCTAACCAACCCTACAAATTACAAAAACCCAATATCGATACACAATAGGTTATATCTTTTGAAAGATACAAATTGTTAGAAATTTAGTGAAACATGTGTTTTTCACTTCCTTTGGACATAAATAGATATTATTTGTAATTGTTGCTAATACAATTATTATATAGTTTGCATGTGTACTATATGTGAGAGGATCATCACCTATCAAACCGCATCTAAATCAGAGCTAAGATGGATGAAATATCGATAGATGCTTTAAATTGTGCGGTTGAAACTTAAAAGTTTAAAATTGTGATTGTGCTTATCCTAGGATGATATAATGATAAACCTTAAAGTGGTTTGTAAGTTGAAATTTCTATAGAAATGTATTCTCATATAATAAGATATACCTAATTGCAGTCAACAAGATATGAAACACCCTATATTCCCAACGTTCTAATAAAAGGTTGTGTGGAAGTAAGTTAATAATGTGTGATTAGTCGAATTACATCTCGATATATGCTATGTTTGTATGATTGTATGTGCAGATTATTAATGGAATAGAGTATATTAAATGGGATTGCATATGAGAAACATACTTGGAGATATACATTCGAATGAAGCTGGAAAAACAGCCCTACGTATGGTACTTCTACAGTTCCTTCAACATACAAGGAACCGGCCAAGGGACGATTGTTAATGAACGCTTCGTCATTTTTCACAATCATTCGACCAACAAAGATAGAATACGACCAGAGAGACAAAGCATATTAAAGGATTCATCAAGTGAAACTACTTACCAAAATTGTGATTTTGTATCGTTTCATCATCATGGGTGGGTAATTCACCCGTGATCATATGTGGGTGTTGGTTTTATGTTACCAGCTTGTTCAATTTGAATTATCATCATAGTTTAGACATGACGCACTTGTGTTCGTTGAATCATTTGATGAATTTGGGGTTTTCATGTGGTTTACGTATGTATTTGATTGTGTAGACATATTATTTAGAATCACTTCATATAGCCAACTCCGCAACTTTATCGGTTCCATTCGTTAACAGATAGGCCATACAATTGATGTTTCATAATGATACGTTGATGTTTTATTTGATCATTCTGTGTAAGATAGCATATCGGTCTTATTCATTGTTGGATTTATTATACAACTGAAGCATCGTATCATTTGTCTTTCTATTACATATGTTAATCGGGGTTATGTCTACGTAATATGTTACTTTGATTAAGTAATTAGAATTAACGGTTGTGCTATCAAACGTAAACCTTGGTGTGTTCGTCTTTTATTGTAACACCCATGTACAATTTGATGTCAAACATAACCATTTCCGTCATTAAAAATCGGTCCCAGAATGTTTTTATACAAACATGTCGTTTGTTAATCATGTAAATACCATCAACGTGGTTAACATTTAAAAAAGCATACTATTACCAAGGTTGACATCCATAGGTTTGATAAAACAGAGTTTACGATGTTTTCAAAACTCATAGTACGGAATGGGAACTTGGGTCTTTGTGTGATCGGCTCTCCACCCGCTTGACGAACATCATTTAGGTTTTCTCCTTACCTGCAATTCACCCACTTTCAATAGTGAGTTTATATTGCATAACATGTATAACAACATTAACAATGTGGAAAAACAAGCAAAAATTAATATGTGACTTCCAGGCGTATCGCCTAGAATGATGACATTTCTAGGCGATACGCGTAGATCAGTAGGCGTATCGCCTACTAGATGATATGCTCCAAGCGACACGCTTGGAGCTACCTTTCCAGGGATTTGGCCAATTTTTTGCATGTTCTATACTTAGAAATTTTTCAAGGTTTTTCACCAATATTATCAATTTCATCCAGGTTCTTTGGGGACTTCTCCCAGTCATCCCAGGCCCTTAAATTACTAATCTAAGCATGTTTTATGTGAAGAAATACATACCTTGGTTATGGTTATGATGCAATAACCAACCCCGGGTTCACCCGACCCGTTTGACCCGTTAAGGGGTTTCCTTGTGGCAACCCCAAAAAAATTATGAACCAGATTTGATCCACAACATATATTTAGCAACTATTTTCACATGTGCAAGCAATTGGCATAAACACGATTGTAAGCACACACCTTGATTGGTTTTATACATCTATTATGGGTCAAGTTCCTCAAATTATCATTTTACTTGAATTTTTAGACCCAACTCACATGATTACATTTTCATTAATCTACTTGTCATTGGATTGTATAACCATTGTAGTTAATGTCCAAATAACCCACTTAATTCATTTGACCCATTATGACGGGTCGTTGCCTTTGGTATTCCCCAATGTCCCATTTGACCACATCTAGGTATTTAGGATCTATGGTTCTATAAACCATTTATGATCCTCCTTTCCTTGTTACATGGCATAGGCTCTATAAACTCATTTCTGCTCATTGTAACATGTTATTCGTTTTATGATTCTTCCGAATCTTACTTATGGTCAAATTTGGTCATTGGAGAACCTTTTGGCCATGAGGCTTCATGGTTCCTAGAACCATTCATCACCCATTTAGAATAGCTCATGGTTTATTCCCTTTTGTCTATAATTACACAATTTACATAACTACTACTTGTAACATAAACGATGTTACTTCTTACATTCTACCCGTAGGCGTCATGCTCTAACGGGTTTTCTTGCCATGCCTTGCCTTAGGGGTGTACAAGAATCCGAAAAAAACCGACTCGAAACCAAAATAACCGAAAAAACCAGATCGAAAAAACGGAATCCAAATAGAAACCGACGGTTTGGATTGAACTTTTCTAAAATCTGAAATTTCGGATCGGTTTCGGTTTTAGCTAAAAAGAAAATCTGAAAAAACGAACCGATCCATTTAATTATTGAAGGGTTTCAAATTTTAATTATAAAATTTTATTTATAATCATTAGGATCTTTGAGTTTTTGAGATTAGATCATTATGCAATTTTAATTTTTGTTTGAATGTCGTTTGAGTGTTTGAGATTAGATCGTTAAAGATTTGTTTGATTTTGGATCGTTATGCAACATTGTGGATCCTTGAGTCTTTGGGATTAGATCGTTAAAAATTTGTTTGAATGTATTTGTTAGAGATTAGATCATTTTACAACGTTATGGATTTTAAAATTTTATTTTGAATGCTATTAGTAGTCAATTAATTTATAATTGAATAATAAGTAGACCCAAATTTAATATTATTAGTTTTTTTCTTCAGCCCAAAAATTCATATGGATTTAAATAAAAAAAACACGAATCCAACCCGTAAAAAACCGAAAACCGAAATCCATAAAACCGAAAAAACCGAATCCGAATGGATTTGAGAATTGTAAAAACCGAAGTTTGGTTTTGGATTCGGTTTTAGCCAAAATCTTATCCAAATCGATCCATGCACACCCCTACCTTGCATGACTTTTTTGATTCAAATTCTACTCAATGTAACACTTCCATTTATATTCTTAAGTAATACTCATTACATAATTAATGAGTTTTATTGTTACTTAAGTAAGTGTAAGTTGTACTTACCTTCCATCCATGTGAGCATTTCCACCTACACTTTATCCGGTTGCAAGCTTCACCTAGCTAGCTCATCAAGATCAACTAGCATATCATATCCACAAAATATTTAGGTTAGTTTCCATAACATACCTCTTCCATTTTCATGGATTTAACAACTTCGTAATTCATCAATTCATAACGTAGGCTAGTTTGACCTTTAAAAGTCAAACTACCCATTTGGGCATAACTTTGACGTTACCCCTTTAGCTAAGTAATCCACTATATGTTTAACACATAGTTAAATTAATAAGCAATCAGAGTATAGCATCATGCATCTTTTTCATGCATTCATACAATCCTTACAAGATTCAAGATTCTAGAAAAATGAATTCTAGTACCATATTTTTCAACAGTGCTGCTGTAACGGTCCCTTTTTACCTCTCTATGAATTTTTCTAGCATTCCATGTTCAAAGATGAAAGGTAGTACACTGAAAGACCTTTCTATGCGTATATGGTACACCTTCTAACAATTTTTCTATGATTTTTATACATCATTTTCAATTACTATTTCTAGCAAACGTCCGTTGTTTATGAAAGTAACTTAAAATAACAATCAATCTCAAGTTTTAATTTTAATGATGAGTGTTAATCAACTTGTTATCATTACCGACCACTAATTCTTCATAGTCTGACACGTTGCTTGCCATTACTAGTTTTGGTAATAAGGATCAAATTCTCTTTATTTTTTATCGGTCATTCGACATAGATCAAATTTTAACCACGGCCGTGCATGGCACATAACCGGGACTGGGACGAGGAAAATAATATGGCATTTTGATGGTGCATTTTGCACACTCGCACCGTCTTGAGCCGCTTGAGAGTCGCCTTTAGAATATTTGACCGGTTGTGGAGTGGTGGTGCTCGTCTTAGTGTCACAAACTACTCGCTCTGCAGAAGATGAAAGGGTCCAATTGTTCGAATATTGATTCATGAGTTACAAAGAGTTAATTGGCGTATTAACTCCATGAACAAAGACCTTTCACATGCATAAAAATTCAATATATGTAGAAGGCAGAGATGCCTTATGAAAATACATCGATACTGGTAGTGGTTCAGGTATATTTCCGGGTGCTTCGTTAATCCCGACATCATAGTTTGCTTAGGTTGTTGTACCCTATGAGATAGGTTCATCTAGGTGGCCTGAAATTTGTTCTAGAGAACCTCTCTCGACAAAACACGGTTTTCCTGTTTTCTATATTTTTGGAAACTGTTTTCAGTTTATTTCTTTCTATCTTTATATTGTAATTCGAACATTTCTGTTTATTCCGTGCATGGTGTTTATACATAAAATAGCTTTTGTTGATTTCATTGAGAAAACCAAATCTATTCAAGTAAAATTAAGTGTTTTTTTTCCTCAATTTCATCGTTACAATCTTATGATATCATTTTGGTGCGTATGATATATATCATTGGCCACGTGACACATAGTATATTCTCTTTTTTTTCTTGTTTTTCTTTTTTCTTTTGTTTTAGTTTTATTTTGACACGGTTCTTTTTTAGGTTTTTAATTTTATGTACTTTGTGTGATGGTCTTTATTTTTTATGTTGCTATTTTAGTTTTTTATTCATTTTAAATTATTTTTTTAAAGTGCTTTAGTTTTAGTTTTATATTGTTGTTTTTAAATATCTCATTTTTTTAATATTATATTTAACTATGTCTTTTTTTTAACGTCGTTGCCTAACCTTTTTCTAGTATTATCTTTTATAAATTGTATTTTAGCAATAACATCATTTTGTGTATCCGTGTTATCTAAATGGTCAATTGCGCGTCAACGCATGCCCGTCGTATCTAGTATATAATATATTTTTTAACTTTAAATGCGTTTTTTTTATTTGTAATACTTTAGATATTAACTTTTTAAAATAATTTTAGAAACAAACCAACCCCATAATTAACTCTGATTAATAGCATCATCGTATCAACTTTGAGAGATCTAAATTACATCATTGTAAATAGACTTTTAGTTCTTAACGTTGAAAAGCTTTTATTTATTCGATCCCCCAATAAAATTATGGTGTTGACTTGACTTTAACTTTTTTAATTGTTTCTAGATGAAGGAATTTGCATTTGGGATTACGAAACAAGAATAATTAGGTTTCAGGTTACCTTATCTAAATCTTCATGACAAGTTATGTTCCAATTTTATCAAAATTAAGCTGTCTAACTCCTTTAAAAAATAACAATATTTATTTTACAAGGTCAATCACTAAACTCATTTTTATGACACATTTAACATACTAGATTGTGTATCTGCCTGAAGTATCAATAACTTTAAGTGTTTGAAAGTTTAAACTTATATAAAATAAAAATAATATTTCAAAATTCATTGAAACAACGTAAATATATCTCTAAAATAATTTTATTATGAATTGTTTATTCGGTTACTTTTTTCTATTAATAACATAATGGACAAAGGCGAGATTTCCTCCTTAAATTCTTAATTCTTTAAGAAATAACAGTTATTCTCAAATGTATTATAATATATAGTATAGATTTAATTGACATGCAAACCATTTACAAGCCCATCAAACATATTGACCGGCTTAGATTAGATAGACGGTTTACACGAGTCATGTTTATTAATAAATGGATACAAAATATGTTTATTGAGACATTAAAAATGAATAATTTCAACTCTAATTAAGTCATAATCTCATAATTAGTTTGAAACTTTTATACGCTAGTCCAAACACCCACTACCTCCAACACTAAATCTAAACGTATCTATGAAATATATATATGAAGATTGACGAGTCGAGGGTTTCATTTGAATTGCACCAAACACACCTTAAACACCAAATTACTTTACAAGAATATTCCATTTCTAATGAAGCAGTGAATAATGGTGTAGTACATACAAAGATCTTGGTCCTAGATTCTTACAATCTTAATTATTTGGTCAAAGACAAACATGCAATACATGAACCATGAACAAGGATGTCATATTCCTCAAGATTACTCTCTTTCTATTGTCTTTATTATAGATATTGTCCATATTGTGGTCCAAAATATGTTTTGTTACTTACAATATATATGTAAATAATTATGTTCGTATATTCATATATAAATAGAATTGAATATTTAATTATTTTAAAAAAACTAGCCGAGTCCAAGTCAACCTCGAACTATTTCATTTAATCAAGTTAAAATTTAGCTTAGACGATCTTAAGCTGCACTTGACTCGTTTACATCCCAACCGAAACCTATATAAAGATTTTAGTCCTAGGATTCTAATAATCTTTTTGGGTTAAAGTCAAAGATGCAAAACATAAACCATGAAGAAGGATGTCACATTCCTCAAGATTACTCCCATTCTTTTGTTCCCCTTGATGTTAGATATTGTCCATACTGTGGTCCAAAAAAATGTCGATTGCAATATATATAATATATAAATAAAATAACTAAATACTTAATAAATAAATTATAGATAATAAAAGGGTCAAACCCGAGTTGAGCTCGGACTCTTTTATATTAAAGTGAGCTGAGCTCAACCTTGACCGATCTTATGCGACTCGCAACTCGTAATGATAGGCATACAAAGATTTTGGTGCTACATTCTAATAATCTTCAAGTACATGAACCAAGCAGTGGGAACAATCAGATCGGGAGGCATCTTTGGGTATCTTGGTGGTATTAAAGACGTGCATGATGTGGGCTATGCCGGCTTTTAATTGCGGATTTTATGTGTTTTATGTTTTAGTATATTTGTTGTCTTGTTGGACTTTGTGTAACACTTCTAGCATCTTGCTAGTTTTTATTATATAAATTGTTGGTTGTTAAAGATAAAAACAGCATGAACCATGAAGAAGGATGTCACATTCCTCAAGATTACATCCAATCTTTTGATAGATACCATATGATGGTCTAAACATATATTGCTTGCAAATCACATCATCTTCCAAACCACAATCTTGATGTTAGCCCACAATACTTGAATCTATGCAGGTCAGCCCCTTCATTTCTGCCCCCAAAAAGTCAAGAACAACCAAGATTACCTAAGTGTAGATATGGTCAAAGATTTGCAACGTATACCAATTAAATGGACCACATATGATGCAATTAATAGTGTAACATCTGCATAAAATAGTGTGGATGGCCGGCCATATGAATTTATGAAGTGGTATTTGGATGCCCTGTTATTATAACAAGTCACAATAGGGGTGTTTGGGATTATCTTAAAAAGAACAAGCCATAACTCTAATCTCTTGTACATGTTAGTCTTTTTACCAAGTATGTCACTCATAAGCTTTTCACCCCCCTTTGATTGGTTTTACATATTAAGCTCTTAAACACGCTAATTTTGACATGAATCTGCACAAAGCGTTCCTCACAATCCTAATGTGTTTTATAAAAACCAAGCTTAGAAATAAACAGTTTGGAAGAGCAACCTCCAATCTACTTATTTATGATGGGGTTTTCACGTAGATAATCAAAATAAGCGTCCTAATGAGATATCCTGATGTTAAAATGAAATATCCAAATCAAAAGATAAGCGATTCGAATACGCAATATAACACACCCGTGAAACATATATTGTTCTAAAAACACAATAAGCTGGAAAAAAGGTTATTAAGCAAAAGGTTTTTAAGCAAGTCTCTATAGCCTAATAATCACCAACTTCACATAGCTCAAATGGAAAATCATATGCAGTTTCTATAATATCATAGGATGATTTCAAGATGATAAAAATCCTCAAACGAGCATAACAGCAACTGGTTTATGAACAGCAAAAACAGCTCTTTCTAGTTTCTATCATGAATACAGTTAAGTTCTTAATATTTCACCAGCCCGAAGGGAGAAAGTTCAAACCGCTGGGACCTTTTTCCCGTCTTCAATAAAAAAAATTGCTGTTTCAGGAACCTGCAATATAACAAGCAGATTTTCAGTGAAAACTTTTAAATGCTTAATCGTAAGTCCAGTTTTAAAGGGGGGAAATGCAATAAAGGAAAAAAATTTACACTTTTTCACATCGGTAATTTTTGAAAAGATCTGGATATCAGGTAATCCATCGCTACAATTGGTAATAAAATATAACTTGATTGCTAAAATCGGTAATAAACAGTAAGATGGTGTCTATAACGAACCTAATTTAGATGTGGCTACTAAAATAAGAGAAAGTGTAAAGTTTATTTTATTGTTTGGTGCAGTTTAGCCAAAGATACTAGGTTTATTACATCTGGCCATGTATGTGTGATAAACTCGACGATATCATATGCTATGTCGCCTTGTACGTCAATTTGCTCTTTCTCGGTTGGCCCCTGTTCAAGAAAAACTTGAATTATTTTCTAACATCAGGGATGAAGTGTGTAGGCCACTGAAA
The DNA here is from genome assembly GCA_039602395.1 of Deinandra increscens subsp. villosa. NCBI lineage: Eukaryota > Viridiplantae > Streptophyta > Magnoliopsida > Asterales > Asteraceae > Deinandra > Deinandra increscens. The sequence goes on along the minus strand of JBCNJP010000020.1, from coordinate 25,334,354 downwards.
TTGTAAAAAATAAAATTGTACCTTTACAACAGAAGCTCCAGTAGCAAATTTCTTTCCAAGCTTCTTTGAAGCATCACTAAGTTTAACACCTAGAATGCATTATGAGAATCCAAAAATATTATAAACACCAAAACTGAAGGCTCTAGACATAAACCATGAAGTTTTTAAAGAAAAATAAAAAATATCCATCAATGAGGACAGCAACTCTAAAAATATAAAGAGGCAATTTCGTGTCATCCTTTTAAAAGTTGAGATTTTCAGAACACTAAAATAAGATGTTTACCGATTATATAGTAATAAAATAAATCAGTTACTAATCAGTAATCACGGTCTGTTTCACCGAATAAACAAAAAGAACATTATGTGCTGAGATGATTCGTAGTAACAATGTTTGCTTGTTTATTTAGTGAAATAAACAGCTATAAGTAACTAACATTGTCTTATTCATTATAGAAAGGATGATATGATATTTTAAGTGGTTTTCAAAGGGCAAATGAAAATATTATGAAATTTTATACTGGACTTAAATTCATAAAAAGCATTAAGCTTACCAAAAAGATCAAGGCCTTTCAAGGTGGTGATAGACTTCCGCTTGTTGCGTGTTACCTTCTCAATTATTACTTCTTGTTTCTCCTGAAAAACAAAACTCGTTCTATTTTGAGTCATATAATTGAAATTTTCAGTAACCAAAAGTCTGACGTTCAGAAAAATTTAGTCTAGTTGACAGCTATATTTGTTTACAGGGTATCTTAGGGCAAGGACTAGCTATCAGAAGAATAAATGGCGAGCATTCTTTAGATTTTTCACATACAGCAGTATTTGACTTTTTTTCACGAAATTAAATTTTCAGTAACCAACAGTCTGACGTTCAATACCCTCCCCTAACAATATCCTTGTCCTCAAGGATATCCAATTAACAAACAAAATCAGGAAAACGCAGCTTGAATTCGTCCTTAAACTCCCAAGAAGCTTCTGTCACCAATTTACCCTTCCAATGAACTGGCACTTGAGCAGGAGCATGATTTCGTCACTTAACCATCCTAGTATCAAGAATTGCAGCAGTGTGTAAACTGAAACGAGGAGCTGTTGGCAGTGGAATGACAGCAGTAGGAGGTCCTGAGGCTTGTTTCAATAATGACACATGGAATGTAGGGTGGATATTGGCATCAGGGGGCAAATCCAATCGGTAAGCACAAGATCCATGCTTTTCCACAATAAGGAAAGGGCCAAAAAATTTAGGACCCAATTTATTATCTTCAATTGAGCGCAAAGAATTCTAATTGTAAGCTTGAAGCTTAAATAAACCCAACTGCCCACTTCAAAGTTCCTATCAGATCTCTTCCTATTAGCCTGCTGCACCATCCGGTTTTGAGCTTTATATACAAGGCATCTTTTAACATCTGCAAGGTTTGTTCTTAAGCAGTAAACAAATCATTAACAGCTTCCACACTGGAATCTCTATGCACATAAGGAACATGGACAGGTAGAGGATAACCACAAAGGGCCTGGAAAGGTGTAGTTTTTAAAGCAATACGATAGTTGGTATTATACCAGAACTCAGCTAAAGACAACCATTTCTTCCAAGTAGATGGCCTGCACAATGTCATACACCTGAGATACATCTCCAAACATCTGTTAACTACTTCTGATTGGCCATCCGTTTGAGGATGATAAGCCGTAGACATGGCGAATGTAATGCCTTGAATTCTATTAAATTCTTGCCAAAATTTACTCAGGAATACAGGATCCCTATCAGACACAATGGAAGTTGCGGCCAGCCATGCAATTTGTAGGCACCATCAACGAAAGCTTGAGCAACATGAGTGGCAGTAAAAGGGTGAGTTAATGCCATAAAATGAGCATACTTTAGTCAGCCGGTCCACAACCACAAAAATTACATCTTTACCCTCAGACTTAGGAAGACCTGTAATAAAATCCATGCTGATATCAGAAAAAACAAAACCTGAAACAGGTAATGGATGTAACAGCCCTGGGTAAGCTACATTCTCATGCTTAGCTTGTTGACAGGTATCAAATGAATGAATAGCATTCTTAACATCTTTCATTTGACCCTTCCAATAAAACATACTTCTTAAAGTAGCATGCATTCCTGAGTGACTCCAATAGGTGACTTGTGAATGAGCAGCACAATCTCAGTTCTCAATTGATTATGATGACCCACTACTAACCTCTGTTTGTATTTAAGAAGACCATCAACCAAAGTAAAATTGTGTACCACCAGACCTTGTTGCAATTTTAAAAACACATCATAACAACTCTTATCCCCTTCCCAACTGGCTTTAATCTGGGCCAACAATAAGGGATCAAATGTAGACAATGTGAGAATGAATAAAGAAGAACTATGCACTCTTGACAAGGCATCAGCAGCCACATTCTCAGAACCTCTTTTATACTGAATTTGAAAATCATAACCCAACAATTTAACCAACCAAGAGTGTTGTAAAGGGGTTGTTATTTTCTGATCCAACAAATGTTTGAGACTTTTTTGGTCTGTTCTTGTTATAAAATGGCCACAAGTATACATTGAACACCATTCACTTGGAAATCCATTGTGTACTGCTTAGAACACATACTTAGTGTATTGCTTTCTATGCCCTTTAATATACATTGAACACCATTCATTGGAAACCCATTGTCATTTTCTTAAAGTTCCAATTGATATCACCTAAAGGTGACAACCATTGAATACCCAGCACCATGTCATAATTGTCAAGTGGTAACAACACATCAGCATGAAACCACACACTCTGCATCATCCACTTAAAACTCGTACACATTTTAGTACAGCTTGATTAATAATCATTAGCAACAGTAACCTTCATAGGTATAACTTCTACTGTAGCACACTGCAACTTAAGTGCCAACTCTTCATTGATAAAATTGTGAGTAGAACTAGAATCCAATAAAATGTGTAATGTGCGAGTGCCAATGGATCCCAAAATTCTCAAATAGAGTAAGAATAGATGCCAGTCAAAGCATGAATTGAAATATGAGGTTCCTGAACATCATACTGCTCATGAAAATCCAAAACCTCCTCATCATCTACCAACTCAACCACAAACAGTTGTCTATTTGCGCATTTATGACCAGGAGTGTATCTTTCACTACACCAAAAACATTCCCCCTTGGACCTCTTATCTTCTACTTCTTTAAAAGTCAATCTTTTAGTTGTTTTAGATCCATTAGTTGTAGGCAATAAGGGCAATTTTGTAGCATTAGTAAGACCAGAAATCTTGTTACTAACAGTAGTACTTTTATTACCTCCTAAAGTTGAAGGGAAAGAATGAAACCTCTTTGAAGATTGATTGAATTAGTGGTATTTGCATGCTCTTGCTGTTTGGCCAATGAATAAGCTTCTCTCAAGGTTTGTTGCCTGAACATCTTGATCATACATTTAATTTCAGGTTTAAGACCCCCAACAAACAAACTCATAGCATATTCTTCAGTGATTCTGACCTTATTAAATAGCAAATTAAAGGAATCACAGTAGGTTTTTAACAAATCCACCTGATGCAATGCTTTCAATTCCTCCATGGCATCTTCCAAATCATTATCAGCAAACCTTGCAATTGCTGACTAATCTGACCAAGAAATATTATCAAGAATTCCACCATGCAATCGAACATGTGCTTCATGCCACTGTAAAGCACTGCCCTCCAAATTAACTACAGCGACTCGTAGCTTCATATTTTCAGGTGTGCGATCCAAAACAAAGAAGTGTTCGCACTAATAGATCCTTCCTTCTACGTCTGAACCGTCGAATTTAGGGAAATCCACCTTTCCATATCGGGTCCATCTCTGTTCTGGTGGTGCAGAACCTCCAATCACCGGTCTTCCCCCACCGGCACCCTGTGATTGCTGCCAATTTGCAAACAATTGTTTTTGCTGCAACATAACCTTCGCCAACGCTTGTTCGATGTTCTTCACCATATTTGATTGTAACTCCGCCATTGATTCTTGTGAAGCCGACTCCATTCGCACCATATTACGCTCATGATCCTTCAATACCTTTTCCAATTCTTTAATCGTCGTCATCGGAGATTCAATTTCACCTCCGGCTGGATTTGTAATCGCCGCCGAATTGCAGGTTGCCGGAGCTCCGAGGAATCGGAAGCTTTGGTACCAATTGATAGCAACAAGAGAGAGAGAGAGAGAGAGATGACTCAACTATTGCCTAATTTCTAAAACCCATACACTTAAACCAAACGTCATCTACCAATCATCATTTCCTTTCTCATTCACAAACCTTCAATCCAAACATCGTCAAATATAGCACAAAAAACATGAGTTGTGCTTTTATCTACCTATTTTTTTTTCATAAAGATATATTTTATACCTTGTCAGTACATCATCGCTGTTAATACTTTCTACACTTGGGTGCAAATCAAATTGAAATGCGTAAGCAATATACATTATCAAGAACAAGGCACCAAGGCGGCTTAACGAGCATTACTAAAATATCCAGAACAACCTTAACCAGGTAAAGAATTATCCATTGTGTGGCAAAAATATATAGTACGAAAAGTAGATACGTGAGATGTGCTGTATATATGTTATACAAACATAAGTACATAAACTATAAATATATAACTTTTCAAATTCATACCTTCTTTTTTATCTTACCCCCTGGAAGTTTCTTTACTGGCTCCTGCTTTGGTGCTGAAGATCCTGCAGCTAAAGATTTAAAACCTAAGGATGAAGATGCTATCATACAAACATAAGGAACAAAAAGTAGTAAGAAACTAACAATAAAACAGATACGTCCCTTGATATATGTTCACATGGTACCTTTCTGGAAAGATATTATTTTGCCAAACACATACTAACGTTCTCTTGTCAAGGAATCCCGTATAATAACACGTTGCGAGTATTATTTTGAATTTTGTGTTGATTGTTATCTATTTTCTAACCATTTCATAAAAACCCAACAAAAATCTTACAAAATTATAACAACTGCTTCCCTCTCTCTTTTCCCAAGGTAATTCATACACACGTTATATATAAAATCTAAAACCGAACACCAGCTTGAGGTTGGATGAAGATATAATATATACAGCAGAAAAACAATCAAGGACAGTGTGCTTTTCTGGAATAGTATGCATTACAAGTAACCTAGATGGCTAGATGTCCTAGTTCCAAATCATATGTGTTGTGTCCTTTCTCCCTCCCACACGCACTTCTCTAGAACATTAGATACATCTTTTAATTTAGTTTTCTAGTCTTAAGTTATAAACTGATAATTATGAATTCTCATTCCTTCCAGATTGACACTTGCATACCCCTGGTCCCATAGGAAATAGGACGTCCTACTTCTATTTTAAACATCACATCCCCGATTCACTATCATTCAAATTGGTGTGCATGTACAACCATTTTCTATAAGGAGCTGGTTAACTTTTTACAAAAATCAAGTCAATAACTTTTTGTCATTTGTAGCCAGAAGGGAAAGATCTACAGAGGGTATGCTTGGACTTTGGGACAGAGCTTTTAGCGGCTCTTGAGAGCTTGAACTTTTTCTTTCTGAAAGTTTTCTCTATTTTCTCATGTCCCCTTATGGAATATATAACTTAAAGACATGAGTGTTATTGAATAGACTGTGTTTAAAGAATCCTGGGAACAGTTTTAGTTTGGTGTATGTATGTCTGAGGCTTAAGGATATCCTTGATGTTTTTTATATAAATTTTTGGAATCAGACCCCCAAGTACACGTTAAAATGTAGAACAGCCTCTTGTTCCCATTATTTTTTTCAAAATTGACAGCATAGAATCCCATTCACACATACCCCTAGTCCGTAAAGAACTCCTACATTCCTAGCCCAATTATACACCATAAAAAGAGCTTGCATATAAAGACTGCTCATCATTAACAAAAGCAACGAACGCAGTTACTAGAGGAATGTATATCATCCCTTCTATCTTTTATCTCCTTCCATGTTTACCAACTTATGATAGGAATGTCTTTAATTCCTTTCCTTATTCATATATCGATTTATTGAATAGCAAAGATACTAGTTATACTAAAGCGGAAATCAGCATACGTAATTAGCATACAAATGTGTTTGTATGCTTATGCCTCTCTGCATTTTGAATCAAACTAATAACTACTAAAAAGAGCGTAGAAAATCAATATTACCAGAAGCCGAATTTCCATCAGTAATCGAAGACGATTGAAGCTGATTTGAAACTCTATCTACTCCATTCGCACTCGGGTCTGTATCATATCACGAAATTGAAAAAAAAAATTAAAAAAAAAACATACTCAGAAAACATTCAAACGGTTTTCAAATTCAACCAAAAGAAGGAGATGGAAGAGAAAACCATCAATTACCTTGAAGAAGTTCGGGGTAAATCTCGGCTGCATTTTGGATCAGCCAGGGTTTGCATTTTTCAAAATCGGGTCCAAATTCACAATATTCAGCCGGTAATCCACAAACACCGCAGTATAATACCTGGACCGGTTGAGGTTTTTCCGCCATTAGAGCAAGCAAATCAGATGATCAAAATCCGCTATCTGAGGATTTGCGATTATATTGTACGCGAAGGATACAGAATCAACGCAAATGGTGGTGACGAGTTAAAGCTAATTTTTGGGGGTTTAGAGTAATTACGGATTTTGCCCCTGTAGTTATTCTCAAGCTTCCGGTTCAGTCCAAAGGTTATACAACTTTCACAGTTTAGTCCATAGGTTATACAACTTTCACATATTTAGTTTTGCAATATCTGCTTACCTTTGTTTTT
>JBCNJP010000020.1:25285385-25327096 GCA_039602395.1 Deinandra increscens subsp. villosa | reverse complement strand
GGCCTACCTTAAGAACCTCTAGGCCCAATCTTTATAAACTAAGCCCTTTATGCAACCTAAGTAGTTTTTTATTTAAAGAGCTAAACCATCGTATTTGTATTTTGTAGCATTTGAACTGATAATCTTTTGATTAGAGAATCGTCACTTCACCACAAGCTATTTTCGTGGGGACATAACTTTTTTAAACGGCAATTTCTTCTCCATCAATAACCATATAACACTAACCTTGCATTTGTAAGGATTTAAACATTCGCCACTTTTATAAAACATTCACCATACCACTTGTGTGCTTCTAAGTAGCTTGTCAAGTCATGCGTCTTCTAAATCTATTTCAGTACACACTTGTGTGCTTTAATGAAACTTTCTTTCATTAAAGTGAAATATTTTTAAGGAATGTTAAAATAGTACTAAATTCCATTGATTAAAGAACTTTATTGTATTTCAAATTCCTTTGTTACCCAACTAAATGCATATTTTTGAAAAAAAAACTTTACAATTAAAATTCCATTACATTACAGGAACCAAACGCCCTCTAATTATTTTATTCTTTTTTTATTATCCCTCAATCCTTTCTTCAATTGTGTGAGTCTGGTTTTCATCGGATGCAAACATTGGATGGGGGGTTGAAAAGGGGTAGTATTTGGGGTATGTGTTTTCATAGATTACTTATTAGGCTTTAATCTTCTCATTATAAATTCTGATACAAAGTATGTAGGCTATATACCATGGCTTAACTAACTAGACTTAAATTAGTTAAGAATATAACCTTCCTTAATATATCATTACGTTCAATCGTATAACATGATAATTTTGTTTTAGGTAACATGGGTATGATCAGGGGGGGCGGTATCGTCCCGGCTCCACATCCACGGCTCCAAGGGAGCCGCCTGGCTCCGCCAGGCAACGATACCGCGTGATGCGGTTGCCCTCCCACGGCTCCCATTTTGCTTGTTCGCCGGTTCCTCCAAGCCACGGAGAGCCGCATATTTTGGAACGTTTTTTTTGACCGTTGGCTGCCCAACGGCTATCCAACGGCTCTTTCTTTTTTTTTTTTTTTCTTCAACATTTGACTATATATATACACATAAATTTCTTTCATTTATATAAACCACACTATTTTATCTCTTTCTCTCCACAAATTCTCACTACAAAATGAGCCTTTACGACGAATATGATTTCATTCTACCACCCGAGATTGGGACTTCGTCAAGTAGCTCCGATGGTTCGTACGAGGACGCGATGAATTACCTTAACCTATGTATTAACGTCATCCAACAAGAAGAACAAGAAGAGGTTTCCGCTCCTAAACGGAGGAGACGTATTTATCGTGATCGTGAAAACGGTCACCAACGCTTGGTGGAGCTTTATTTTGCCGAAAATCCCCGTTACCACGAGGGAATTTTTAAAGACCGATTTCGTATGTCTAAACGGTTGTTTCTGAAGATTGTTGACGAAGAGGGAAAGTTTCACACCTTTACAAAAGTGCACGGTGGCTATTCGTCAACTCGCTTACGGTAACGTTCCTGACGAATACGATGAATCTTTAGATTTTTCTGAAAGAACTGCACGTGAATGCCTACACTATTTTTGTGATGCCTTAATTAAGCTTTACAAAGATGAATTTTTGCGTTCACCTACTAGCCACGATATCACTCTTTTATATAATGCCCACTTAGCAAAACATGGTTTACCGGGTATGATAGGTAGTATCGATTGTACTCATTGGGAGTGGAGAAATTGTCCTAGAAAGTATAGGGCACAATATCATCGTGGCGATCATAAAAAACCAACAATTTCACTCGAGGCGGTTGCCTCCCAAGATATGTGGGTTTGGCATGCGTTCTTTGGTGTTGCAGGTTCCAACAACGACATCAACGTTCTTAACCAGTCACCTTTGTTCAACAATGAGATGCATGGAGTTGCACCTAGAATGCCATTTGTTTGTAACGGTCGAGAGTACAAACGTGGATATTACCTTGCGGATGGCATATATCCCCCTTGGTCGGTCTTTGTGAAGGCATTTCCACATCCTTATGAGCTTAAAGAGAAGAAAATGAAGAAGATACAAGAGGGGGCTAGAAAAGACGTCGAGAGAGCGTTTGGTCGGATAAAGGAAAAATGGGCAATAATAGATCGAAAGGGTCGTCCAATAAAAAAAAAGCTAATGGAGAACATTATGTACGCGGTCATCATTCTACACAACATGACTCTCAAAGACGATGGCCTTGCTATATCACCGGTCCACATTCGAGATCCGCCAGTTAACCGGGTTCTCGACCCGAATGTTATTTTCGAACTGCGAGATAGTGAGACTCATTTTAAACTCAGATTCGATATCACCGAGCACATCCAAAACACAATGGATGTGTTTTTAACCGAGGAGGAGGTGAACGCAAATCCTCAACCCTAGATTTGTATTTTTTTTTTAATAAAAGTTGTAATTTTTTTTTTTAGGGAATGTTTTGTAAGTTGTAATTTTATTTTTGTTTTAATGAATATTTTGTTTTAATGAATATTGTTTACTTCAATTGTATTCGTAATGCTAGTGTTTGTTTTTTTATATAAAAGTTGTTTGTTTATTAAAAGTTGTTAAAAATCAAAAAAAAAAAAAGTTATTTTTTCGGTGGCTTCTCCAAGCCACAAGGCAACCATACCTTGTGGTGTGGCTTGACAAGGCTTCAAAAACATCCCAAATGAGTTGGCACATGATGATTGGTTGGGGAGCATGGCTCCTTGAAGCCACAAGGCAACCATACCCCCTCCCCTCAGAGCAACATGGGTAAGACCTCACCGAACAAGGGTGGGTAAAGTCAAACTAAACATGAAATATCTTACACAAAGAAGCTAAAATCATAGCATGAGCAAGCTATTTATAAATTTAAGTTTAACTTTCTTGGTTATAAATGCGTACCCACCCCTTTCATTTTTATGAAAACATATTTTGAACTATAAAAAAAAACTAGTGTTACGTGACGGAGAAACAACTCCGTAAACCTATACTCAAAGACTTAAGTTTAATCTTTGCGTTTAATCGATCTTAAGATTTTAAATCGGTTAGTGTGATGAGAAATTATTTATGAGATAGCTAGCATACTCTAGCTTATACATCTAAACTCAAAGACCTGTGTTTTTTATAAAAGAAATTCTAATTTCTCACTAACACGTTAAACCTTAAGTTCAAATTTATATAGCATACTCTAGCTAGCTTATTAATATATAGGTTTTATATAACATTTTAATCATAACATTAATCTTACAAAGCATCGTCCATCCCATCCTTTGGTTGACCTTGACCCATCACAATCTTTGTCATGCACACGCCTGTCTTCGTGGACACCAATTACCATCATCATTTGCAAAAGCAAAACCACCCTCTCATCTACACTAAAGTTTCCTTTTGATTTGAAATAGATATTTTATTCTAATCCAGTTTATAGAACCCAAAGCATCCTTTTGCATTGTGGTTATTCTAATCTGGTGTTAAAGAAGAGACAGAGTTGAACAAAAGAAAAAGATTTTTTTTAAAAAAACTTTACAAACCCAAGTCATTGTGTTTTATTTGGTTTTCATGTGTGTTTTTGTGGCAATTCCATGTTAGTGTTACCGATCGCTGACATTACACCCATTGCCATTGTTATGTAAACTAGATAAACGAGTGGGTGGCCGGGTTGTGTTAAGTGTTAACTGTTAACCCCCTTTTCTATTAGTAACACTAAAAGTACCTACCTAATATATTTGCATTTAACTATCTAACATGATACACATAAATAGATAACTTCGAACTTAATTGAAGGGTTGGGGTAACATATGCCAGCTGTGGAGTATCGGACTATCCTTAAGTACATACTTATGATCCCTATCTTCCCTAATGATGAGCCATGCCCTGTCTGTCGCAAGGCTTCTTTAGACACCTTCGGCGAGCATGCGGTTCATTGTAAGGAATTACCGGGGTTCAAATACATACATGATTGGGTCAGGGATGTGTTGTTTGATGTTTTGAAGCGTGCAGGTATCTCTGTTAAAAAAAGAGGCTCCTGTGAACTTCTTGACGGACCCGCTGGAAGGGAGGTCCACTTTGCGACCGGCCAATGTGCTTGTGTTTGGCTGGGCTGGGGGGAAACACGCTTGTGTTGACCTCACTGGTGTGTCTCCTCTTGTTGGGCTTAGGGGCAATAATTTCGTTGCGGGGCAAGCTGCGTTGAAGGCGGAATCTGGCAAAGTTGCTAAACACGAGAGAACCTGCCTTGAAAATCAACACGTGTTTATCCCTTTTGCCTTTGACACATTTGGGTTCCTTGCCCCGGGGGCGATTGAATTCCTGAGTCGGGTTCAACGTGTTGTGCATAGTAATTTGTCGTCCCCCAGGGCTCATAACTTTGTCTTTAGTAGGATTGGGTTCGCGATTCAAAAGGGGGTTGCGGCGCAACTTGTTGCCCGCTTACCCGCCACTTCTTTGTAATTTGCTTGATTTTGAAATGTTAAGATCCCTCATTCAATTCAAAAAAAAAAATTATAAACCAAATATGACTTTGGTTATTTCACTTAGATTACTTCTATACTGATGGTCATCAACTCATAAAAAACGACTAAGTATGACTTCTTAGATAAATATAGATAAGGAAAAATAAATGAAGGTTTTATATGACCCCCTTTAGTTCTAGATGAACCAAACAACCCTAACTGCCATCTTCAAAGTAATTTTAAAAGCCTTAAGTTGATTCTCGGGACGACGTTTTGGCATCCCACCAACATGAGCGTTGGATGCAGTTACATCTGACAAAATGGGCAAGGCATGTTGGGTAGGATAACAGGTCAGGATGGTATCAGGTCATTTATAAAAACCGATCAGGTTCATTTAAGGATGGGTTGCTATTTAAAAAATTGATCTATTTGTACTAATCACCTATAAATGGGGCCCTTTTTACTACAAAATTTCTCAAACGAAACTGTCAGGTTTTTTTCCAGGTCTAGACAACACAAAAGATAGCACAGTAGGTTTATTTTTGTTTACTAGTTAGGTATCAACCCCGTGATCACGTGTAACATGGATGACATTTGCTAGACCTCATTGTCACGTCCCGCCAAAGATTAAATCGCAATCCCCGAAATCTATAAGGTTCCAGGCAAGTCTACGAGCATCAAAGATTTTCTGGAAGACTCTGGAACAACCTACAAAATTCTAGTCGGGAGTTGGCACCATGGAAGGTTTTAGATCATTCGTGAAAGACCATAGAAGGATCTAGAATATGCCACAAAATAACTATAGAAGAGTCTTGAAGGATTTTGGATATTTCCTTAGAAATATCTATCGTTGATAATTTGATAGAGTATTCTAGAAACAAGAATAAATATCTTGTATGGAAAAATCTAGATTAGGAACATTCTAGATACAACTTAACTAGTATAAATAGGTGGTGGTGGTTCATTTGGAACTCAGCTAGAAACCTAGCAACTTCACAACTCACTTGTATACTTATAAACATTTCAAGCAGTACAAACATCTTACTTGTATACTCACAATCTTCATCCCCTTTACAAACCAAACATATATGACTCGCCATTTCACTCATCAACAAGTCTTACTTAGATTGATTCTAAGGTTGCACGTGAGTATAAAGATTATCGTTTATGAACTGAAGATCCATGGCTGAATTTACCCAACAAATTATGACCTTGTCTTACAAGAAGAGGTAATAAGGTGTAGAGTGTGGAATAAAGCCCCCGGTAGCGTTTAAATTCAGCCATGGAAATCTTCATCTTTTCACCTATTTGCCTTTTCAATTCGTTGCATTTTCAATTCGTAACCGACAATCACCCTATCGGGGGCTTTATTCCACACTCTACACCTTATTATCTCTTCTTGTAAGATAAGGTCATGAATTTGTTGGGTAAATTCAGCCATGGATCTTCAGTTCATATCTAGCATCTCAATCTTGTGTTCTTCACAAAAAGATGTGACTTTTGCTAACATATCACCAAAGCCCTTTTGTCTAAGATCATTCAACGCTAGTTTTGTCCCGTTTATCAACTTAGCCGCTTGTAACAAGTCTTGATCCTCTTGTTCAAGATGGTTTGATAGACTATTTGTGAGACCTAAGACTTTATCCAACAAGTGCATATAAAAAACAAATTCAACCTTCTTAAGATATGATGATATACCTTTTGCATTACTGCGTTGTTGAGAGGTTTCTCCATCTTTTTTAATATAAGCAAGTACTTCAACAACTTGAGGAAATAATTTCATTAAACTTGTGATAGTATTATGATGAGAACCCCATCGTGTATCCCCAGCTCGTGCAAGCGAAACCTCTTGGTTTAATCCCTTTCCCGTCTTAATTTCACCTTCAAGTATTGCTTTTTCCACACTTGCTTTTTTTGCCTCCAACATCATAACTTTCCGTTTGCAAGAAGCGGAAACCGTATTAACAACCATGGAAAGATACTCATAAAACTCTTTGACACCGTCATGTTTTTTTGCAACGGCCACGATCACTAACTGAAGTTGATGAGCAAAGCAATGTATGTAATGTGCTGAAGGATTATCTCTCAAAATCAAAGCCTTTAATCCATTATACTCTCCTCGCATGTTGCTTGCACCATCATAACCTTGACCCCTTACCTGTGTAAACAAATATAAACTATAAGATACATTATATACATTTATTATAAAGTATATTTATTAAAAATATCAAATTTATTACTTACTTGATCTATGCTCAAATTATTATCCGCTAACAAAGAAACAATGCCTTCTTTAAGAGTTGATGAAGATGTATACTTGACGTGAGAAAGTCCGATTAAACTCTCTTCAACAATTCCAAGCTTATCAACATATCTGACAACCACGGCCATTTGTTCCTTTAAAGACACATCATTTTGGTTACCTCTTTCGCAAAGCAATCAATAATCTGTTTTTGGATTGATGGGGATGTCATCTTGTTATTTTTCTTTGCATTTCCTAAGGTGTACTTACCAAAATCCGGGTTATTATCACTAATCAACTTTAAAAGTTCAAGAAAGATGCCCTTATTACGAGAATCTTCCGACTCATCATGTCCTCGGAATGGTAATGAGTTTTGTAAGCAAAATCTAACACAGCGAGCAAAAGCCATTAATCGAAACCGATTAGCAATCACTTCTTCCTCAGTATACTTAGTGACTTTCGCTTCATATGATCCCTTTTGATTATATAGATTGGAGCATTTTTGAGCTGCCTTATTGTGAGCACTATTGACTAATCCAACATGGTTTTGTAATACACCCGATTTATTCCAATTATCAAACCCTCCATTTACAAAAGTATCTCTCCCACCTTGATTACCAACACTTTCACTAAACAAATAACAACATAGGCAATATGCTTTCTCCACTTTCGGGCTATATTCTAACCAATCAAATTTATCAAACCATTTAACATTAAAACGTCTCCGACCACCAGAATAATCTTTCCATTTAAAACCATGACCTCTTGGTTGATAAGCCTTTTTCACAATATATGCCCTTCTTATGTCATCAATTTGATTCGGGTCATAACTATCAATAAGCGGTCTATCCGCGGGATCCGAGGGAAGAGCATCCAAATCAATAGTCTTTCGTGTTGAATTAATATTAACATCATCTTGCATCAAATTAGTCTCTACATTTGGACTTGGTTTTTTACTAGTTTGAGAAATTTCCTCATTTTCCGGGACTTTTCTTTTAAACAAATTGCTAATTAAAGCTTGTTTAGGCTTTGGTTTCATCTTTCAAGCAATTATAACACAAACCCTAGAAAATAATTCAAGAAAACAATACAAAGTTATGATTTAGTGATTCAAAACACATCCTAAATGCTATTTTCTAACACAATCAACAAATAAACACATAACATTTGTTTCTAAATAACTAATTTAATAAACCCTAAAACAAGAAATAAGAAAAAAATTTGAAGAAAATGGGTAATTTTCGGCTACCTTGGGCTGTGAAGAGAATGGCGCTGGAGCAGGGGCGAATCCGGCAGGCGGCAGCGGCGGCGCCCGGCGGGGCACAGGAGGTCGGCGAGTCGACGACGGTCGGATGATTGGAGACAGGGGGTCGCCGGTCGGGACTTTAGGGAATTGGGGAATGGGGACGTCGGGATAAAAGTTCAGGGGCAGCGGGCGCTACCCCTGGACTGTTACTAAGTCCGCCCCTGTATGGGTCAGAGCATTCACAGCCCGTTCTGTATAATTTATGTGAGTGGAGTTCTTAAAATTTAAGGTTTGGTTGCAAGTGGTTGTGAGTGGAGAAAAGATAAAAGATATTGAAAATCTGTATATTTTACAAAAAAACTGTTAATTTTGTTGGAATTTTGAGAGAAAGCCTAGTGAAAAACTGGTTTTTTCACTAAGTGTGAAAATGAGTTTTTCACCAGCTTTGGACTAAAATATAATACAGATAACATAGGTTGTTGCCTCTGTATTTTATAGGTTTGTGTAGTACGTTGTGAGGGCTTTCTAACGCATCAAACCACGTCCAAAAAGGAGCTCGTATGAATGAGATATCGAAGCTCAAAGTTGAGGTCTCGCAGCAGTTAAAGCTGCGAAAATAAGAGAAAAAAATGTCAAGTATGGCATGGAACTCATCCCACATTGGTTGGGGGATGAAACCAAAAGTAGTTTATAAGGTGGAAACATTACCAACTATTGTTTCCTCTAGTAGGACACATCCTTTGAACCCTAAGGGTTCGCACCCCGCACTCGCACTCGCAGGCGTGCGCGTGGCGTGGGCGTATGAGGCGCAATGTGGTGTTTTGATGGCGCACTTTGCATCGCCGCGAGCCGCTTGAGAACCGCCTTATTGTTTTTAAGTTCCACCGGAAGTTGGTCCACCGGAAGTTGGTCCGGTTAAAGCTTAGGCGGATAGGTTCAAGCGGACTGTGAGTTGAACCGGGAAAAGTCAGGTTCGAGCGGAAATGAGTTCAACTAGAAAAGATTCCGATTGAAGTTCAAGCGGAATAGTTGAACCGGAAACAGTTCAGACGGAACCTGTGTGGTTCAGCCGGAAGGTTCAAATGGACTTGCGTGGCTCCGCTGTTCGAGCGGGAACACGTGTTCCTTCAGATTGACAGCTGGAAACGCGTTTTTGAGCTAAATAAGGTAATTCCGCGTTAATTAGAAATCAATTTGCATTAAAGACGTTTAATGTAAAGTTTGACTACAAACTATTTTTGAGTGCTCAACAAGACAGCTTACCACTATAAATATAGCCTCATCAGTTGAGGCTAAACACACCGAATTCATACAAGAACTCTCTCTGATCTTCCTCATTTTTTTCTCTCAAAATCTTCCTCTTCGTTCTTCATTTCTTTAAGTTTCAAGGTAACTTCAAGCTTAGAGTTATCTCGGCCGTATAATCGGTTTCGGCGATTGTACCTTAGGAAACAAAATGGGATCTTCGGTAGACCCGGAATTTGTTTTAAAAGACCCAGGTTTTAACCCGAATCCTTCGCCACAAGCTTTTTCTGTTTTTCATCTTCTTTAAAGAAAACACTTTCAAAACCTTTTATCAAACTGTTTAACAATTGTTTTTCCTAAACCGTTATCAAAGCTTTAAACTTTCTGATGGTATTTCTTATTTAAATCTTGATTTGTATGTTTCTTAATTTGTCCTTTCTCTTGTAATAGTTATTTCATTTCCTTTGTAATCGTACTGTCATTCGTTCATTTCATTTCCTTGTATTGTATTTATTCATATCTTTCATTGCAATTGTATTATCGGAGTAGATTAATTTTCAAGTGTATTGTAATAGTATAGAATTTATTCTTTGTTGTAATCGTAATAAATAAAATATCTATTTTATCTTAAATCCACGAACGGTTTTCCTACAAATTCTGTAAAATTTGAGGCTTGGTTATTAGTGAAAGAAAGAGAAAATGATATAAAATCATATTATATAATTGTGATTGTGAGTGAAAAAAAAAAGACAAAAAATAATGATAAAGTTATAAATTATAGAGATAAAAACAGAGAATGTGTTATGAATGCTATCAAACATTTTAGACCGGGTGAGCCGTTTTTTTAAATCAGTTAAACACATCTAACAATTGATTGCTATTGAGACGTTTTCAAACATCTCGTAACCCTAACTTGACAATTCACTAGTTGAAATGAAACCAAAACAAAAACAAGTGTAGTGAATTCTAAGCTCCTTCATTTTTTCACGTTTCCATTTTTAATTCCTTTCTTGCATCAAAATTTACACAAAATTTCTCACCTACAAATCCCCAATTTCTAGAATCTACCTAAAACCCTAAACCCAAAAGGGGCGCGTGAAGTACATCCACCCTCATCGCGCCTGCGCAAGATCATCACCACCTACAATTTTGCCAGCGTGTCATCGTCGCAGCAAAGTCCATTGACCAATGAATTCCCATCCTCCTCCATCTCCGTCCACCAACGCGCCTCCTCCGCAGCACCATCCCACGCGCCTCCGTCACCCACAACGAACCGGTCCAAACCAGCTATCCCCGCCATATACGAAGTATCCGAATCCGAAAACGACGACCCGCACAGCTCCTCGTTACCGTTGATCGTAATGTACGACGCCGCCGTCTGAAAGATCAACGGATGCCAGCCAGGATCGTCGATGATCTTCACCTTCAGTGGGTACGTCTTCTCCACCGAAGCTTCCAGAAACTTCGAGAGCTCAACCGCGTCGTCATCCGTCGAGAAGAACCACGAGAGCATGCTCTCAACCTCATCGCTAAACTCGCCGTCTCCGCCGGTGACCGCCGTAGATTGTTCTCCGTTGTTATCCCCCATTATTTCTTCGATCTGGTTTTCCCTAACAGAAATAGCTAGTAGAGAGAGTTGTGTATTAGATGGAAAGGGGGGTGGTATTGAATGTGTGTACGACTACTGTATCAGTGTGGATCATCAATTAGAAATAGACGGATGGTGACATTTCTGAAAGATGGTGGTGAGAAGTAAGAAAATGACAAAGTGGCAGCGGAAATATGACACGTGGAAATAATGGGGTGTGCATAACATGTGTGGCTATCCTAAACATTTTTTTTTATTTAATTTATACATTAATATCTAGTTTTCTTGCTAGCGCTCCTCTATCAAAAATAACTTTGTAGCTATAAGAAGAAGAGAGTACATTACAAATTTAAAACTATTTTTTTTGCATATGTATTTAGTTATTTTTACATATGATGCACCTAGACCTAGGTACGAGTTTATTGTAAATTAGTATAAAATATTAATTCCGTTAGAAAAGTTCTATTAAATTTAAGGGTATTTTGGTATTTTTGACTAAGAAGGTTTCATGTTAAATGAATGTGTAATTTAACTCAAAGCAGAAGGACCAAATTTGTAATTTACTTTAAACACAATATAATTAAGAAAAGAGTAAAATATAACTAAAAACAAATTATTATAAAAGTGACTATTGTTACTTAAAACAATATCATATAAGCTTACTATTACCATAAACTCTTGTAGTCGAATCCTGACAGTGAATGTTCTATCCCACCTCAATGTCTTATCTCAAAACATTGTAATGTCCATGAACAGTTATGCACGCGGTTGACCTCCGGTCATCTGGTCAAGGTTAGAGCGACCAAGGGCATGGGGTATAGATGTGTGATTTTGTCATGCAGACAGTGACTAGACTCACACGTGTGAGTTTGGTATGAGGGGTATACATGTGTGGTTTGTTGTGAGAGTTCGGTATTATTTTATTGTTAAAATAAAATTATTAATTTAATTAGAAATTACATGGCAACAAATGATTGGAAGCTTGGCTCTCTCCCTCCTCTTTCACACACACTAAAATTCTCACGGCTAACTTCCACACAACCCACTCAGAAAGATGAGGGGTGGTATTTAGCGACGCTAGTATATGTGGGTTAAACCTACGTACTAAGTCACGGGGGTGTACCTAACCACGGGAGGGGTGTCAACCCCAATAAATATATTTATAATCTTCATGCTTAGAACCACAACTAAAGACACAAGATAAGGGACTTAATGAGATACTGATGACACTATATGTAATACGTAGTGATGTTTAAAGTATTTGTGTCAAAATAAATGAGCATGCATTATTCCCCAAATCATTTTTGATAACAGTTAAAATAATAAGGGTGTGAAGACTCACCTGAACAAGTAAGGTTAAGGAAAAGAAGAGTTTTGAAGATTGAATCAACACTTGATCTTGATATAAAACTTGGAAGAACGTACACTAGAGATCTTAAGAATTCTTGAAATTTACAAAAAATTACTTTTAGATTTTTGGGTCAACATTAGAGTAGGTCTTTAAAACCCAAAGTGATAGGCTAAAGAATCAGGTTGTTTAGAGCTTGTTTGCTACACCAAACATGATGAAGAAAATGAGGTCGCATAGTAGCTCGTTTCTAGCTTAGTCATGGCTTTAGGCTGATTTGAAGGTCGAATTTAGAGGAGGGATAGAAGAAGATTTGTAGGTACGTAAGAATTAATGATGTCATTTTGAGTAAAATATGAGAGAGATATGACCTCCCAAAAAAGCTGGACAAGAGCATCAAAGGGGAAAAGGAGAGGTGAGTTTGATTTGTGTCTTTCAATTACTAGAGTGGTGTTGGTTAACTAATAAAAGAAAGGGACATAAGACCCACCGGGTAAAATGATGTATGATAGGTTGCAAAAGGTGATGGTGATCTTAGATCTAGCATGCATGCATGGGAAAGGGAAAAAGGGAGGGATAAGATTGTTGGGTGATGTTTAAAATATGATACAAGATAACCAATGGGTTTGGATCTTAGTTGGTTTGACCGATTGGTTTCCTTGGTTCCGTTTGGGTTTTTGAACCCGAGAGTATATATAGAGAGATATGAGAGAGAGAGAGAGAGAAAGAGAGAGGTACAAGGTGGTTAGATTTTAGGTGGTTAACACTAGATAAATACTTGGTAGTAGATTTTATAAATTCACAAATCTTTTAAATTCCATTTGTACATAAGATCATAGAAAAGAAGTAACTAAAAGTAGCATTTATTCACAGTCTTTGCATGGTTTGAAAACATTAACTCATCAAAGTTTGTGGGTCAGGTTGAATCGTGTGTTCTAACATATAAGACATAATTTCTAAAAGTGCGAGATGAGTGGGCATTTCCAGACATGTAAAGACCTAATTTCTAAAAATTAATTATAACATGAAACAAGTTTTATGTAACGATGTTTAAACATGAATAAACGTTGACCTGAAATTGATTGGTTCTCACAACGAGTCATATAGATGGCAAGGTTTAAATCTTTGTTTGTTGACTAAAAACAACCTATATAACCCATATAACCTAATAATGTCCAACCCTTAAGCTCATGCATGTATTGTTCAACTAACTCGAACAAGAAATTGGTTCTCTTTGTACGAGGATGTCTCTATGTTGCTATTAACTTTGTCTAGCCGTCGTGCTCACATTTGAGGGAAACTTTGACAACCATACTTTCGGCATTTTTCTTATATCTATTAACATTGTTTCTATGTCCCATATCTTTCATCAAGTTTTTCAACTCTTCCTCACATGTGAATACCTCAAACATATCATATTAGATTAACAAAAGTATGATCACATAATATAAACAACACGAGAAGTCTTATACCTCATTGGTGGAAAACAGAAACACATTGTTTGAGGACTCACCATCAAAACTCGTCATCGCTAGTGTAATATTCTCTGGTATTTTGTCTGAAAAATCTATATGTATTTAGTTGGTCCCCTCCAAATAATTACATATTTGCACTCTAGTTCACTTGGTAAGTGACTTCTAACACCAACTAAATGACAAGGTTCAAATCTTACTATTAACATATTTTTTCAATCCTTTTTCAGGTCCTTTCTTAACCCATGTCTTTTTACGTTTGTTTTTTTTCCTTTATTCTTTTAGTATTAATTTTTTATTTAAATTTATTTAGTTTTTCTCTTTTAAGGTTTTTACGCTTAGAATATATCGTTGCTAATTTTTATACGTGTTTGTATTTATTATATTCAAAATCGAACCAGTGTATGTTCGCGCATTGATTTTATTAAAAAAAACCCTAGTTAAATATGGTATATTTATATATCCTTCTTTCTGACAATTTTTATGGTTTTATATTTTTATGATAGTGTTTTTGTAGAATATTTTTTGCATTTTGTACCGTGTATTTCTACCAAGACCCAAATTGTACAAATTTTTTTTATAAATTTTATTGTTTATTGATCATTCTATACTTCTTAAAGATCGTCGGGATGAATTATAATTCATCTTCAGGGTAATCACACTTTCTCTCGCATCATCATAAGTATTTTAGGTCTTTGTTTGTTATAAAAATGTCCAGTTGAATGGGTAAAAATGAGATATTTAGGGTTTTATTGTTTAACCCGACCCGAACATATATAACCGGAAACATAGCGATAAGATATTTTTTATAGGTCCCATGACTTTGCCCCCCCCCCCCCCCCTATACAAATTCTCAAGCTCCGTCACTGCGTAACAAAAGAAAACTCAGGGCCCGTTTATTTTTTTAAGAGATTTATGTCTGAATCTGAATAACATTTCTGAATGTTAAGAGGTGGTTCAAATGTCTGAAAACTGAATCAATAAGAGGTGCAGGCCGGGGACGGACAACTAGTCGCCGGAGACGGAGCGTAGTCGCTGGAGACGGAGCACTAGTCACCAAAGAACGGACGACTCTTTTTAGGGTTAAGAAGTTCTAAGATATTATAAAATGTCTTGATTGTTAAGACGCTACTAAGACGTAGAACCTCTTAATAACTGGAAAAAAAAAAGTGTCGCCACATCTAAATACGTCTGACCGAATCAGATATAACCTCTATCCAAAGGGTTTTTTTTTTTTAAACAAACAGAGCCTTATTTTATCGTTTGAAATTATTCGCACACGATGAATGACTCCAAAATTATACAACTTGTATAGATTCTATATGACTCGTATAGGTCCCTGTGTAGGTCACTATACGAGTCGTATAGACAATATGTGTAATCTATATGAGTAGTATAATCATTCGATTGAGTATACAACTTTTGAAACGGTATTACCCTATAATAACATAAGACAACTTGCAGTACAAACTCCATAACATAGAGTACAACCTTTCAATGCATACATTTAGTAGTGATTTAGCGGTGTTATATAACGGTGTTAAAGCACCGTTAGTGATCTTTTGATTTGATGGCTACCGACACTCCATAGCCATACCTAAATGGCTACTTTTACGGAAGACGAGTCACACAGTCCACCCACCATACCCAAATAGCTTCTCCTACACTCCATCGCCTCTCTTCTGATCTCACCATCATCATCTTCTGTGCATCCAGGATAACCTCGAAGCGCTTACACAGTCCCACTGAAACCCTAGCCGTGTTGGGACGAATTTGTTCATCGTCCTTTCTTTCTCTCTAGCAAGAATTTGTTCCTCTCTCTTCAAGATCATCAGCCTCTCCTCAAATCACCTTATGATCTGGCAAAAACCTAAATACTCATACGATCAGTTTTGATGGAGCAACGCAATTACAGGCGTTTGAAAAACATCACCGCCATCGTTTGTCGCTGGGCACCTCTGGTTTTCAACTCATTTTCACGGCCTTCTTCTCCATTCTAGGGTTTTTGAGGTAATCTTTTTTATTTTCTCTCTAATTTCTCAAATACTTTGTATGAGTTTGGTTTATTGAAACCTCTTTCCTTATTAACCATTCAAGTTTCTGCCATACACCGGCAGTTAATCAACCTCTACCAATAAAAAGTTCATTGTATGTATTGGGTCATTTGAACTGAACTCAGTTTAGTCATAATTTGTACCTGACTTCTGATTTGTCAGGTTTCGATTGGATCATTCGTTTGGTATTGAATAATCGCTTTTTGTATTGTTCTATTTGGTAACACTTTTATTGAATTCTTCAATTTTGGCTGAAACGATTATGAATTTTTTTTTTAATGTATGTTCTTCTTTCTTTCAGGTGTCTATGGAGTCCTTTCTTTGACAAGGTATTTGTTAATTTCTGATTGTGATGGCTTATTTTATTTGGATTCGTTCCATGGGATGTCTTTGTTCCTGCAAGTGTCAATGGACTTTGTTTTGGAACTTCTATATGTTAATGTATGATGTTTTTTTTCCTGCTTCCACCTGCCTCTTTTTACTGTTTTTTGATATTGTTTACTAGCTTTTGTTGTTTGCTTATTCTATTTCCTTAAGTTTAGATCAAGTATCTAGGTTAGGACTGTTTTTTCTTTTATATTGTTGTATCAATGGTCAAAGTGTTTTTATTTCTAAATGGTTGGGAAACAGTGATTAGGCCCGTGTTGAATTGTTGTTTTTTCCTTCAAATTTTTTATGTTAAGCACTAGATCGGTTTGTAGTAGGATATGTATCAAATCTGTGATTATCATCTTCATTCTTTCATTACTTTGATGATTTCACAGGTTTGTCGCAATTGCAAGAGACCGTGCATCAAGTTTATGGTTCCCTGGTAAAGGTAATGGTATTATATATGCTCTTATCTGTGTCTCTGATCATACATATGCAGTTTAATGAAAGTGCCATCTGAGTCATTGAAGTAGGTATCATTAACAAATATAAAAAAACATTATGTGGCATAAAGTTCCTGAGGTCCTCTACCACTATCTTTTATATGTTGTTTTTATCATAGGTGATTATTCAATATCACTTAACTGCTTCAATAAACATATTTCAGCACCTTTGAATGTCTTTATTTGTACAAAATTTGTGGTTTTAGTGTCAAGTGTTTCCTGACATCATATGTGGTCTTTTGTATTTTAGATGTTTATATTTGTTCATTCTCTATGGTTGTATATTGACAATAACTCACAGTTGTTTAATTTACTTTCTTATTTTTATAGGTTGCAGTTTATGGCATTATGGTAATTTACTTGCCTAAAAGGGGTATCTTTGTCAAAGCACAAAGGAAGAGTGGATAGGCAGGTAATCATGTATGGTCTTAAACCCTGTTGTGTACTCCACCTTTGAATTTCATCCGTTGAAGGGGTTATTGAAGAAAGAGGGGCCATACCCGCAAATCTCGGCACCTATGTACAGAAATGAATAGATCAGAGAGGTGTTGATGTGAATAGTGGTGTAGGTGATGGGATTAGATGGGTTGCTGAAAGGATTAAAATTTTGCTTTTGGTCTGTTTTGCTTATAATGTGCATTTTGAAAGAAAAAAAAGTGTTGTTGGTTATGTAAGGAGGTAGGCAATCAGAAGTGGTTGCTGAGATGATGAGGGTTCTGTTGTCCTCATCTTTTTTGAAATCATAGTGTAATTTACCCTCTATTCACATCACAGCATAACCATTTTTACAAACATGTTCATGTGTACATACATCGGTGTAAGTGGCTATTCACCTGTCTCACATGTGTTCTTGGTCATTGACTTTGGCAGGTATCGCGCTTTCGTTCCGTGGCTGGATTCTCTTCAGGTTTGTTGTGCTTCTTTAGGTGACTACTGCTTGCATAGTTTATTTTCTTTAAATGTTATTTGCATAGTTTTGTTACTCGCTGAGATAATGCCCAACACCTCTGTGAAAATGTCTATTTGGGTTTTTTGTTTCTTGAAGATTTTTAAAAATATGATTGTGCAAATGTCGGTAAAAACACTTTTATTAGGAATGACCTGGTGAAGGCATATAGTGAATTTGGATAGCAAATTGGTTTGCTTTCTTAAACGACAAAATGGGTGGAGATATCAAGAAAAAAAATTGTTGGGCATTACCTCATTGAGACATGGAAAGCAGTCGGGATGTATATTAGAGGAGGTCAAGTGGAGCTTCTATGGTCTTCTGATGAAATTAATTCTTGGGCAGACGAATACTGGCGAATACTGGCCTCTGGTGATGGACATCGCAATGAGAAACAAGCTTCCTAGGGTAATAAGGCAAAAAGTTAAAATTTCTACACTCTGCTATTTTAATGTTAACAACAAGCTTTTGTATCTTTGCATTATATGTCAAATTATTAATGATTGTAGGTTCTATCAAGTAATGGGTGGAAAGGAGCAAGATGGGTTGACTGCTGTTCAGATTTTTTACCCATGCATGCAATGTGCAAATATATTTTTCTTTAAGGTCTGTCATCTCTTCCTTTTTCTCAAATGTGAATAGATTTTAGTTGTTTTAAAGTTAGTTTTGGTTGCTCCTATCACTTGCAGTTTGGGATGGAGTTGGTGTCATAAAGTATCTCTCCTATCTATTAGAGATTAACTTTTCTGTTTTCAGGTCTAGATATTATAGCGCCACATATAAGCAGTGTTGGAAATATGTAGAATTTATCTCTTAATAAATTTAGGAAAAATTATAAAGGAAAGGGAAGTTGAAAACATTTCTTCATGGTTAACAACACTAAACATTTTTTCTTGCTAGATCACTGGGTTAAATTTTTATCCAAAGCAAAGATGGGTTGTTGATATGATTCATTGAAGGCACAAAACTTAGTTGGTCATGACAGGTAATTAGTTGCTTTAATATATACGTGTGATTTTAAAGATTTTAAAGGTGGGAGAAATGAAAGCTTTGATGACATATTCATGCAGAAACGACAGATTCAAAACTTGCTTCAAACGAAGGTTATGGTGATGAATGGGTTATATAGAAGCAGTTTCAAGGCCCCCCAAAGAATTAAAATATATGATTTGTGATGCTTACCAAATTTTTAGTTTACTTAGCAAAATTAGATCTTTTATACTATTAATATGAGGAAATGCCAACGGGTCAACTCCGCGGCGAAGCGCGGGTTGACCCACTTGTAAATAAAATAACACAACCCTTCTTTTATACTTCTTTTATTATTGTTAATATATATTTTTTCACATCGCTTGAATTGAAAATATCTCACGAAGAAATATCTGGTTGTGAATTACTACAATTATTTGATATTGGTGCATATTAATGTCTCTGTCTCTTTGACCAAAATAGTGGATATATATAATTTTTAAGAACGGTTTGTTTTTTTTTGGAACGGCATCGATCAGGCGACTTTGGTCTCACGTGTAAACCTACCTTTGCGGGCCGGGTTATGTCCAAGGTCGATTACTCGAACCTCCGTGAGAACCAAGACACCCCTTCTGAAGCTTTCTCCTGTCAGAAACCCCCTCCTGGAACAACATGGGGTAAAACTGTCTCCCCTTGGATTAGAACTTGGGTCACATAGTAACCAAAGCCTAAGAGCCAAGGGGGTAACCACTAGGACAAGTCCTAGTGGTTATAAGAACGGTTTCCTATTCCCTATTTTTTAAAGGAATTTCTTACTTATTTAATGATTAAGGTTAATTTAAAAATTTCTTATAGACTTAAATCCAGCAATCAGGTAAAACCGTGTTCTCTTCGTGACGTAAGTGTTGAGGCTTGAAGGGACGATCTCTTTTAAAAGAAACATGTTAAAATATTATTTTACAAACAATTATGTTTATTAAATCAGTTTTACCTATTTAAAGTATTCTTTCATTTTAGTGTAAACTTTTTTTCGTCTTTGAGATATGACGATAAAATTTCGTCTTTTAGGGTAAATTTTCTTTCATTTAGCCATTTCTTACAAGAAATATGATTTTAATGTCTAAATTGTATTTTCATTGCAATTTTTACAACACAACTAATACTGTAACCCTTTATGTAAATTTAGGTTAAAAGAACCATAATACCACGTTTTTCTCTCTAACCCATTAACTTTATTTCTAAATAAAAATTATAAAGATAAAAAAAAATTCCATCCACATTCCCACTTTCTCTTCTATTAGGCTATGTGTACTTATGGAGACCTTAACACCCCGAGTTTCGTTTTATTTTGATTGTGTTAATTGATTTATAAAATATTTTGGGTTTTTGGTGGAATAAGCAGGTTTAGAAACTAAGCCGAGTTATTTAGCGGAAAATATTTAATACTAAGTTAAATTTAGTAATTGATGGTTAACTAGAGGAACGTTGGAGGATTTAAGGTGCAAATTAGAGATTTGGCCATAATTTATAAAAGTTACAACCATGAGGGACTAAAGCTGTAAAATGGGAATTAAAAACAAGTCTGGGATTACCCCAGACTAAAAAAAAACGTGACCAGGAAGGAAGGAGATGGAGAAGAGCCTTAGCTCTTATGAAATCTTCAAATTGGAGCTTGCTAATTGGAGATTTAGGAAGGGGAAGTCGAAATTAGGCTTGGGAGGCCTTCTACATCACGATTTCTACCCTTGTTTCTGGTTTCCTTGTCAAGTAAGTGGATTTATAGGTTGGGTTATTTTATGGATTTAGTTCATAAGTCAAATTGATGTGTGAAATATGTTGCTTATGTGATTCTATGCTTAGATAATGCTTAATTTATCCTTGCATGTTAGTAACTGAATGAATTTGGTAGAAGTAGTGATGGGGGTTAAAACCCATCACCTGGAAGTTGATCTCCATGGTGGGAGAGTGGTTGAGTAGGTTGGATTGTTACTAAATAATTTTGATTGTATGATGAAAGTTATGAAATTTTGCATAAAAGCTAAATTTGATATCATAGTGATAAAAAGATGGGATTAATTGATGACCCATATGTTACTTGATAATTAGAACACCATGTATGCACATAAGGTGTTTGATGAAATGCTTGAGTGAAAATGAAGCCTTGTTTAGGTTGAATTCACCAAATTTAATTGGTGATATTAATGTGAATCGTATGGATTATTGAGTATGGAATAGTGAGTCTAAACAATGATACGATTATAGGTGAAGTGGGAGGAAGCTCGAGCAATCAATGTGAAGGGAAAGCTAAATCATAAAGGTAACACGTATCTGTATTATTTGACTTATGTAGGAGTTGTGAACATTGTTCCAAGTTATGAATTAATGATAGTTGGTGTGATATCCATTGAATTTATATGAATGGTAATATGGATTTGGTCATCTACCATGCAAGTGAGCAAGGAATTCCATGGCTTAAAATGTGTAGTAATCATAAATCCCCATCTCATTATTATACGATTATTTTTTTTCTAATTTAATAAACAAATAAAGCAAATATAAATTCATTAATAAAAAAAAATTATATAATTTCAGTAGAACAATCTAAAAAAAAAAACTAGAGATTATATGTTATCTTAATCCTTTTTTTCTTATGAGTATTGTCATTGTCTGTTCCGGTATCACCTCCTCCGGAAGCGATCGCCTTAGTAGCTCGAAATCCTTCTCAATTTGACATGTCTTCCCGAGTTTCATTTGTTGCTTCATCACCGTGAATAACGGTCGAGTTTTGTGTTAATTTTCTTGTATCGTTCGTCAGACTCAACATTGCTTGACGATGAAGCCGTTCGTTTCCCCTTCAAGCGGTTCCGATTGCGGGATCTTGGGATCTCCTCTTGAACGGGTGGATCGTCCTCGTCGTCGTTGGATACGTTTAGGCTAAACGTCTGAGCGTCTGACGACGACTGACTCTCGGATCCACCGAAGACGAGGTTCTTGAAATTTTTGTGGGTTGTCTAGTCCTCGTTGTGATGCTCGCCGTCTTGCCCCATTTGTGATGTTTGTGAAGTAGTTCCCAACACCGTATGTGTGGGAACGCGCCTCGAGTCACTTGAAACTCGACCAAAGCATTTTTTGACCGCTTCCTAACCGCCACGGATACGCTCGTATATGCCGTTGAAAAGTTGACGCTTCAAGTTCATATCGAACCATTTTCCCGATATCGAGTCATGCGGTCGGTATTCGTCTGACCTCCCATTTGCTAAACTTTGCTCGAACCTTGTTCCAAAAGATTAAATTATATAAAAAAAGAAAACAAAAAAGATTAGTAAACTTTATTATAAATGTATAATTTTTTTTAAAATACTAAAAAATACCCGAAACTAGGCCCTTTAATACGTCTAGCCAAACACGAGCTAACGCGAACTCCTCGTCGGAGTCTCAAAGTTGAACATTTTTTTTTAAATCGAGCCGGTTAGTCCTTCTTATGTGACCTTTTTTTTTGTTTTGAGGTCCCGGTTGCGTTTCACCACCGCTTTGGGTTCGAACGGTTGAGATGGTGGAGAATAGCCCATTTGACTAAAAGCATCGAACCCGTAAT
The DNA here is from genome assembly GCA_039602395.1 of Deinandra increscens subsp. villosa. Taxonomy (NCBI): domain Eukaryota; kingdom Viridiplantae; phylum Streptophyta; class Magnoliopsida; order Asterales; family Asteraceae; genus Deinandra; species Deinandra increscens. Next base: position 25,305,058 of record JBCNJP010000020.1, on the reverse strand, counting down.
GTTAGTGAAAACCATACGGTTGGCACGTTCGAGATAGGAGGTCTTTGTTTGGTTTAGGTTGTTGCTCGTTGTCACCAACCGTCACGGTGGTTGGAAACGCGGGTTGTATGGACTGCCATATGGTGCGCAGTGTAGAAGTTTTTTGAGGATGTTGCGTTGAAAATGTGAAGTTGGTAAATTATATATAGGAGAAAAAAGGAATAAATTAAATAATTAAAATATAGCCGTTGCCAACGGCTATATTGTTGAAAGTGGTGAAGGACAAAGTGCGATCGACATAACGTTGATTCCAGATTTTTGACCCATAGTTCCTTCAAGGACGGTGTTAGGGCGCTATGAGATGTTATAGGACCCACTATGAATAACTTTATACCCTAACCTAGATTCTTAAAAATTACCCCTCCATTATCCATCGCCGGTAACTCTCCAGCCACCCCCAACCTCTTTTCTTGTGATCTTAGTAGTATGGAATTCCGATTTTATTAGAAGATTTGAAAATTTATTCATTTTAGCGTGTGAATATAAAAGTAAGGTGATTTTAATGAAGAACATCAAGTAGTTGCAAGTGAATTCAAATAATCATCATCAGGTTTTTCATTTTAAGTTTATGATTGATGTTCTTGGTATAATTCTGAATTAGAAACCGGAATGTGTATTTTGATTCTCCATTGATGCATAAGGGAAGTTCAATAATCAAATTCAATGTTAATCTTGGAAATCACGAAAGTAGTTTTTTTTTAAACGACGACATTTTATAACATACAACACTAGCAAGAAACTAGCCAATACATAGGTCCGATACAGAAGACGAGAAGGGTATACCCTCTCGGCCAAAAACACACAAAACAAATTAGTTATCATTTTTAAACTACATGTACTGAAAATGTAAGTGGCTTAAAAACAAAGGTAAGCAGATATTGCAAAACTAAAACTGTTATGGACTAAACTGTGAAAGTTGTATAACCTTTGGACTGAACCGGAAGCTTGAGAATAACTACAGGGGCAAAATCCGTAATTACTTTAAACCCCCAAAAATTAGCTTTAACTCGTCACCACCATTTGCGTTGATTCTGTATCCTTCGCGTACAGTATAATCGCAAATCCTCAGATAGCGGATTTTGATCATCTGATTTGCTTGCTCTAATGGCGGAAAAACCTCAACCGGTCCAGGTATTATACTGCGGTGTTTGTGGATTACCGGCTGAATATTGTGAATTTGGACCCGATTTTGAAAAATGCAAACCCTGGCTGATCCAAAATGCAGCCGAGATTTACCCCGAACTTCTTCAAGGTAATTGATGGTTTTCTCTTCCATCTCCTTCTTTTGGTTGAACTTGAAAACCGTTTGAATGTTTTCTGAGTATGTTTTTTTTTTTTTTTTCTTTTTTCAATTTCGTGATATGATACAGACGCGAGTGCGAATGGAGTAGATAGAGTTTCAAATCAGCTTCAATCGTCTTCGATTACTGATGGAAATTCGGCTTCTGGTAATATTGATTTTCTACGCTCTTTTTAGTAGTTATTAGTTTGATTCAAAATGCAGAGAGGCATAAGCATACAAACACATTTGTATGCTAATTACGTATGCTGATTTCCGCTTTAGTATAACTAGTATCTTTGCTATTCAATAAATCGATATATGAATAAGGAAAGGAATTAAAGACATTCCTATCATAAGTTGGTAAACATGGAAGGAGATAAAAGATAGAAGGGATGATATACATTCCTCTAGTAACTGCGTTCGTTGCTTTTGTTAATGATGAGCAGTCTTTATATGCAAGCTCTTTTTATGGTGTATAATTGGGCTAGGAATGTAGGAGTTCTTTACGGACTAGGGGTATGTGTGAATGGGATTCTATGCTGTCAATTTTGAAAAAAATAATGGGAACAAGAGGCTGTTCTACATTTTAACGTGTACTTGGGGGTCTGATTCCAAAAATTTATATAAAAAACATCAAGGATATCCTTAAGCCTCAGACATACATACACCAAACTAAAACTGTTCCCAGGATTCTTTAAACACAGTCTATTCAATAACACTCATGTCTTTAAGTTATATATTCCATAAGGGGACATGAGAAAATAGAGAAAACTTTCAGAAAGAAAAAGTTCAAGCTCTCAAGAGCCGCTAAAAGCTCTGTCCCAAAGTCCAAGCATACCCTCTGTAGATCTTTCCCTTCTGGCTACAAATGACAAAAAGTTATTGACTTGATTTTTGTAAAAAGTTAACCAGCTCCTTATAGAAAATGGTTGTACATGCACACCAATTTGAATGATAGTGAATCGGGGATGTGATGTTTAAAATAGAAGTAGGACGTCCTATTTCCTATGGGACCAGGGGTATGCAAGTGTCAATCTGGAAGGAATGAGAATTCATAATTATCAGTTTATAACTTAAGACTAGAAAACTAAATTAAAAGATGTATCTAATGTTCTAGAGAAGTGCGTGTGGGAGGGAGAAAGGACACAACACATATGATTTGGAACTAGGACATCTAGCCATCTAGGTTACTTGTAATGCATACTATTCCAGAAAAGCACACTGTCCTTGATTGTTTTTCTGCTGTATATATTATATCTTCATCCAACCTCAAGCTGGTGTTCGGTTTTAGATTTTATATAACGTGTGTATGAATTACCTTGGGAAAAGAGAGAGGGAAGCAGTTGTTATAATTTTGTAAGATTTTTGTTGGGTTTTTATGAAATGGTTAGAAAATAGATAACAATCAACACAAAATTCAAAATAATACTCGCAACGTGTTATTATACGGGATTCCTTGACAAGAGAACGTTAGTATGTGTTTGGCAAAATAATATCTTTCCAGAAAGGTACCATGTGAACATATATCAAGGGACGTATCTGTTTTATTGTTAGTTTCTTACTACTTTTTGTTCCTTATGTTTGTATGATAGCATCTTCATCCTTAGGTTTTAAATCTTTAGCTGCAGGATCTTCAGCACCAAAGCAGGAGCCAGTAAAGAAACTTCCAGGGGGTAAGATAAAAAAGAAGGTATGAATTTGAAAAGTTATATATTTATAGTTTATGTACTTATGTTTGTATAACATATATACAGCACATCTCACGTATCTACTTTTCGTACTATATATTTTTGCCACACAATGGATAATTCTTTACCTGGTTAAGGTTGTTCTGGATATTTTGGTAATGCTCGTTAAGCCGCCTTGGTGCCTTGTTCTTGATAATGTATATTGCTTACGCATTTCATTTGATTTGCACCCAAGTGTAGAAAGTATTAACAGCGATGATGTACTGACAAGGTATAAAATATATCTTTATGAAAAAAAAATAGGTAGATAAAAGCACAACTCATGTTTTTTGTGCTATATTTGACGATGTTTGGATTGAAGGTTTGTGAATGAGAAAGGAAATGATGATTGGTAGATGACGTTTGGTTTAAGTGTATGGGTTTAGAAATTAGGCAATAGTTGAGTCATCTCTCTCTCTCTCTCTCTCTCTTGTTGCTATCAATTGGTACCAAAGCTTCCGATTCCTCGGAGCTCCGGCAACCTGCAATTCGGCGGCGATTACAAATCCAGCCGGAGGTGAAATTGAATCTCCGATGACGACGATTAAAGAATTGGAAAAGGTATTGAAGGATCATGAGCGTAATATGGTGCGAATGGAGTCGGCTTCACAAGAATCAATGGCGGAGTTACAATCAAATATGGTGAAGAACATCGAACAAGCGTTGGCGAAGGTTATGTTGCAGCAAAAACAATTGTTTGCAAATTGGCAGCAATCACAGGGTGCCGGTGGGGGAAGACCGGTGATTGGAGGTTCTGCACCACCAGAACAGAGATGGACCCGATATGGAAAGGTGGATTTCCCTAAATTCGACGGTTCAGACGTAGAAGGAAGGATCTATTAGTGCGAACACTTCTTTGTTTTGGATCGCACACCTGAAAATATGAAGCTACGAGTCGCTGTAGTTAATTTGGAGGGCAGTGCTTTACAGTGGCATGAAGCACATGTTCGATTGCATGGTGGAATTCTTGATAATATTTCTTGGTCAGATTAGTCAGCAATTGCAAGGTTTGCTGATAATGATTTGGAAGATGCCATGGAGGAATTGAAAGCATTGCATCAGGTGGATTTGTTAAAAACCTACTGTGATTCCTTTAATTTGCTATTTAATAAGGTCAGAATCACTGAAGAATATGCTATGAGTTTGTTTGTTGGGGGTCTTAAACCTGAAATTAAATGTATGATCAAGATGTTCAGGCAACAAACCTTGAGAGAAGCTTATTCATTGGCCAAACAGCAAGAGCATGCAAATACCACTAATTCAATCAATCTTCAAAGAGGTTTCATTCTTTCCCTTCAACTTTAGGAGGTAATAAAAGTACTACTGTTAGTAACAAGATTTCTGGTCTTACTAATGCTACAAAATTGCCCTTATTGCCTACAACTAATGGATCTAAAACAACTAAAAGATTGACTTTTAAAGAAGTAGAAGATAAGAGGTCCAAGGGGGAATGTTTTTGGTGTAGTGAAAGATACACTCCTGGTCATAAATGCGCAAATAGACAACTGTTTGTGGTTGAGTTGGTAGATGATGAGGAGGTTTTGGATTTTCATGAGCAGTATGATGTTCAGGAACCTCATATTTCAATTCATGCTTTGACTGGCATCTATTCTTACTCTATTTGAGAATTTTGGGATCCATTGGCACTCGCACATTACACATTTTATTGGATTCTAGTTCTACTCACAATTTTATCAATGAAGTTGGCACTTAAGTTGCAGTGTGCTACAGTAGAAGTTATACCTATGAAGGTTACTGTTGCTAATGATTATTAATCAAGCTGTACTAAAATGTGTACGAGTTTTAAGTGGATGATGCAGAGTGTGTGGTTTCATGCTGATGTGTTGTTACCACTTGACAATTATGACATGGTGCTGGGTATTCAATGGTTGTCACCTTTAGGTGATATCAATTGGAACTTTAAGAAAATGACAATGGGTTTCCAATGAATGGTGTTCAATGTATATTAAAGGGCATAGAAAGCAATACACTAAGTATGTGTTCTAAGCAGTACACAATGGATTTCCAAGTGAATGGTGTTCAATGTATACTTGTGGCCATTTTATAACAAGAACAGACCAAAAAAGTCTCAAACATTTGTTGGATCAGAAAATAACAACCCCTTTACAACACTCTTGGTTGGTTAAATTGTTGGGTTATGATTTTCAAATTCAGTATAAAAGAGGTTCTGAGAATGTGGCTGCTGATGCCTTGTCAAGAGTGCATAGTTCTTCTTTATTCATTCTCACATTGTCTACATTTGATCCCTTATTGTTGGCCCAGATTAAAGCCAGTTGGGAAGGGGATAAGAGTTGTTATGATGTGTTTTTAAAATTGCAACAAGGTCTGGTGGTACACAATTTTACTTTGGTTGATGGTCTTCTTAAATACAAACAGAGGTTAGTAGTGGGTCATCATAATCAATTGAGAACTGAGATTGTGCTGCTCATTCACAAGTCACCTATTGGAGTCACTCAGGAATGCATGCTACTTTAAGAAGTATGTTTTATTGGAAGGGTCAAATGAAAGATGTTAAGAATGCTATTCATTCATTTGATACCTGTCAACAAGCTAAGCATGAGAATGTAGCTTACCCAGGGCTGTTACATCCATTACCTGTTTCAGGTTTTGTTTTTTCTGATATCAGCATGGATTTTATTACAGGTCTTCCTAAGTCTGAGGGTAAAGATGTAATTTTTGTGGTTGTGGACCGGCTGACTAAAGTATGCTCATTTTATGGCATTAACTCACCCTTTTACTGCCACTCATGTTGCTCAAGCTTTCGTTGATGGTGCCTACAAATTGCATGGCTGGCCAACTTCCATTGTGTCTGATAGGGATCCTGTATTCCTGAGTAAATTTTGGCAAGAATTTAATAGAATTCAAGGCATTACATTCGCCATGTCTACGGCTTATCATCCTCAAACGGATGGCCAATCAGAAGTAGTTAACAGATGTTTGGAGATGTATCTCAGGTGTATGACATTGTGCAGGCCATCTACTTGGAAGAAATGGTTGTCTTTAGCTGAGTTCTGGTATAATACCAACTATCGTATTGCTTTAAAAACTACACCTTTCCAGGCCCTTTGTGGTTATCCTCTACCTGTCCATGTTCCTTATGTGCATAGAGATTCCAGTGTGGAAGCTGTTAATGATTTGTTTACTGCTTAAGAACAAACCTTGCAGATGTTAAAAGATGCCTTGTATATAAAGCTCAAAACCGGATGGTGCAGCAGGCTAATAGGAAGAGATCTGATAGGAACTTTGAAGTGGGCAGTTGGGTTTATTTAAGCTTCAAGCTTACAATTAGAATTCTTTGCGCTCAATTGAAGATAATAAATTGGGTCCTAAATTTTTTGGCCCTTTCCTTATTGTGGAAAAGCATGGATCTTGTGCTTACCGATTGGATTTGCCCCCTGATGCCAATATCCACCCTACATTCCATGTGTCATTATTGAAACAAGCCTCAGGACCTCCTACTGCTGTCATTCCACTGCCAACAGCTCCTCGTTTCAGTTTACACACTGCTGCAATTCTTGATACTAGGATGGTTAAGTGACGAAATCATGCTCCTGCTCAAGTGCCAGTTCATTGGAAGGGTAAATTGGTGACAGAAGCTTCTTGGGAGTTTAAGGACGAATTCAAGCTGCGTTTTCCTGATTTTGTTTGTTAATTGGATATCCTTGAGGACAAGGATATTGTTAGGGGAGGGTATTGAACGTCAGACTGTTGGTTACTGAAAATTTAATTTCGTGAAAAAAAGTCAAATACTGCTGTATGTGAAAAATCTAAAGAATGCTCGCCATTTATTCTTCTGATAGCTAGTCCTTGCCCTAAGATACCCTGTAAACAAATATAGCTGTCAACTAGACTAAATTTTTCTGAACGTCAGACTTTTGGTTACTGAAAATTTCAATTATATGACTCAAAATAGAACGAGTTTTGTTTTTCAGGAGAAACAAGAAGTAATAATTGAGAAGGTAACACGCAACAAGCGGAAGTCTATCACCACCTTGAAAGGCCTTGATCTTTTTGGTAAGCTTAATGCTTTTTATGAATTTAAGTCCAGTATAAAATTTCATAATATTTTCATTTGCCCTTTGAAAACCACTTAAAATATCATATCATCCTTTCTATAATGAATAAGACAATGTTAGTTACTTATAGCTGTTTATTTCACTAAATAAACAAGCAAACATTGTTACTACGAATCATCTCAGCACATAATGTTCTTTTTGTTTATTCGGTGAAACAGACCGTGATTACTGATTAGTAACTGATTTATTTTATTACTATATAATCGGTAAACATCTTATTTTAGTGTTCTGAAAATCTCAACTTTTAAAAGGATGACACGAAATTGCCTCTTTATATTTTTAGAGTTGCTGTCCTCATTGATGGATATTTTTTATTTTTCTTTAAAAACTTCATGGTTTATGTCTAGAGCCTTCAGTTTTGGTGTTTATAATATTTTTGGATTCTCATAATGCATTCTAGGTGTTAAACTTAGTGATGCTTCAAAGAAGCTTGGAAAGAAATTTGCTACTGGAGCTTCTGTTGTAAAGGTACAATTTTATTTTTTACAATTTCAGTGGCCTACACACTTCATCCCTGATGTTAGAAAATAATTCAAGTTTTTCTTGAACAGGGGCCAACCGAGAAAGAGCAAATTGACGTACAAGGCGACATAGCATATGATATCGTCGAGTTTATCACACATACATGGCCAGATGTAATAAACCTAGTATCTTTGGCTAAACTGCACCAAACAATAAAATAAACTTTACACTTTCTCTTATTTTAGTAGCCACATCTAAATTAGGTTCGTTATAGACACCATCTTACTGTTTATTACCGATTTTAGCAATCAAGTTATATTTTATTACCAATTGTAGCGATGGATTACCTGATATCCAGATCTTTTCAAAAATTACCGATGTGAAAAAGTGTAAATTTTTTTCCTTTATTGCATTTCCCCCCTTTAAAACTGGACTTACGATTAAGCATTTAAAAGTTTTCACTGAAAATCTGCTTGTTATATTGCAGGTTCCTGAAACAGCAATTTTTTTTATTGAAGACGGGAAAAAGGTCCCAGCGGTTTGAACTTTCTCCCTTCGGGCTGGTGAAATATTAAGAACTTAACTGTATTCATGATAGAAACTAGAAAGAGCTGTTTTTGCTGTTCATAAACCAGTTGCTGTTATGCTCGTTTGAGGATTTTTATCATCTTGAAATCATCCTATGATATTATAGAAACTGCATATGATTTTCCATTTGAGCTATGTGAAGTTGGTGATTATTAGGCTATAGAGACTTGCTTAATAACCTTTTTTCCAGCTTATTGTGTTTTTAGAACAATATATGTTTCACGGGTGTGTTATATTGCGTATTCGAATCGCTTATCTTTTGATTTGGATATTTCATTTTAACATCAGGATATCTCATTAGGACGCTTATTTTGATTATCTACGTGAAAACCCCATCATAAATAAGTAGATTGGAGGTTGCTCTTCCAAACTGTTTATTTCTAAGCTTGGTTTTTATAAAACACATTAGGATTGTGAGGAACGCTTTGTGCAGATTCATGTCAAAATTAGCGTGTTTAAGAGCTTAATATGTAAAACCAATCAAAGGGGGGTGAAAAGCTTATGAGTGACATACTTGGTAAAAAGACTAACATGTACAAGAGATTAGAGTTATGGCTTGTTCTTTTTAAGATAATCCCAAACACCCCTATTGTGACTTGTTATAATAACAGGGCATCCAAATACCACTTCATAAATTCATATGGCCGGCCATCCACACTATTTTATGCAGATGTTACACTATTAATTGCATCATATGTGGTCCATTTAATTGGTATACGTTGCAAATCTTTGACCATATCTACACTTAGGTAATCTTGGTTGTTCTTGACTTTTTGGGGGCAGAAATGAAGGGGCTGACCTGCATAGATTCAAGTATTGTGGGCTAACATCAAGATTGTGGTTTGGAAGATGATGTGATTTGCAAGCAATATATGTTTAGACCATCATATGGTATCTATCAAAAGATTGGATGTAATCTTGAGGAATGTGACATCCTTCTTCATGGTTCATGCTGTTTTTATCTTTAACAACCAACAATTTATATAATAAAAACTAGCAAGATGCTAGAAGTGTTACACAAAGTCCAACAAGACAACAAATATACTAAAACATAAAACACATAAAATCCGCAATTAAAAGCCGGCATAGCCCACATCATGCACGTCTTTAATACCACCAAGATACCCAAAGATGCCTCCCGATCTGATTGTTCCCACTGCTTGGTTCATGTACTTGAAGATTATTAGAATGTAGCACCAAAATCTTTGTATGCCTATCATTACGAGTTGCGAGTCGCATAAGATCGGTCAAGGTTGAGCTCAGCTCACTTTAATATAAAAGAGTCCGAGCTCAACTCGGGTTTGACCCTTTTATTATCTATAATTTATTTATTAAGTATTTAGTTATTTTATTTATATATTATATATATTGCAATCGACATTTTTTTGGACCACAGTATGGACAATATCTAACATCAAGGGGAACAAAAGAATGGGAGTAATCTTGAGGAATGTGACATCCTTCTTCATGGTTTATGTTTTGCATCTTTGACTTTAACCCAAAAAGATTATTAGAATCCTAGGACTAAAATCTTTATATAGGTTTCGGTTGGGATGTAAACGAGTCAAGTGCAGCTTAAGATCGTCTAAGCTAAATTTTAACTTGATTAAATGAAATAGTTCGAGGTTGACTTGGACTCGGCTAGTTTTTTAAAATAATTAAATATTCAATTCTATTTATATATGAATATACGAACATAATTATTTACATATATTGTAAGTAACAAAACATATTTTGGACCACAATATGGACAATATCTATAATAAAGACAATAGAAAGAGAGTAATCTTGAGGAATATGACATCCTTGTTCATGGTTCATGTATTGCATGTTTGTCTTTGACCAAATAATTAAGATTGTAAGAATCTAGGACCAAGATCTTTGTATGTACTACACCATTATTCACTGCTTCATTAGAAATGGAATATTCTTGTAAAGTAATTTGGTGTTTAAGGTGTGTTTGGTGCAATTCAAATGAAACCCTCGACTCGTCAATCTTCATATATATATTTCATAGATACGTTTAGATTTAGTGTTGGAGGTAGTGGGTGTTTGGACTAGCGTATAAAAGTTTCAAACTAATTATGAGATTATGACTTAATTAGAGTTGAAATTATTCATTTTTAATGTCTCAATAAACATATTTTGTATCCATTTATTAATAAACATGACTCGTGTAAACCGTCTATCTAATCTAAGCCGGTCAATATGTTTGATGGGCTTGTAAATGGTTTGCATGTCAATTAAATCTATACTATATATTATAATACATTTGAGAATAACTGTTATTTCTTAAAGAATTAAGAATTTAAGGAGGAAATCTCGCCTTTGTCCATTATGTTATTAATAGAAAAAAGTAACCGAATAAACAATTCATAATAAAATTATTTTAGAGATATATTTACGTTGTTTCAATGAATTTTGAAATATTATTTTTATTTTATATAAGTTTAAACTTTCAAACACTTAAAGTTATTGATACTTCAGGCAGATACACAATCTAGTATGTTAAATGTGTCGTAAAAATGAGTTTAGTGATTGACCTTGTAAAATAAATATTGTTATTTTTTAAAGGAGTTAGACAGCTTAATTTTGATAAAATTGGAACATAACTTGTCATGAAGATTTAGATAAGGTAACCTGAAACCTAATTATTCTTGTTTCGTAATCCCAAATGCAAATTCCTTCATCTAGAAACAATTAAAAAAGTTAAAGTCAAGTCAACACCATAATTTTATTGGGGGATCGAATAAATAAAAGCTTTTCAACGTTAAGAACTAAAAGTCTATTTACAATGATGTAATTTAGATCTCTCAAAGTTGATACGATGATGCTATTAATCAGAGTTAATTATGGGGTTGGTTTGTTTCTAAAATTATTTTAAAAAGTTAATATCTAAAGTATTACAAATAAAAAAAAAACGCATTTAAAGTAAAAAAATATATTATATACTAGATACGACGGGCATGCGTTGACGCGCAATTGACCATTTAGATAACACGGATACACAAAATGATGTTATTGCTAAAATACAATTTATAAAAGATAATACTAGAAAAAGGTTAGACAACGACGTTAAAAAAAAGACATAGTTAAATATAATATTAGAAAAATGAGATATTTAAAAACAACAATATAAAACTAAAACTAAAGCACTTCAAAATAATAATTTAAAATGAACAAAAAACTAAAATAGCAACATAAAAAATAAAGACCATCGTACAAAGTACATAAAATTAAAAACCTAAAAAAGAACCGTGTCAAAATAAAACTAAAACAAAAGAAAAAAGAAAAACAAGAAAAAAAAGAGAATATACTATGTGTCACGTGGCCAATGATATATATCATACGCACCAAAATGATATCATAAGATTGTAACGATGAAATTGAGGAAAAAAAACACTTAATTTTACTTGAATAGATTTGGTTTTCTCAATGAAATCAACAAAAGCTATTTTATGTATAAACACCATGCACGGAATAAACAGAAATGTTCGAATTACAATATAAAGATAGAAAGAAATAAACTGAAAACAGTTTCCAAAAATATAGAAAACAGGAAAACCGTGTTTTGTCGAGAGAGGTTCTCTAGAACAAATTTCAGGCCACCTAGATGAACCTATCTCATAGGGTACAACAACCTAAGCAAACTATGATGTCGGAATTAACGAAGCACCCGGAAATATACCTGAACCACTACCAGTATCGATGTATTTTCATAAGGCATCTCTGCCTTCTACATATATTGAATTTTTATGCATGTGAAAGGTCTTTGTTCATGGAGTTAATACGCCAATTAACTCTTTGTAACTCATGAATCAATATTCGAACAATTGGACCCTTTCATCTTCTGCAGAACGAGTAGTTTGTGACACTAAGACGAGCACCACCACTCCACAACCGGTCAAATATTCTAAAGGCGACTCTCAAGCGGCTCAAGACGGTGCGAGTGTGCAAAATGCACCATCAAAATGCCATATTATTTTCCTCGTCCCAGTCCCGGTTATGTGCCATGCACGGCCATGGTTAAAATTTGATCTATGTCGAATGACCGATAAAAAATAAAGAGAATTTGATCCTTATTACCAAAACTAGTAATGGCAAGCAACGTGTCAGACTATGAAGAATTAGTGGTCGGTAATGATAACAAGTTGATTAACACTCATCATTAAAATTAAAACTTGAGATTGATTGTTATTTTAAGTTACTTTCATAAACAACGGACGTTTGCTAGAAATAGTAATTGAAAATGATGTATAAAAATCATAGAAAAATTGTTAGAAGGTGTACCATATACGCATAGAAAGGTCTTTCAGTGTACTACCTTTCATCTTTGAACATGGAATGCTAGAAAAATTCATAGAGAGGTAAAAGGGGACCGTTACAGCATCACTGTTGAAAAATATGGTACTAGAATTCATTTTTCTAGAATCTTGAATCTTGTAAGGATTGTATGAATGCATGAAAAAGATGCATGATGCTATACTCTGATTGCTTATTAATTTAACTATGTGTTAAACATATAGTGGATTACTTAGCTAAAGGGGTAACGTCAAAGTTATGCCCAAATGGGTAGTTTGACTTTTAAAGGTCAAACTAGCCTACGTTATGAATTGATGAATTACGAAGTTGTTAAATCCATGAAAATGGAAGAGGTATGTTATGGAAACTAACCTAAATATTTTGTGGATATGATATGCTAGTTGATCTTGATGAGCTAGCTAGGTGAAGCTTGTAACCGGATAAAGTGTAGGTGGAAATGCTCACATGGATGAAAGGTAAGTACAACTTACACTTACTTAAGTAACAATAAAACTTATTAATTATGTAATGAGTATTACTTAAGAATATAAATGGAAGTGTTACATTGAGTAGAATTTGAATCAAAAAAGTCATGCAAGGTAGGGGTGTGCATGGATCGATTTGGATAAGATTTTGGCTAAAACCGAATCCAAAACCAAACTTCGGTTTTTACAATTCTCAAATCCATTCGGATTCGGTTTTTTCGGTTTTATGGATTTCGGTTTTCGGTTTTTTACGGGTTGGATTCGTTTTTTTTTATTTAAATCCATATGAATTTTTGGGCTGAAGAAAAAAAACTAATAATATTAAATTTGGGTCTACTTATTATTCAATTATAAATTAATTGACTACTAATAGCATTCAAAATAAAATTTTAAAATCCATAACGTTGTAAAATGATCTAATCTCTAACAAATACATTCAAACAAATTTTTAACGATCTAATCCCAAAGACTCAAGGATCCACAATGTTGCATAACGATCCAAAATCAAACAAATCTTTAACGATCTAATCTCAAACACTCAAACGACATTCAAACAAAAATTAAAATTGCATAATGATCTAATCTCAAAAACTCAAAGATCCTAATGATTATAAATAAAATTTTATAATTAAAATTTGAAACCCTTCAATAATTAAATGGATCGGTTCGTTTTTTCAGATTTTCTTTTTAGCTAAAACCGAAACCGATCCGAAATTTCAGATTTTAGAAAAGTTCAATCCAAACCGTTGGTTTCTATTTGGATTCCGTTTTTTCGATCTGGTTTTTTCGGTTATTTTGGTTTCGAGTCGTTTTTTTTCGGATTCTTGTACACCCCTAAGGCAAGGCATGGCAAGAAAACCCGTTAGAGCATGACGCCTACGGGTAGAATGTAAGAAGTAACATCGTTTATGTTACAAGTAGTAGTTATGTAAATTGTGTAATTATAGACAAAAGGGAATAAACCATGAGCTATTCTAAATGGGTGATGAATGGTTCTAGGAACCATGAAGCCTCATGGCCAAAAGGTTCTCCAATGACCAAATTTGACCATAAGTAAGATTCGGAAGAATCATAAAACGAATAACATGTTACAATGAGCAGAAATGAGTTTATAGAGCCTATGCCATGTAACAAGGAAAGGAGGATCATAAATGGTTTATAGAACCATAGATCCTAAATACCTATATGTGGTCAAATGGGACATTGGGGAATACCAAAGGCAACGACCCGTCATAATGGGTCAAATGAATTAAGTGGGTTATTTGGACATTAACTACAATGGTTATACAATCCAATGACAAGTAGATTAATGAAAATGTAATCATGTGAGTTGGGTCTAAAAATTCAAGTAAAATGATAATTTGAGGAACTTGACCCATAATAGATGTATAAAACCAATCAAGGTGTGTGCTTACAATCGTGTTTATGCCAATTGCTTGCACATGTGAAAATAGTTGCTAAATATATGTTGTGGATCAAATCTGGTTCATAATTTTTTTGGGGTTGCCATAAGGAAACCCCTTAACGGGTCAAACGGGTCGGGTGAACCCGAGGTTGGTTATTGCATCATAACCATAACCAAGGTATGTATTTCTTCACATAAAACATGCTTAGATTAGTAATTTAAGGGCCTGGGATGACTGGGAGAAGTCCCCAAAGAACCTGGATGAAATTGATAATATTGGTGAAAAACCTTGAAAAATTTCTAAGTATAGAACATGCAAAAAATTGGCCAAATCCCTGGAAAGGTAGCTCCAAGCGTGTCGCTTGGAGCATATCATCTAGTAGGCGATACGCCTACTGATCTACGCGTATCGCCTAGAAATGTCATCATTCTAGGCGATACGCCTGGAAGTCACATATTAATTTTTGCTTGTTTTTCCACATTGTTAATGTTGTTATACATGTTATGCAATATAAACTCACTATTGAAAGTGGATGAATTGCAGGTAAGGAGAAAACCTAAATGATGTTCGTCAAGCGGGTGGAGCGCCGATCACACAAAGACCCAAGTTCCCATTCCGTACTATGAGTTTTGAAAACATCGTAAACTCTGTTTTATCAAACCTATGGATGTCAACCTTGGTAATAGTATGCTTTTTTAAATGTTAACCACGTTGATGGTATTTACATGATTAACAAACGACATGTTTGTATAAAAACATTCTGGGACCGATTTTTAATGACGGAAATGGTTATGTTTGACATCAAATTGTACATGGGTGTTACAATAAAAGACGAACACACCAAGGTTTACGTTTGATAGCACAACCGTTAATTCTAATTACTTAATCAAAGTAACATATTACGTAGACATAACCCCGATTAACATATGTAATAGAAAGACAAATGATACGATGCTTCAGTTGTATAATAAATCCAACAATGAATAAGACCGATATGCTATCTTACACAGAATGATCAAATAAAACATCAACGTATCATTATGAAACATCAATTGTATGGCCTATCTGTTAACGAATGGAACCGATAAAGTTGCGGAGTTGGCTATATGAAGTGATTCTAAATAATATGTCTACACAATCAAATACATACGTAAACCACATGAAAACCCCAAATTCATCAAATGATTCAACGAACACAAGTGCGTCATGTCTAAACTATGATGATAATTCAAATTGAACAAGCTGGTAACATAAAACCAACACCCACATATGATCACGGGTGAATTACCCACCCATGATGATGAAACGATACAAAATCACAATTTTGGTAAGTAGTTTCACTTGATGAATCCTTTAATATGCTTTGTCTCTCTGGTCGTATTCTATCTTTGTTGGTCGAATGATTGTGAAAAATGACGAAGCGTTCATTAACAATCGTCCCTTGGCCGGTTCCTTGTATGTTGAAGGAACTGTAGAAGTACCATACGTAGGGCTGTTTTTCCAGCTTCATTCGAATGTATATCTCCAAGTATGTTTCTCATATGCAATCCCATTTAATATACTCTATTCCATTAATAATCTGCACATACAATCATACAAACATAGCATATATCGAGATGTAATTCGACTAATCACACATTATTAACTTACTTCCACACAACCTTTTATTAGAACGTTGGGAATATAGGGTGTTTCATATCTTGTTGACTGCAATTAGGTATATCTTATTATATGAGAATACATTTCTATAGAAATTTCAACTTACAAACCACTTTAAGGTTTATCATTATATCATCCTAGGATAAGCACAATCACAATTTTAAACTTTTAAGTTTCAACCGCACAATTTGAAGCATCTATCGATATTTCATCCATCTTAGCTCTGATTTAGATGCGGTTTGATAGGTGATGATCCTCTCACATATAGTACACATGCAAACTATATAATAATTGTATTAGCAACAATTACAAATAATATCTATTTATGTCCAAAGGAAGTGAAAAACACATGTTTCACTAAATTTCTAACAATTTGTATCTTTCAAAAGATATAACCTATTGTGTATCGATATTGGGTTTTTGTAATTTGTAGGGTTGGTTAGAATGATGGTTAATTTAGAAACATGTAATAGTACGTTCGTTGATTGTTAAAATTGTTTTGCTGCTATGTACGTACATGTTGTAATTAATTAATTAGTTAATTGCTGATATATATATATATATATATATATATATAATATATACTCGCGCATTGACATTTCAACGTACATTTGTTGAAATAAAATTGTATGAATCTATGTATATAATCCGATATCTTTTTTAGTCACTGATCGACGTTGACAATTAATTAAAGAAGATTATTGGTTGATGAATTAATGAATTAGTGCATGCTTATTGCATCGCTAGCTAGCTCTCTCTTTTTATTTATATATTGAAAATTCAGTATATTGATTTAACTAATGAGATTATATATATAAGCTAGCTAGGCAAATCTTTGAAGATTGACGATTTGCTAATTCATTTCATGTCAATATCCATCATTTTCGTCATCGATGATATATATAGGCTAAAAGGTACCTTTAAAATTTAAAACTAGTCAAATCCATAATTCATGTGCATAGTATATATAACCCTCGTATATATACAGATTAAAATATATATAACCCTCAAATCAAACGGCTCTATATATCCGATATATATGTTCACTTTAAACAAATTTAATAAAGAATTCTAGGCCGGACAACAATGACCCACATTCCATAACAATGGGGAAACACTAATTAAAAAAATATATATATCTTTATTTGTACTTTTACTTTTCTTCTTTGATTGGGCTCAATTGTTAAGGCAGATGTTATCCATCTAAATAATAATTAAAACATAATAAAGTTAGGTTTGAACCTTGATTTAGTCCAAGAAAATATAAGAAAATCTTTGACACACACAAAATTAAGACTTACCAAACTTGTTGTATGATGGTGTAAATCTTTTGATGTGAAACATAGCGACATTTATATGATTTTATTGGTTCGAAATGTATATTTTATATATACACACATATTAAACGTCAAAATGTTTGGTTTCCTAAAAAGAACATTTTAGTACATTCTTTTATTATATTTTTATGTTTTTTCAATTATGACAATACGTAGATTATTTAGGATAGGATGGGCAACATCTTGGTAATTTAGAATAAAGCTACCACCCTCAAAACTCAAACCTGGAACATTTGATTTGTTGGGGGTGAGATTACCATTGTAAGTTGTAAGTTGTAACTCAACCACCACCCCGAGTACTACTATATACTATGAGGATGTCTTTTTAAGGGGAAATTTATATATTTCCTCTAACTCAAATGACTAATTACATACTTTTTAAATAAAAAATCAATTACATATTTTACTTTTCAAGTCGCTAGTTACAGATTTTCTCAAACTAAAAAATCAATTATATATTTTCTCTTTCATAAAACATATATGACATATTTATCCATTTCATTTAAACTAACTTATTGAATGATTATTTTATAACTTTTACCAAAGTTTTTTTTATTTTTTTTATTTTTTTTATTTCTTTTTATAAATTTCCCTTTTCTAAGACCTTTGTGTGTAAACAAGCCAAGTCGGCTCGTAAGCTACTCGGGATCGGATCGGTAAAAAGTTTAAACGGGTCGAGCCTAAACACCCTCGAGTCCAAGTTTAAGCCTTGAAATTTGACTCGAACTCCTTTATTGAACGAGTCATATTTCAGGGCTCGAACCCATTTATTATCGGTTCTTTCAAACTTTTTACCAATCTTATTCGAGTAGCTCACAAACTAGCTTAGCTTGACTCGTTTACACACCTAGGTTTTACAAAAGAAAATATGTAAAAAAATCCCTTACTAAAATAAGGGTAAAATAGTTATTTAATAAGTTAATTTTAATTAAATGGATGAATATGCAATAGGTATGTTTTAGAAAGAGAAATATGTAATGTAATTGATTTTTTGGTTTAGAAAATATGTATATAATCATCGTGAAGGTTCAATATTTTAAAGCACCGAACAAGCTCTGATAGAGAGACCCATCGGAAACGGGGGAACCAACGGATGCACTAAGCTTGGAGCTGAGTTCAATGGGCGTGCTGACGGTATTACAATTTTTATATATTCGCTCGTGAAAGGATATCCGTCGCATTGGCCGATTGGGGTAGGAAGAGTCCGACATTCCTTTTCTCAACTTTAATACCCCAAAAATGATGCAATGTCCCCACGTTAGTCATTTTAGATTCATTGGACAAAGAAGTGATAATGTTCCATAGAAGATGGTCGTTGAAAGCGGTCAGGACGATGTCATCAACATAAAGCAAAATGTAGGTAATTTGCGTCCCATTTTTGTATATAAATAAAGATGAGTCACTGATGCTACCTTTGAATTAACATGGGTTGTGAAGCTCGCAAAACGGTGGTACCATGCTCGAGGAACTTGTTTAAGTCCATACGGAGATTTGTTCAATTTGCAAACGAACTTAGGTTTTTGTTCATCTACGAAGCCTGAGGGTTGAAACATGTAGACTGATTCCTTTAAATACCCATGGTGGAAAGCATTTTTAACGTCTAATTGATGTATAGGCCATGATCGAGAGACGACTAAACTGAGTATTGTCCGAATAGTAGCCGGTTTCACCATTGGACTGAATATGTCCTCACAATCTATCAGTTTGACTTTTCCCATTAACAACTAGACGAGCCTTGTAGCACTCCAGAGCTCCATTTGAGTGAAACTTATGCTTGAATAACCACTTGCAACGAATGACCGGGACATTGTCTGGTCGTGGAACTAACTCCCATGTATTATTTGCTAATAGAGCTTCATATTCTTTTAGCATAGCTCTTTTCCAGTTAGGGTCGGTTAGAGCAGCGAGATGGGATTTTTGGAGAGGAGAGATGGGTGGAGAGGTCAGGGTATTGAGGTTCAGTGGAACATGAGGCTTTGTGTTACCGGTGGTAGTACGGATGACCATGGGATAGGTACAAAGTGGTGGAGGGGGGCAGAGGTGGGGTGGGAGCAGTAGGTTGCGTAGGTGGGTGGAGCGTCCCGAGCCACTAATTGGAATTTTAGTGTCATTGCCAACAAATATCGACGCTATTGGTGAATACGATGAAAAGTTGGTAAGTTTACCTTGATACTAGGTGACATGATTTGAAACCCCGATATCCATGTGCCACGTATGAAAAGCGTCGGCCAGTTCAGTAGGTTCCATGGGATCACAATCAACAAGGTTAACCTGGGCAGTAGGGGCAAG
>JBCNJP010000020.1:25260648-25284885 GCA_039602395.1 Deinandra increscens subsp. villosa | reverse complement strand
TAGAGTAAATTACGGATTTCGTCCTTGTGGTTTGCATGAATTTCGGGTTTCGTCCTTAGGTTTCATTTATTACGGATATGGTCCCAAACGTTTGCCAAACCGTTACGGATTTCGTCCCTGACCCCAACGAATGTTAAAAAAATCCGTTAAATACATGTAGAGTGACCATTATACCCTTATATAAAATAACACTATATAAAATAACACTTTCAAAAGTAAATTGATATTTAAAAATATTTAAATGCAGACCCACCCCATTGAAATGTTGACCCACCTCATGCCCCTTCTTCTGTATCACCGTCCACCACCGTCCCATCTCCACCATAACCCCCAATTCCGTCATGCCACCATCAGATTAAAATTATATAAATAAAACCATCACCGCCACCGTTGGCTCCCACGAATTTCCGATCAAAAGGAGACAGGATGAACCATCTCCGGCGATCACGTATAACCTCCATGTCCGGCCACCACCATTTCATAAAGCACCAATCACCACAACAATACCGACGCAACAACACCGCCACCACATCTCCGGGTCCGCCCTCCGCCCGATAATTCCGCCGGCCGATAGTCAGAAATCCGTTTTAATTTAAAAAGTGAGGAATCCAAAGCGGTGCCAAAACTAGATTTGATCTGGTGTAGCAGATAAGATTTGATCCGGTGGTGCACATACGATTTTTGGAAGATTTTATCCAGAGATGAACTGCAAATCTTTCCATCATCATTTATCATCTAACCCCAATTTCAGTTAGAACAACTAAAAAGATGAACTGATGTAGGATCAACATTTCTGGGTTTTCCAACGTCTCACCCCGATTTCAGTTAACTTCAATTCCCGTTTTTCGTTTTGTTAAAATCATCTTCTTCGTCGCTACCCCCATGTTCATGCTCGGATCTTCAAAACTTCATCAAAACATCTCAATAATATGGATCTTGTGGTTTTCGATATCAAGCACAATGGTGTGTTTAATTTTGTGATTCCAATCAAGTTTGCTGCGAGGGAGGACGGGGAGGCGTCGATCGGAAATCAGGAATACGTACGGTTGATGAACAATGGAAGTAGCAATGGTTCGATCGAAACAAATGAGAAAGAGCACACATGCGATTATAATTGTACCAGGTCTGCATCTCGTTCCTCTTGAAAATCAGATTCATGAGCCCTCTTAACACGATTGAAGAAACAACTCGTGGGTTGTGATTTGGGGGAGACGAGATTTGAGGATTTAATTGTAGTTGTTTTTTTTTTTAATATAAAAGGAGGGGTATAAATGTCATTTCATATTCATTTAACAGAAAATTCTAACGGACATCCATGTCAGGGACTAAATCCGATACGGTTTGGTAAACGTTTGGGATCATATCCGTAATAAATGAAACCTAAGGACGAAACCCGAAATTCATACAAACCACAGGGACGAAATCCGTAATTTACTCTTGTTTTTAAGCCACTTACATTTTCAGTACATGTAGTTTAAAAATGATAACTAATTTGTTTTGTGTGTTTTTGGCCGAGAGGGTATACCCTTCTCGTCTTCTGTATCGGACCCTATGTATTGGCTAGTTTCTTGCTAGTGTTGTATGTTATAAAATGTCGTCGTTTAAAAAAAAACTACTTTCGTGATTTCCAAGATTAACATTGAATCTGATTATTGAACTTCCCTTATGCATCAATGGAGAACCAAAATACACATTCCGGTTTCCAATTCAGAATTATACCAAGAACATCAATCATAAACTTAAAATGAAAAACCTGATGATGATTATTTGAATTCACATGCAACTACTTGATGTTCTTCATTAAAATCACCTTACTTTTATATTCACACGCTAAAATGAATAAATTTTTAAATCTTCTAATAAAATCGGAATTCCATACTACTAAGATCACAAGAAAAGAGGTTGGGGTGGCTGGAGAGTTACCGGCGATGGATAATGGAGGGGTAATTTTTAAGAATCTAGGTTAGGGTATAAAGTTATTCATAGTGGGTCCTATAACATCTCATAGCGCCCTAACACCGTCCTTGAAGGAACTATGGGTCAAAAATCTGGAATCAACGTTATGTCGATTGCACTTTGTCCTTCACCACTTTCAACAATATAGCCGTTGGCAACGGCTATATTTTAATTATTTAATTTATTCATTTTTTCTCCTATATATAATCTACCAACTTCACATTTTCAACGCAACATCCTCAAAAAACTTCTACACTGCGCACCATATGGCAGTCCATACAACCCGCGTTTCCAACCACCGTGACGGTTGGTGACAACGAGCAACAACCTAAACCAAACAAAGACCTCCTATCTCGAACGTGCCAACCGTATGGTTTTCACTAATATTACGGGTTCGATGCTTTTAGTCAAATGGGCTATTCTCCACCATCTCAACCGTTCGAACCCAAAGCGGTGGTGAAACGCAACCGGGACCTCAAAACAAAAAAAAGGTCACATAAGAAGGACTAACCGGCTCGATTTAAAAAAAAATGTTCAACTTTGAGACTCCGACGAGGAGTTCGCGTTAGCTCGTGTTTGGCTAGACGTATTAAAGGGCCTGGTTTCGGGTATTTTTTAGTATTTTAAAAAAAATAAAATATACATTTATAATAAAGTATACTAATCTTTTTTGTTTTCTTTTTTTATATAATTTAATCTTTTGGAACAAGGTTCGAGCAAAGTTTAGCAAATGGGAGGTCAGACGAATACCAACCGCATGACTCGATATCGGGAAAATGGTTCGATATGAACTTGAAGCGTCAACTTTTCAACGGCATATACGAGCGTATCCGTGGCGGTTAGGAAGCGGTCAAAAAACGCTTTGATCGAGTTTCAAGTGACTCGAGGCGCGTTCCCACACATACGGTGTTGGGAACTACTTCACAAACGTCACAAATGGGGCAAGACGGCGAGCATCACAACGAGGACTAGACAACCCACAAAAATTTCAAGAACCTCGTCTTCGGTGGATCCGAGAGTCAGTCGTCGTCGGACGCTCAGACGTTTAGCCAAACGTATCCAACGACGAGGAGGACGATCCACCCGTTCAAGAGGAGATCCCAAGATCCCGCGATCGGAACCGCTTAAAGGGGAAACGAGCGGCTTCATCGTCAAGCAATGTTGAGTCTGACGAACGATACAAGAAAATTAACACAAAACTCGACCGTTATTCACGGTGATGAAGCAACAAATGAAACTCGGGAAGACATGTCAAATTGAGAAGGATTTCGAGCTACTAAGGCGATCGCTTCCGGAGGAGGTGGTACCGGAACAGACAATGACAATACTCATAAGAAAAAAAGGATTAAGATAACATATAATCTCTAGTTTTTTTTAAGATTGTTCTACTGAAATTATATAATTTTTTTTTATTAATGAATTTATATTTGCTTTATTTGTTTATTAAATTAGAAAAAAATAATCGTATAATAATGAGATGGGGATTTATGATTACTACACATTTTAAGCCATGGAATTCCTTGCTCACTTGCATGGTAGATAACACCTCTTCCAGGGTCTCTATAAGTACACATAGCCTTTTTTTTTGAACAGCAGATGCATTAAAACAGAAGCAAAAACAACCTTCCCAACAAGGGGCTGAGAAGGAAAGTACAAAAAACAACAGGAAAGAAAACGAGATTACATACTAAATCGAACCCACGAAGACCAATCAATCCCACCCCCTTTAAACATATTCACAAACCACATATAACTCCACGATTTAGTCTCTTTAATAACGTAATCAATCGACGGGGCCTTCTTGTTGAAAATCGTTTTATTCCGCTCCAACCAAATGCACCAACACCCCGCCAAGAAAACCGTCTTGATTGCCAACTGTCTCCTGTTGTCACTGCTGTTAATCTGCTGTTCAAAGAGGTCCTTAACCGAAAAGAAAAAGCTGCTGGGAATCTTACACCGTTGAGCAAGAATCGTCCAAATCAAGTTCGAAAAACAGCACCCTGTGAAGAGATGACTTGCAGATTCCGGAGCCTCTTTACAGAAAACACAGAGAACACTCGCAACCTGGATATTTCTGCGAGTACACAGAAAAAGTGGGCATGTGGATGGAAATTTTTTTTATCTTTATAATTTTTGTTTAGAAATAAAGTTAATGGTTTAGAGAGAAAAACGTGGTATTATGGTTCTTTTAACCTAAATTTACATAAAAGGTTACAGTATCAGTTGTGTTGTAAAAATTACCTTATTAACACAATAGACAACTTTTTTTGACTTTTGTTGACTATGCAGGTTTAATATATATAAAACCTTTATGAGGAATTTAATACTCACATCTTTGCTCCAATGGTTAGTCTTTAATATTTAGCCGGTGACACCTGGGTTCAAAACATACAAACTCTAGGTAAGCATTAATTTTTTTAAAAGCCCTACACCTCTGCTGACTAATACAGTGATTGACACATACATGCTACCTCTTCAATTACCCCCTTTTTCATCATCGTCATCACCCCCACCGACTCCATTTTCATCAATTTTTTTTACCGCTCTTCCCAAAACCTTTCCCTCTTGCTCCATCGGAATTTCTCTGTCAATTTCAATCTTTAAAAAATCGCTTCCTACTCCAGGTTAGGGGTTCATTATGTACCTTATGTTAATTTTATTCTTTTGGCGTCGTTCTTGAATGCAAAATTTTCTTATAGCTTTTTATGTTCGATAGTTCCGTTTATATCTAACCTACTAATGTTTAGGGTTTTTTTTTTCTTTCTTTTTTCTGTAGTTCTGTTATCTTCCACATCCTTATTATTTTGCAAAGGTAATGAACTCTTTTTTTTGCCCTGCAAATGTTTGGCCCTATGCTTTCTTATAAAGACATAGAAGACATGTAAATGGGATTGAACTTTAGGAAAACTTAAAGAGTGACATTTGGTATGAGATAGTGTCAAGAGGTTGGGATTATATATTCTTAAGATGAAAATTTGTACCTTCCGGAAGGTTAAAGTTACTAAAAGTTGGGGACCACTTTTTAGTAACTACATTAAAGAAACACAAATATGGTATTACTTCGTTGCTATAATAAGTGCGACCGAGATTATTTAAGTGATGAAGATTACATGAAGGCACTCACTGTTTACAGGGGCCATATTGGGTACATATTGTGTACGTTTTAGTGTGGTATAAGATTTGTGGTGTAGTGGTTCTGCAAAATAAATTATAAGAATTTCGAAAGACATTGAGAAACCTTATTTTTGTATAATATGGACTATATAGGTAGCCGTTAGTGAATTTGTTAATGAGCTTAATTTTTTGTGTCTCTTATAGTACCAAATTTAGGTAATAGTAAGGTGTTAAACAACTGAAAATTGTATTTATCCTAAGTATGAAAACATCAATGAAATGTTACAAATCCAGTAGCAAATTTATTTGTTATTCACAGCAACTTTAGTACCCTTTATTGATAAATACAATTTTAACCTCCTTAAAGAGAGAACGCCTTATATCACATGCCCAAAGTTGGTAGTCTTTTCCTTCCACATTCTTTATAAAATAAGTTTGAATTCTTTTATAAAAGCAAATTTGATTTAGAATGTTTAACCTATATATATGTTGAGTCATATGTTTAACCTGATAGAAGGAAAGAACAACCTATTTGAACCACCATCATCAAGCCAGTGAAAGCTGTTCATAATTGTCTTCAGAAAGACATTACTACCAAAAAACTGATATATCAATTTCTTATCTTACTTATAGTAGACCTTCATCTCTCTATAATAAAGGGCTTTCTGAATTTGTTCTTACTTTTCTTTACTAATTTCTTTTACGATCATAAGAACATTTAAGAAGGGGTTGTTGGTTATTAATCTTGACATGGTTCATGGGTTGAGATATGGGTCATGGGTCAAATAAATTAGTTGGGTCTAAGTTAGTATTTCTGCATGTTTATGTTTGAATAAAGAAAGATAGGTAGTTGAGGTTTGACCGAATTTGAAGAGAGTTTACGTTGGAAAGCATGTGAGAGAAAAGTAGTGGGTCATCTCTTTTACCTATTCTTTAGGTAGCTATAGGTTTTTATTGGTTGTTTGTTAGTCCACGTTTGTTGATGTATGGCTATTTATAGCCTTTGAAAGTTGAATAAGAATGTAAGCTTTTCCCTTCTACTTTCTCTAACTTTCTTCTGCAACACAACACAGTTCATATTTCTTCATATTTGTGAGTTTATTTGAGTGTTAAATTGGGGTCTGAGCCAACATTTGGTATCAGAGCCCTGTTCGTGGGTTCGGGAGAAGGAAGAAGAAGGGCTGTTCGAGCTCATGTGAAGAAGGCTTCAAATAGCAACCAAGTTTCTGTGTGAAACTAAGTAGACCGATCTGTGTGATCGTAAGGAAGGAGACCTGTGTGGTTCAGTGAGTTCAAGTGAAAAAGAACGAGATTTGTAACTGTGTGTTACAGCCGTGAGAGAAGAGAAAATGGATCTGTGTGATTCAAAGCAAAAGAGTCGAGTACCTGTGTGGTTAAAGAAGCTGTGTGAAGATTGATTTAGGTGAGGAGGACACATCTGGAGCAGCAAAGTTCATTGTCTGCTTGTACGAAAAAGGTGAGTATTATTTTATTAAAAGAAAAAGAGTTGTGTTGTTTGAAAAGTGAAACAAATAAAATCACTTTCAACTTTGGGTGCTTGTGGGTCCTGTACGAAGACA
This sequence comes from Deinandra increscens subsp. villosa, assembly GCA_039602395.1. Classification (NCBI taxonomy): domain Eukaryota; kingdom Viridiplantae; phylum Streptophyta; class Magnoliopsida; order Asterales; family Asteraceae; genus Deinandra; species Deinandra increscens. The sequence goes on along the minus strand of JBCNJP010000020.1, from coordinate 25,278,235 downwards.
AAAGAAAAGGTGGTTTATTGTTTATATTTTTGACAATATATTTGAGTAAAGAAAAGATGGCAGATGGTGGTTCAGGAGGAGCATTGGTTACAACAGGTAACCAAAGTAACAACATATCATTGCAGTGCCCGAAATTGACGACTACAAACTACACCAGTTGGTCAATTATGGTGGAGTCGATCCTACAAGCATACGGTTTGTGGGAAGCTATCGATCCGGTGACGGGAGGAGCGGTTGAAAGTAAGGATAATCTAAAGGCAAGGGCATTCATATTCCAAACTCTACCCGAAGATGTGTTGCTTCAAGTGGCAAAGCACAAGAATGCAAAAGACGTGTGGGAAGCGCTTCGTGTGCGGGATTTAGGAGCCGATAGAGTTCAAAAGGCAAGGCTTCAAACGCTTCGAACCGAGCTCGAGATGTTGAAGATGAAAGAAAGCGAAACGATCGATGAGTTTTCGGGGAAAATAAGCGGGATTGCAACTAAGTTCAAGAGCCTTGGGTCTAGCTTGGAGGATGAAGTTGTGGTAAGAAAATTATTAAATTCGGTTCCTAAGAAATTTTTGCAGATTGTTGCTTCCATTGAACAATACTCGGAGATAGAAAATATGTCACTCGAGGAAGCCGTAGGAAGATTGAAGGCCTATGAAGATAGGATCAAAGTGCTTGAAGAGAAAGAAGATGAACAAGTTAAGTTGTTGCTTACAAAGGAGGAGTGGCAAGAGAAAATGAAACGAGGTGAGAATGAGTATGATAAGTTTGGTCAAGGAAGAGGTCGCGGTCAAGGAAGGGGTCGTGGTTATGGTAGAGGTCGAGGAGGTCGGTTCCAAGGAAATGAAGATCGAAAGGATCAAGGTATGTATCGAGACAAGAAGCACATCAAATGTTACAATTGTCAAGAGTATGGACACTATGCTTATGAATGTCCTAAGCAAGATCCAAAAGAAGAAATGGCTAACTTGACAATAGGAGATGAAGAACCAACACTACTTTGATGAAGAGATGATGTCAAGATTAAGGGGGTGTGTTGGTTATTAATCTTGACATGGTTCATGGGTTGAGATATGGGTCATGGGTCAAATAAATTAGTTGGGTCTAAGTTAGTATTTCTGCATGTTTATGTTTGAATAAAGAAAGATAGGTAGTTGAGGTTTGACCGAATTTGAAGAGAGTTTACGTTGGAAAGCATGTGAGAGAAAAGTAGTGGGTCATCTCTTTTACCTATTCTTTAGGTAGCTATAGGTTTTTATTGGTTGTTTGTTAGTCCACGTTTGTTGATGTATGGCTATTTATAGCCTTTGAAAGTTGAATAAGAATGTAAGCTTTTCCCTTCTACTTTCTCTAACTTTCTTCTGCAACACAACACAGTTCATATTTCTTCATATTTGTGAGTTTATTTGAGTGTTAATTTGGGGTCTGAGCCAACAGGGGTAAACCTTAACTGATAATGGACTTGAAGTTGTAATATGAATTCTAAGAACTAAGATACAAATAAGAATTTTTATTAAATATTTATTTTAAGTTGCAACCAGTTTTACATTTCTTATTATATCAATCATTAGGAAGAAATAATAAATAAAAAATATGTTCCATGTTTATATGTCTTAATTTTTTGCCACTTTCTGAGGTCCATCTTCGCATGATGATCCACCACAAACTTAATCAGTCCATCCACCTCTCCAGTGCAAACGATTTCATTTCGTACGTTTTGTAAACATCAAACGCCTACATATACATTAGAATGTTTTAAAATTTGTATATACACATGCATCCTGCCACTTTTTATATAGGCACTTCTTAAACTCCGGTAACACTCAACCGCTGCAACGCGCGGTTGACACCTCGTTGCAATGAAAATACAATTTAGACATTAAAATCATATTTCTTTTAAGAAATGGCTAAATGAAAGAAAATTTACCCTAAAAGACGAAATTTTATCGTCATATCTCAAAGACGAAAAAAAGTTTACACTACGTCACGAAGAGAAGACGGTTTTACCTGATTGCTGGATTTAAGTCTATAAAAAAAAATTAAATTAACCTTAATCATTAAATAAGTAAGAAATTCCTTTAAAAAATAGGGAATAGGAAACCGTTCTTAAAAATTATATATATCCACTATTTTGGTCAAAGAGACAGAGACATTAATATGCACCAATATCAAATAATTGTAGTAATTCACAACCAGATATTTCTTCGTGAGATATTTTCAAGCGATGTAAAAAAATATATATTAACAATAATAAAAGTAATAAAAGAAGTATAAAAGAAGGGTTGTGTTATTTATACCATTTCAAAAGTTGTATACTCAATCGAATGATTATACTACTCATATAGATTACACATATTGTCTATACGACTCGTATATACCTACAGGACCTATAGTATCCAAGTTGTATAATTTTGGAGTCATTCATCGTGTGCGAATAATTTCAAACGATAAAATAAGGCTCTGTTTGTTTTAAAAAAAAAAACCCTTTTGGTCATAGAGGTTATATCTGATTCGTTCAGACGTATTTAGATGTGGCGCCACTTGTTTTTTTTCCAGTTATTAAGAGGTTCTACGTCTTAGTAGCGTCTTAACAATCAAGACATTTTATAATATCTTAGAACTTCTTAACCCTAAAAAGAGTCGTCCGTTCTTTGGTGACTAGCGCTCCGTCTCCAGCGACTACGCTCCGTCTCCGACGACTAGTTGTCCGTCCCCGGCCTCCACCTCTTATTGATTCAGTTTTCAGACATTTGAACCACCTCTTAACATTCAGAAGTGCTATTCAGATTCAGACATAAATCTCTTAAAAAAACAAACGGGCCCTGAGTTTTATTTTGTTACGCAGTGGCGGAGCTTGAGAATTTGTATATCGGGGGGGGGGGGGGGGGGCGAAAGTCATGGGACCTATAAAAAATATCTTATCGCTATGTTTCCGGTTATATATGTTCGGGTCAGGTTAAACAATAAAACCCTAAATATCTCATTTTTACCCATTCAACTGGACATTTTTATAACAAACAAAGACCTAAAATACTTATGATGATGCGAGAGAAAGTGTGATTACCCGGAAGATGAATTATAATTCATCCCGACGATCTTTAAGAAGTATAGAATGATCAATAAACAATAAAATCTATAAAAAAAATTTGTACAATTTGGGTCTTGGTAGAAATACACGGTACAAAATGCAAAAAATATTCTACAAAAACACTATCATAAAAATATAAAACCATAAAAATTGTCAGAAAGAAGGATATATAAAAATACCATATTTAACTAGGGTTTTTTTTAATAAAATCAATGCCCGAACATACACCGGTTCGATTTTGAATATAATAAATGCAAACACGTATAAAAATTAGCATCGATATATTCTAAGCGTAAAAACCTTAAAAGAGAAAAACTAAATAAATTTTAATAAAAAATTAATACTAAAAGAATAAAGGACCTGAAAAAGGATTGAAAAAATATGTTAATAGTAAGATCTGAACCTTGTCATTTAGTTGGTGTTAGAAGTCACTTACCAAGTGAACTAGAGTGCAAATATGTAATTATTTGGAGGGGACCAACTAAATACATATAGATTTTTCAGACAAAATACCCGAGAATATTACACTAGCGATGACGAGTTTTGATGGTGAGTCCTCAAACAATGTGTTTCTGTTTTCCACCAATGAGGTATAAGACTTCTCGTGTTGTTTATATTATGTGATCATACTTTTGTTAATCTAATATGATATGTTTGAGGTATTCACATGTGAGGAAGAGTTGAAAAACTTGATGAAAGATATGGGACATAGAAACAATGTTAATAGATATAAGAAAAATGCCGAAAGTATGGTTGTCAAAGTTTCCCTCAAATGTGAGCACGACGGCTAGACAAAGTTAATAGCAACATAGAGACATCCTCGTACAAAGAGAACCAATTTCTTGTTCGAGTTAGTTGAACAATACATGCATGAGCTTGAGGGTTGGACATTATAAGGTTATATGGGTTATATAGGTTGTTTTTAGTCAACAAACAAAGATTTAAACCTTGCCATCTATATGACTCGTTGTGAGAACCAATCAATTTCAGGTCAACGTTTATTCATGTTTAAACATCGTTACATAAAACTTGTTTCATGTTATAATTATTTTTTAGAAATTAGGTCTTTACATGTCTGGAAATGCCCACTCATCTCGCATTTTTAGAAATTATGTCTTACATGTTAGAACACACGATTCAACCCGACACATAAACTTTGATGAGTTAATGTTTTCAAACCATGCAAAGGCTGTGAATAAATGCTACTTTTAGTTACTTATTTTCTATGACTAGGTTTGTTACCCGTGGGGTACACGGGGCATATGTAGTGAAGTATTGATATATAAATATTATTAGAACGGTTGTAGTACACTTATTTTTCGAGTTTATGTCGTGACAATAGCATTTTGTATGGAATGTTTATTTCCAACATGATATTGATGTACCTAAGCATCGTGTATCACACGGGTGGGCGTGAAAATAATTGTAAACATTTGCAATCATAGCTGACATGTTTCATCAGGCTTTGATGCCTCAGCTAGCCTGCATAATGATCATGTATCCTTTTTCTAAACTAAAACGTTGACTTGTCTCATTAAGTCGTTATCTTTCCATACAAAGAATGCAAAACAAAGGTAAAACCATAAGTGATACAACAAATACGTGTGTTGCCATTGTGAATAAAACATACCATATCATTTCCGCAAGCCATCATTGTGATGACTATCATCTTCTTCATCTTAATCATAAGCATGATACACAAAATCTCTATCTTCTTCTTCAGGCCCATTATAATGGTAGTCAATATGCTACTCATTGGTTAATTTAACATGTAGCTCAATTGCTTCAAGTGATTTGAGAGCCTTTCTGAAAAACACATTGATTTTTGAGGCTGAAATACATTAGTCTAAACATCAAAATATAATAGACGAATCAATGTAACATGACACATGCAATCTGTTAGTAACAGGGAAATTAGCAAGCAATATGAATAATTGAAATTCTAATATTTAATCAATTGATGCCACACTATGTAATGTAACATTGTAACAAAAATTAGGTAATAAGTGTTTAATAAATAAGTATCTAACATAAATTATAATTGGAAGTGAGAAACAATAACAACAAATCAATATGTAGAAATAAAACAGATAGTCATATACTACTCTTGAAATGATTGTTTATACTTGAATAGTTGAATATTTATATTATTTTGTACAATAATGTCTTTTCATCATAACTACTTAATAAGATGTAAAAACACTGAAAAAAAGTGTGAGGGTCAACCTGAACATTAAAACTGCTCTTGATTCATCCATCTTTCTGTCTATGATTAAATCAAATTGTAGGACATACTTGTGTTTCGGTCTTCAACATCAACTCCCCTCATGCGACTAAGAAATGTAAAAGACAAAGTTTATGTTACAAATCAACTATTACATGAAACATGTGTCCGCAAAAGGTCGTAAAAACTCAAAAAGGAAATAGAAGGGTCCAAAATTCCCAGAGAAATATTTCGGAATTATGAATGAACTTACTTGAAAACTATAAACACAAGTGTCAAGGCGGTTGAAGGGACTTTAACAGAATTCTGAGTTAACTAACAAAAGTAATACTAATAGTAATGAAATTAACTTATAATAACATCATTAAAGTTTTAGAAGAAGGTTTTTGATGTGTACTCGGTTTTCACAAAATATATCTTACCTTAACAGCATAAGGCCGCCAAACAACTCATGTAATCGCTGTGTTACACGCAACACACAATCATAAAAATAAAACGCCTAATAAGACCCAGAAGATACACCCGGTTACACAGAACCTACAGTTATACACCAACCTAAATTAACCAAGGCCTAACAAAATAGGATGCAAAACATCCTCGACAATAGCTATACTAATAATAAATATAACCACCAAAATTATTCTTCAGACCACATCCCTTTCCAAGATAAGTGAAACCGAAATCTATACAGAATGCAAAATAAACCAACCTAACTCAACCAAAGTAAACTTACGCAACATGAAAAATAAAACACAAATAGAGAAAAAATGAAAGAAATTAGTACCTTATTTAAAATCTTCAGTCATCGTCTAATTCTTCAAATTTATCAACGTCAGGTACATCCACTTAATCACAAATCTCTTGAAATCTGACAATGTTCAATCAGCATCAACTACAAAAAAATATCAATACCATAATTGTGAAGTTTGACTTCAATCTGCTTTTGATCCAAACATAATCCAATTAGTAATGATAAATGAATAAAGTTCGTTAGTGTGGTTGTTAAGTGAGTTACCCTTCAACTCCATTCCAAAACCTGAATCTAGGTAAAATATTGACCCTATCAATCCAAAATATGATACAACATAATATTCCTCTGTTTGAAGTTCTTTGGGTAGCTGCTAAAGTATAAATTATGATTTTCTTACTACTAAGAACCCATTCGGCACACAATGGGGAAAAGTAATACTAATTAAGGATTATTAGCATAAAAGATGGATCTCTCTTTGTTAGTAAGAAGCATCATCCTCAATGAATGGTATCGGAGCACATATGTAGAGACCACAAGCCTCTCATTCTCATATATCCCCTTCGTTGGGTTGGCATTCCTAAGGTACTTTATTACTATAAAATTCACAAATCACAAATTATTCCTAAACTACTTTCATGACAAGATTCTTATGCGGTCGTTGCCATGAATACACACACACAAGAGGGCATTTATAAACTAACTTTGAAATTATGTTCTTGCTGAACCGAAACAAAATAAAACAGACATTAATTTTTTTCAAAAACTTCAGCTTTTCTCACTTGGGTATTTCATAGAACACCCAGGTTACGATGATTTGACAAAACTTTAAGAACATAATTTTTATTAATAACTTTAAGAACACAATTTTTATTAATCTTCATCGCACGGCGTTATCAAATTCCAACATAGTATAGTAGAGAAACCAAATGTAAGGTTTGATTTCTCTGCACGTAGTTAAATAAACAGTGTCATGGTTCCATGGATGGAAATCAGTTGTAATTTAGGAAAGGAAATAATGTAGAACTTACAGAGAAATTAAATTAATGTAAGGAACAAAGAAGCCACTTGATTTGTGAAACTAAAATTGACATCAACACTTTAAACTTCAAGTGCCTCCATCTCCGGCCAAAAACTATATAGCAAGGAAAATGGAAAACCCTATTGACTTTTCTCTTGGGAATGTGGAAAGTAAAGTTTCTGTCCAATAAAGAAGACAACGAACGCAGGCGATAAGAAGCTGTGTCGCTACCCATTACAGCCAGAGATCAATTAGGGTTAGAAATAAACACTGATCAAATTTAAGGGTAGAATAAAAGCGGCGATTAATGATAATATCGTACCTGTTGAAATCGATAGTAAACGAAAGCGGCTATCTTCATTGAAGGGCGATTGAATTCATGAAACGACTGGATGGAGAGGATTGAATGATTGTGGGAGAGATAGTTGAAGAGGTTATTTAATTCGGCAACTGAAAGGGCTTGGGTCGAGAGGGTTAGCGTAGAACCGCGGACGGAACGTGGGTAGAGAAATGGCGGGAATTTGAGATGGAGAAAGGATGAGAATGAGACACGTGGCAAAGAAATATGTTCACTTATTAAAGTAGTAGATTTTACGTACATATGGTTAAAAGATTTGTGAATTTATAATATCTACTACCAAGTATTTATCTAGTGTTAACCACCTAAAATCTAACCAACTTGTACCTCTCTCTTTCTCTCTCTCTCTCTCATATCTCTCTCTACTCTCGGGTTTAAAAACCCAAACGGAACCAAGGAAACCAATCGGTCAAACCAACTAAGATCCAAACCCATTGGTTATCTTGTATCATATTTTAAACATCGCCTAACAATCTTATCCCTCCCTTTTTCCCTGTCCCATGCATGCATGCTAGATCCAAGATCACCATCACCTTTTGCAACCTATCATACATCATTTTACCCGGTGGGTCTTATGTCCCTTTCTTTTATTAGTTAACCAACACCACTCTAGTAATTGAAAGACACAGATCTTGTCCAGCTTTTTTGGGAGGTCATATCTCTCTCATATTTTACTCAAAATGACATCATTCTTACGTACCTACAAATCTTCTTCTATCCCTCCTCTAAATTCTAAAAGTCCCAACTAGTCTCACTTCATTTGAATGAGAATTCGACCTTCAAATCAGCCTAAAGCCATGACTAAGCTAGAAACGAGCTACTATGCGACCTCATTTTCTTCATCATGTTTGGTGTAGCAAACAAGCTTTAAACAACCTGATTCTTTAGCCTATCACTTTGGGTTTTAAAGACCTACTCTAATGTTGACCCAAAAATCTAAAAGTAATTTTTTGTAAATTTCAAGAATTCTTAAGATCTCTAGTGTTCTTCCAAGTTTTATATCAAGATCAAGTGTTGATTCAATCTTCAAAACTCTTCTTTTCTTCAACCTTACTTGTTCAGGTGAGTCTTCACACCCTTATTTTATCTGTTATCAAAATGATTTCGGGAATAATGCATGCTCATTTATTTTGACACACATACTTTAGACATCACTACGTATTACATGAGTGTCATCCTTATCTCATTAAGTCCCTTATCTTGTGTGTCGTTAGTTGTGGTTCTAAGCATGAAAATTATGAATATATTTATTGGGGTTGACACCCCTCCCGTGGTTAGGTACACCCCCGTGACTTAGTACGTAGGTTTAACCCACATATACTAGCGCCGCTAAATACGTATACCACCCCTCATCTTTGTGAGTGGGTTGTGCGGAAGTTAGCCGTGAGATTTTTAGTGTGTGTGAAAGAGGAGGGAGAGAGCCAAGCTTCCAATCATTTGTTTCCGTGTAATTTCTAATTAAATTAATAATTTTATTTTAACAATAAAATAATACCGATCTCTCACAACAAACCACACATGTATACCCCTCATACCAAACTCACACGTGTGAGTCTAGTCACTGCCTGCATGGCAAAATCACACATCTATACCCCATGCCCTTGGTCGCTCTAACCTTGACCATATGACCGGAGGTCAACCACGTGCATAACTATTCTTGGACATTACAATGTTTTGAGATAAGACATTAGGGTGGGATAGAACATTCACTGTCAGGCTTCGACTACAAGAGTTTATGGTAATAGTAAGCTTATATGATATTGTTTTAAGTAACAATAGTCACTTTTATAATAATTTGTTTTTAGTTATATTTTACTCTTTTCTTAATTATATTTTGTTTAAACTAAATTACAAATTTGGTCCTTCTGCTTTGAGTTAAATTACACATTCATTTAACATGAAACCTTCTTAGTCAAAAAGACCAAAATATCTCTAAATTTAATAGAACTATTTTAAGGGAGTTAATGTTTTATACTAAATTTACAATGAACTCATACCTAGGGCTAGGTGCATCGATCATATGTAAAAAAAAAGAACTAAATAAATATAAAAAAAATCATTTTAAATTTGTAACGTACTCTTTTCTTTTTATAGCTACAAAGTTATTATTGATAGAGGAGCGCTAGCAAGAAAACTAATTATTTTTTTTTTTTTGAACGGTCAACGAATGCCCCGGAAAACCCGGGGACTATTTACACCGGTTGAGCTCATTCCAGGGAAAATCCACCTCCGCGAGCGGCCGGGTGGTAAAACCTGGGAGCTCAGGGATCGAACTTGTGACCTTTCAGCCCCAAGTCTCCCCTCATCGCCAATGCCCCTTCCAAAGTGCTGCCCGTAAGAATCGAACCTGTGTCTCAAGTAGAGAACACATGCTTCCTACCACTACACCACAATGGAAGTTGCCAGAAAACTAATTATTAATGTAAAAATTAAATAAAAAAAATGTTTAGGATAGCCACACATGTTATGCACACCCCATTATTTCCACGTGTCATATTTCCGCTGCCACTTTGTCATTTTCTTACTTCTCACCACCATCTTTCAGAAATGTCACCATCCGTCTATTTCTAATTGATGATCCACACTGATACAGTAGTCGTACACACATTCAATACCACCCCCCTTTTCCATCTAATACACAACTCTCTCTACTAGCTATTTCTGTTAGGGAAAACCAGATCGAAGAAATAATGGGGGATAACAACGGAGAACAATCTACGGCGGTCACCGGCGGAGACGGCGAGTTTAGCGATGAGGTGGAGAGCATGCTCTCGTGGTTCTTCTCGACGGATGACGACGCCGTTGAGCTCTCGAAGTTTCTGGAAGCTTCGGTGGAGAAGACGTACCCACTGAAGGTGAAGATCATCGACGATCCTGGCTGGCATCCGTTGATTTTTCAGACGGCGGCGTCGTACATTACGATCAACGGTAACGAGGAGCTGTGCGGGTCGTCGTTTTCGGATTCGGATACTTCGTATATGGCGGGGATAGCTGGTTTGGACCGGTTCGTTGTGGGTGACGGTGGCGCGTGGGATGGTGCTGCGGAGGAGGCGCGTTGGTGGACGGAGATGGAGGAGGATGGGAATTCATCTGGTCAATGGACTTTGCTGCGACGATGACACGCTGGCAAAATTGTAGGTGGTGATGATCTTGCGCAGGCGCGATGAGGGTGGAGGTACTTCACGCGCCCCTTTTGGGTTTAGGGTTTTAGGTAGATTCTAGAAATTGGGGATTTGTAGGTGAGAAATTTTGTGTAAATTTTGATGCAAGAAAGGAATTAAAAATGGAAACGTGAAAAAATGAAGGAGCTTAGAATTCACTACACTTGTTTTTGTTTTGGTTTCATTTCAACTAGTGAATTGTCAAGTTAGGGTTACGAGATGTTTAAAAACGTCTCAATAGCAATCAATTGTTAGATGTTTTTAACTGATTTAAAAAAACGGTTCACCCGGTCTAAAATGTTTGAGAGCATTCATAACACATTCTCTGTTTTTATCCCTATAATTTATAACTTTATCATTATTTTTTCTTTGTTTTTCATTCACAATCACAATTATATAATATGATTTTATATCATTTTCTCTTTCTTCCACTAATAACCAAGCCTCAAATTTTACAGAATTTGTAGGAAAACCGTTCGTGCATTTAAGATAATATAAACATTTTATTTATTACGATTACTACAAAGAATAAATTCTATACTATTACAATACACTTGAAAAGGAAATCTGCTTCTACAATACGATTACAATGAAAGAAATAAATAAATACAATACAATGAAATGAAATGAAATGAATGAATGACAGTACGATTACAAAGGAAATCAAATAACTATTACAAGAGAAATGACAAATAAAGAAACATACAAATCAAGATTTAAATAAGAAATACCAACAGAAAGTTTAAAGCTTTGATAATGGTTTAGGAAAAACAATTGTTAAACAGTTTGATAAAAGGTTTTGAAAGAGTTTTCTTTAAAGAAGATGAAAAACAGAAAAAGCTTTTGGCGAAGGATTCGGGTCAAAATCCGGGTCCCTTAAAACAAATTCCGGGTCTACCGAAGACCCGTTTTGTTTTCCAGGGTACAATCGCCGAAACCGATTATACGGTCGAGATAACTCTAAGCTTTAAGTTACCTTGAACCTTGAAGAAATGAAGAATTCCCATGAAGATTTTGAGAGAAAAAATGAGGAAGAGCAAAGAGAATTCTTGTGTGAATTCGGTGTGTTTAGCCTCAACTGATGAGCTATATTTATAGTGGTAAGGTGTCTTTTTGAGCACTCAAAAGTTAATTCGTAGTCAAACTTTGCATTAAACGTTTTTAATACAAATTGATTTCTAATTAACGCGGAATTACCTTATTTAGCTCAAAAACGCGTTTCCAACTGTCAATCTGGAGGAACACGCGTTCCCGCTCGAACAGCGGAGCCACGCAGGTCCGCTTGAACCTTCCGGCTGAACCACACAGGTTCTGCCTGAACTGTTTCCGGTTCAACTATTCCGCTTGAACTTTAACCGGAATCTTTTCTAGTTGAACTCATGTTCGCTCGAACCTGACTATTCCCGGTTCAACTCATAGTCCGCTTGAACCTATCCTCCTGGACTTCAACCGGACCAACTTCCGGTTGAACTTAAAAACAATAAGGCGGCTTTCAAGCGGCTCGCGGCAATGCAAAGTGCGCCATCAAAACACCACATTGCACCTCATACGCCCACGCCACGCGCGCGCGTGCGAGTTAGGGGTGCGAACCCTCAGGGTCCAAGGGATATGTCTTACTAGAGGAAACAATAGTTCGTAAGGTTCCCACCTTATAAACTACTTTTGGTTTTATCCCCAACCAATGTGGGATGATTTTTATGTCATACTTGACATTTTTCTCTCTTATTTTCGCAGCTTTCACTGCTGCGAGACCTTAACTTTGAGCTTCGATATCTCATTCATACGAGCTCATTTTTTGACGTGGTTTGATGCGTTGGAAAGCCATCACAACGTACTACACAAACCTATAAAATACAGAGGCAACAACCTATGTTATCTATATTATATTTTAGTCCAAAGTTAGTGAAAAACTCATTTTCACACTTAGTGAAAAAACCAATTTTTTACTAGTTTTTTTCTCAAAATTCCAACAGAATTAACAGTTTTTTTTTGTCAAATATACAGATTTTCAGTATCTTTGATCTCTCCTCCACTCACAACCACTTGCACCCAAACCTTAAATTTTAAGGACTTCACTCACATAAATTATACAGAATGGGTTGTGAATGCTCTGACCCATACATAAATCTTCATTAACTCTGACTTGGTCAGCTTTTTTAAAACCTCTCACTCGGTCTAAAAATCTTTCAAATCTTCAAACAAGCCCTTACTTTTAGTTTGTGTGATGAACACAATATATATTTTATAACAAAATGACTTTGAATTGGCTATATGGGTTAATGATGTTATAATAAGTATAATGAGTTTCGTGTGGATCATCGTGGTTCAAGCGGTAGAAGAAGGTTCACCGGGTCTATTACCATTGGTCATAATAGAAACTCTTATTTTGTTAGGATTTTGCTTGGTTCAAATGTCTTTTCAAATCAAATGGGTACATATCACTTTCATGTTTTGTTTGGCTGAAATTGTTTAGACATCGAAATATCAATCATTGTAAGGGAAACACAGAGATTTTTTATTTTTACCGTAAGCAAAACATAGTTTGAAAACATTTTAAAGACAACCAAAGTTTAATTATACATATATCGGTTTTGGAATGTCCATTTTAAAGGTAATTTCAAGTTTTAAGTATAATGGTGTACTTGTTTTGTATAATTTAACTAGTGGGGTTGTTCACGCGATGTGGTGAGGTAGACAACAATAACACATATATTGGTAAACGTTTCAAACAATTAACTGAATATGTATCATAAAATTTTAAAGTTTAATGAAAGTTTATACTTATATAAAATAAAAATGATTTTTGAAATTACGTTAAATATTGTTACATAATTATATCTCGACACTAACTTCACTATTAAGTGTTTATTTAGTTATCTTTTTGTATTTAATAGAATAATGGATAAAGACAATTTCACTTAAACTCCTAATTTTATAGGTAAAGTATAAGTTTGTCTTCCTTAAATATATTATAGTATAGTATATATAATTATAATCTCAGTTCTATTTTTAATGTTTTGGGTTCGTAGAATTGGTTGGATTAGAAATCAAAAAAGTATTTTTAATATGTTTGGTTGATAGACAAATTAGAATAATTCCTTTCTAAGTAAAAAGATTTCAATACTCCTTCTAAATGGTGAAGAAATTCAATTGAAAGAAAGTCTCATATATTTCAATATCATCACATCCACAACTAACTACGTCGACATCCTTCATAGTCGGGCATATGATATCCTTGTGCAGCTGCCAAAATTACATATGTCACTGATTGACAACAAGACTTTTGTCACAAGCATTACTTCTTGAACTCTACTAGGGCACCTCCATGAACCTCACGAGGATTGCCCTAGTAGAGTTCAAGAGGTAATGCTTGTGGATTGAGGTGGGGCCCTCCATATGTATATCTCCCTCCCTACTCAAATGGTTCGGGCCGCTGGTCCGACCGGTTGGTTTGTTCGGGCAATGGGTCAAGTGGGCTGGTTTGGTTCATGCGGCGGGTCTGGAAGGAATGGGGAATCCTTTAATGTTATGAAGAAATGTGAAATCCAATAAATGAAGATAATTTGATGGAATTTGATCAACTTCCAATTCTTTTATCAACCAAACACATTAAAAAATATAATTCATATTTCATTTCTATCGAATTCCACGAACTAAACACGTTATGAAATAGAATTCAAATTTCAATTCCAATAAAATCCATGTATTTTTCATGATATAAAGTGAACCTTTAATCTATGGGATTTTGTTAAAAAATTATATTGTATATTAAATAACTATATCTTTTACTTAGGTTTAGCACCGATAACGGAAGAATTAATGCTTTTATATTTGGTGTTAAAAAAATGCTACTATATGTTAAATAACAATCTCTTTTATAGTACTGTGTAGAAGCTCTAGCAGTTAAGAAGTAGACTATATAGGTGTTTCATTAACTGGTCCGCATATGTTGTCCACATTCAAACTTGGATGCATTTTAATTAGCATTTTTTAAAGCAATAAAACAATTTATGAACTTTCACTATATCATTAATTACAGAATTATATAATTTGTACTAAAAAGATTGTTTTGAAATATAGAGGTAGCACACAAAAAGAAGCAAATGTGATTTTTTTTTTATAATTATATTAAGCTATCCAGACTAGGACGGGTATTAAAGGAGGCTCATGCTGAAATCGACAAACTTGCATTGGTCAGTTTTGGATTTCTATAGATTCTTAAATTTAGTTTTCTAGCCATATAGTGTTCCCGAACATATTTATTTATGGACCAAGGGTGAACATATTCCAAATATATGCAGAATCGGTTCGCAATCTGCATAGAAGTTAGAATTGTGTCGATAAATATCTTATTATATTGGAAAGAAACAACATAAAAGAAGCAAGGAAACTCACCACTTCACAACCCAAATATTGTACACTTTTTTGATGCGTTAAATTTCGAAGAACTCTTATTTCATAAAACAAATAAAATATTTAAGAAAAAAGATTATCAATATATTTTCATACTATTTTCAATAACCACCTTTGTATAAATGAATATCCTGGTCATGAATAGACAATTATAAACACTTAAAGGTTCAGGAAGACATTCAAGAAAGAAAATTCAAATGTCAACACTCATCAGTATAACTTATGCTTGTCTTGCTCATCAAGGCTAGAGGTAACACTTTCATCTCTGCTACTTATAATGTAAGGATCAAAATCTCTCCTCACGCGATATCAAGTCTATAAATCACCGTGCGGAATCCAGTGATAATAGATGATTCAAGATAAACAATTAAAGCAATGAACAATCAAAGAAAGTAATAAAAAGAACAAACCGATTGAAGAACACTTGATTGATCACCTGGGTTGCAACACAAAAGTCGAAATTCTCTAAGGAGAATTTCGTGAATTACACTTCAAGAACACTAGAGCCAACAACCAACAAAACCAGCAACATATTAATGTGGGGAGTGTTACCCTTTTATAGGGATTCTCCATCTTGGAGAACAAGTCATCCTAAAAACCCTAAATCCTCACTAATTTCTGTATTGGACCTTAAAGGCCCACAAAACTCCTCATAAACTCATTCTGAATGAGCCCAAACACATCTAAAATGGCCTAGTGACCTAATATACCCATAACTCATCCAATTTTCACATATTCTAACACACAGACCTTCAAAATAATCCGTCAAAGGATAATTTAATACACAAACCACAATTTATTCCCTTACATATAACATAGGCCGGGTTAAAGTTACATGATGGGTTATGTGTTATTCATATAATATTATAAAGTCTATGTTATGTTGTTACAATTAGATTTTAAATGCATGTATTCACATGCAATGGTTGAAGAAAAATCTATATGGTTACGTATAGTGGAATATATTTTTATTCCATTTACGCATCATTAATTTTGCATATTGGAATATGAGTGTAGCAGACAAGAAATAAAAAATATATAGTTTTTTTATATAATCACATTACGCGATCCGGACTAGGACGAGTATACACTAGTTTCAATTTGTGTAGGCTCTCTCAATGAAGGGAAAAGGAAGAAAAAAAACAAGACATGAAAGATGATTTAAGATTAATATGTTAGATACACGTGACTCGATTGCTGAAATAGTATCTCTTCTCCAAAATGCATGTTTTTTTTAAGGACGCACAAAGAAAATATTTTGTTGCGAATGAATTGTACAAACGATGTTCTGGTTTGGAATCATCTATGTGTATCATTGGTGATGTGGGATACGTTAGACATCTTCATTCCATAAACCAAGACCCCTCCTCCATAGTTGACCTTCATGTCGGGATAACTGAACTCTTTGGGGTGGAGCAATTTCGTCTTCGCACAACTTGGTACTTTTTTTTATATTTTCCTTGCATGTTTTTAAACTGTACGCGTTGCAGTTTGGTAGACTTTGATGAAAAAAGACCTTTGAACGTACCTGTTTGTTAAACCGTTAGAAAAACTAACTGGTTTCGTACATTTTTTTATAGAAAAACCTTTACACAAGGGCGCAGCTTAGTGGACACCCGGGGGGGTGACCGCCCCTCCGGTTTTTTTTCGGCCGTAGTGCTAATTTTCGTGATTTTTGAATTTTTTTTTTATATATATTGAGGACCGCCCCCTCGAGATTAGGATCCGTGACTTTTCGCCCCCTCAAACTTTTCGCCCAAGCTTCGCCAATGCCTTTACATGTTGTGCTTAGTTAAACTGAGGGTTTTATAGCAAACTGACCTCCACTATTTTAGTTAAGAACTGAATGCGAATAGAAACTCTCTACAACTTCATTAAAAAAAGTAACTAATTTAGATGGTCGTCGGTTCAAATCTTTGATAATTTACATATGTGTAAATCTGGTTCTACTTTTATCATGGTTCAAATGTCGTTATGATTAAAGATTCGATGAGTTACTTATATATAAACTTGGATCATCTTTGGTTTTTTTAGAGCTGAAGTGAAAATGATGATGAATGGGGTGGATATAGAGCTTGAGTTGATTATTGAACAAATTTGTAGGAATATGTTTCAAGGCTTGTATCTTGTGAACATGCTAATAGCCCACTAGCTACTGAGCTGTGTATCGGACGCATCTTAAAAAATGAATTATTGGAACCATTTCTCTTTGGTTCTTCCTGTATGTGCAAGAGAATTAAATGGGTAACCCTTTATTTTTTGTTCTATTGTGATTTCATCCATGATATCGTAAACCTAGTTTATTTTTCCTTCTCTAGGCATATGGGATACCATATATATATATTTTTTTTGTAAAAAGTGACATAATTACACTTTACCCTGAGAGAGTTGATAGGCCCCATAAGGAGCTGATGCAAGATTTTACTTTCAAACAAGATCTTGCAAAAGAGTAGACAAGTTTAAGAGAATTTGAGTTGAAGGAATATGTTCAACAAATTAAAAATGCAATAGTGGTTGTGGTGAAAAGGCAATATGTGAAAAGATGAAGATTCCATGGCTGAATTTACCCAACAAATTCATGACCTT
>JBCNJP010000020.1:25203535-25260148 GCA_039602395.1 Deinandra increscens subsp. villosa | reverse complement strand
CAACGGAGAAGAGGAGCAGAGCAGCAGCGATCGATCTTTTCTGCATGGAGGCTAGGTATATATTAATATAGGGTTGAGGGCATATTGGTAATTAAACAGCCAAATGGGCTGAAAGTGTTATATCCAGGCTGAAAGACGAATGGATTATAGAAAAGAAAAATTATTATTATTATTATGGCAAAGAGAAATTGGGCTGAGTTGAGGCCCACTCCATACTCGAACAAACCGTATTTTCATCCTATCAAATATCATAAATTTTGCGTTGCTTTGCTTGTACAAATAAATCTTGGGACAAGTCGAGAAACGTTATTCGAACCTTCGTAGATATTATACTCGAACATGTGCTTTCTAGGTGCATTTAAACAAACCCCACTGAAAGTATAATGGCCGAGTGATAAAGGGTTCGGTTAATTAAGGACGGGCTAATTTAAAAAATTTCAATATTTTGATTTAGGTCAAAACAGGTTGGGCTTATAATAGGTCTGGGTCAAAACGGGTCTTAAAATCCCACCCAAGGGTTTTGGTTCCTAATAAGAACTTAAGAAGTATTCAAAGCACTGATGATGGACAAAAGTGAGACCAAATCCAATTTAAAACGCTTATGAAATCTTAAACAATAGATAAACAAGTAAACAACAAATAACTCTTTTTTTAGTTAATTTCATTATTCGTCCCCGAGGCTGAATTTGTCACATTAGTCTGAATTTAATTTTTTTCCTATCATACTATGTAGATTGTAGTTTACATTTTTGTTGTTGTTTTAGTCTAATGAACTAACACTATTAGGGTTAGTGTTAGATATTATTATCAAACAACCAAAATATCCTTAATGCTAAAAAGATACATGTAAATTCTCTCTCTGTTTCTGTGGACTCTCTATCTTTACCATCAATAATAGCTGCCACCAAGATCAACCATGAGCCCTCTTCTTGCTTCCTTTTCTATCCTTTATTAGTCTCAATCACTTAATTGATGAGGGAGTTCTTCTACAAAATATAGAAAATAAAGGGTGTGATTGAAACCTCCTATAAAACCCTATGTTATATTCACGTTCTTTATTCTCTTCTCAACCGATATTGTTTCCGTCCGTCGTTCTTTGCCTGAGCAACAAAGATTAGAGTGAAAGCCGAAGACAGAGGAGGAAGAAGAAGGGTAGTGACTGTCATTTTCATGAATCACTACATATGTTCTCTCTCTAAACAACCACAAAGCCTCACACTTGTTCACTGTTTCACCATTAGAGACCATACCGTTAATAGATCTGGTTTTGTTGGGTTTTTTTTCTTCACTTTTTCTTTATATTTTGGTCGACTATCATTTTTACGGCCCGACCGTGGCTTCCGGTAAACTAGTCCGACCGTAAACGATCAGAACCGGCCGGTTAATTTAAGCACGGTGCTAATACCCCCCAACTGGACTGTTGCTGACCCCAGTTTCTAGTCCGACTGGTCTGGTCCGGTCCGGTCATGAAACGTAGAAAATCAATTTAGTCGTCAAGTTACGAATTTGTTACATTTATCCCTCGCTAGAGGTCCCTAGAAATTAATGTTAAACGTATTTTTCATTAAATTATATATTTTATGTCTTAGATAATTATAATTATTTATATTTATATTTTTATATGAAATAGTTTTCACTTAATTTTCTTATTATCAGTCCCGTGATCAGAATAGTCCTTTCTTATTCTTTTTCGAATCTGTATATTCAAATGTGTAATTCTTTTCATATCAATAATTGATCGATATTGTTCTATTTGTTTTATTTTTTAGCCATTTCTAGCCCAAAAAAGAGCTTGGGCCCATGACTGATGACCCATTGCAGCCACATTTCTAACCCTAAGTTCCCTGTTCTTTTAAATCCTGATTTTTCTTCACACTTCACTTGGCAACGCAGTCTCATCTCCACCCTCACCTCATCTCATCTCACCATAACTGAAATCGAATGATGCTTGTGCTCGTTATCCTTGAATTCGAGATGTTCTCTTGTATTTCTTCGACACCCACCTCAGATCTGTATAGATTCACCATTTCTAATCCTCCAGTTGAGTCTTTGGCTCCGTTAATTCTGCTAAAACGACAACGGTCTAGAGATGCTGAAGCAGATCGATATATTGGCTGTTCTAGGTTTAACCGGCCCGGACGTCCGGTCCTGTCCGGTTTAGAAACACTGGCGTCATTTTAGAGTCAACAAAGGTCAAATGAATTGGTGCATTACACTGGCGTCATTTTAGAGTCAACAAAGGTCAAATGAATTGGTGCATTTCCCGCTCGCTCGGCGTCACTATAAACGACGTCACTATAAATACCGTTCGTTCATTCATTCAACAACATAACCGCTTTTCAACCCTAGTCTCTTCACCAGGTACGATCTATTCTGATCCTCTCATTTGTGAAATTTTGTTTAATCGTATGAATTTTGAACTTCATCATCGTTATTTGATTTGTGTATTGCAGTTTACGTGTTTCTGATTGTCTGAATTGTGTCCTAGTCTCTTCACCAGGTTACGATCGATTCTGATCTCTAATTTGTGAAATTTTGTTTAATCATTGAATTTCGAACTTCATCAGCATTATTCTGTGATTGAATTTGATTTGTGATTGAATTTGACGCTGTAGCATTCTAGCATCTCTGAATTTTTGTCTGTTACGTAGTTCTCTGAGCATGTGGAATAAAGCCCCCGATAGGGTGATTGTCGGTTACGAATTGAAAATGCAACGAATTGAAAAGGCAAATAGGTGAAAAGATGAAGATTTCCATGGCTGAATTTAAACGCTACCGGGGGCTTTATTCCACACTCTACACCTTATTACCTCTTCTTGTAAGACAAGGTCATAATTTGTTGGGTAAATTCAGCCATGGATCTTCAGTTCATAAACGATAATCTTTATACTCACGTGCAACCTTAGAATCAATCTAAGTAAGACTTGTTGATGAGTGAAATGGCGAGTCATATATGTTTGGTTTGTAAAGGGGATGAAGATTGTGAGTATACAAGTAAGATGTTTGTACTGCTTGAAATGTTTATAAGTATACAAGTGAGTTGTGAAGTTGCTAGGTTTCTAGCTGAGTTCCAAATGAACCACCACCACCTATTTATACTAGTTAAGTTGTATATAGAATGTTCCTAATCTAGATTTTTCCATACAAGATATTTATTCTTGTTTCTAGAATACTCTATCAAATTATCAACGATAGATATTTCTAAGGAAATATCCAAAATCCTTCAAGACTCTTCTATAGTTATTTTGTGGCATATTCTAGATCCTTCTATGGCCTTTCACGAATGATCTAAAACCTTCCATGGTGCCAACTCCCGACTAGAATTTTGTAGGTTGTTCCAGAGTCTTCCAGAAAATCTTTGATGCTCGTAGACTTGCCTGGAACCTTATAGATTTCGGGGATTGCGATTTAATCTTTGGCGGGACGTGACAATGAGGTCTAGCAAATGTCATCCATGTTACACGTGATCACGGGGTTGATACCTAACTAGTAAACAAAAATAAACCTACTGTGCTATCTTTTGTGTTGTCTAGACCTGGAAAAAAACCTGACAGTTTCGTTTGAGAAATTTTGTAGTAAAAAGGGCCCCATTTATAGGTGATTAGTACAAATAGATCAATTTTTTAAATAGCAACCCATCCTTAAATGAACCTGATCGGTTTTTATAAATGACCTGATACCATCCTGACCTGTTATCCTACCCAACATGCCTTGCCTATTTTGTCAGATGTAACTGCATCCAACGCTCATGTTGGTGGGATGCCAAAACGTCGTCCCGAGAATCAACTTAAGGCTTTTAAAATTACTTTGAAGATGGCAGTTAGGGTTGTTTGGTTCATCTAGAACTAAAGGGGGTCACATAAAACCTTCATTTATTTTTCCTTATCTATATTTATCTAAGAAGTCATACTTAGTCGTTTTTTATGAGTTGATGACCATCAGTATAGAAGTAATCTAAGTGAAATAACCAAAGTCATATTTGGTTTATAAATTTTTTTTTTGAATTGAATGAGGGATCTTAACATTTCAAAATCAAGCAAATTACAAAGAAGTGGCGGGTAAGCGGGCAACAAGTTGCGCCGCAACCCCCTTTTGAATCGCGAACCCAATCCTACTAAAGACAAAGTTATGAGCCCTGGGGGACGACAAATTACTATGCACAACACGTTGAACCCGACTCAGGAATTCAATCGCCCCCGGGGCAAGGAACCCAAATGTGTCAAAGGCAAAAGGGATAAACACGTGTTGATTTTCAAGACAGGCTCTCTCGTGTTTAGCAACTTTGCCAGATTCCGCCTTCAACGCAGCTTGGCCCGCAACGAAACCATTTCCCCTAAGCCCAACAAGAGGAGACACACCAGTGAGGTCAACACAAGCGTGTTTCCCCCCAGCCCAGCCAAACACAAGCACATCGGCCGGTCGCAAAGTGGACCTCCCTTCCAGCGGGTCCGTCAAGAAGTTCACAGGAGCCTCTTTTTTAACAGAGATACACTGCACGCTTCAAAACATCAAACAACACATCCCTGACCCAATCATGTCTGTATTTGAACCCCGGTAATTCCTTACAATGAACCGCATGCTCGCCGAAGGTGTCTAAAGAAGCCTTGCGACAGACAGGGCATGGCTCATCATTAGGGAAGATAGGGATCATAAGTCTGTACTTAAGGATAGTCCGATACTCCACAGCTGACATATGTTACCCCAACCCTTCAATTAAGTTCGAAGTTATCTATTTATGTTTATCATGTTAGATAGTTAAATGCAAATATATTAGGTAGGTACTTTTAGTGTTACTAATAGAAAAGGGGGTTAACAGTTAACACTTAACACAACCCACCCACTCGTTTATCTAGTTTACATAACAATGGCAATGGGTGTAATGTCAGCGATCGGTAACACTAACATGGAATTGCCACAAAAACACACATCACACATGAAAACCAAATAAAACACAATGACTTGGGTTTGTAAAGTTTAAAAAAAAATATTCTTTTTCTTTTGTTCAACTCTGTCTCTTCTTTAACACCGGATTAGAATAACCACAATGCAAAAGGATGCTTTGGGTTCTATAAACTGGATTAGAATAAAATATCTATTTCAAATCAAAAGGAAACTTTAGTGTAGATGAGAGGGTGGTTTTGCAAATATGATGGTAATTGGTGTCCACGAAGACAGGCGTGTGCAAGACAAAGATTGTGATGGGTCAAGGTCAACCAAAGGATGGGATGGACGATGCTTTGTAAGATTAATGTTATGATTAAAATGTTATATAAAACCTATATATTAATAAGCTAGCTAGAGTATGCTATATAAATTTGAACTTAAGGTTTAACGTGTTAGTGAGAAATTAGAATTTCTTTTATAAAAAACATAGGTCTTTGAGTTTAGATGTATAAGCTAGAGTATGCTAGCTATCTCATAAATAATTTCTCATCACACTAACCGATTTAAAATCTTAAGATCGATTAAACGCAAAGATTAAACTTAAGTCTTTGAGTATAGGTTTACGGAGTTGTTTCTCCGTCACGTAACACTAGTTTTTTTTTTATAGTTCAAAATATATTTTCATAAAAATGAAAGGGGTGGGTACGCATTTATAACCAAGAAAGTTAAACTTAAATTTATAAATAGCTTGCTCATGCTATGATTTTAGCTTCTTTGTGTAAGATCTTGTTGGAATTTCTACGTAAAACGATTATGACAATCGTTATACAAACATAAACATTTCACAAGAATAGAAAATAAATGAAAGTCTAACCGAACCGACGATCAAGATACGGAAGTATGATCACGAACAGCAACTCTATCAGTCCCTGCAAAACCAGAAGAACACAGAAACAAAACGAAAGGAACCGGGCTTGTGTTTGACACAATTCCCTTAAACAGATTCGACGTCTGTTCCCAGGGTACACCGGTTCAAAACTGTGTGTACAGCCGGACGAGATACTTGCCTGAAAAAACGGTCGGAATGAAGCTGTAGACGGAGATCAGCAGCAAGACGTTGGAATGTAATTTTCTGTATCTTCTTTCTGCCCACAATTCGTGTTCTTATACACGTAAACTGGGCATACGAAGTGAACATCATTAACCAGTAATGAATGATCGATTTATGTCCATTAATCCGTAATGAATGATCAGGTTTGGAAAGCCAAAAGTCATTTCTAGAATCATCTTAAAATGGTTCGAAAATTAACAAAAAACGTGTCGTCCACGGACACATGTTTCGGAGCTGCATTCGTGTCCGCAGGTCGCGCGGGCACGAGTTCAGAATTTCGACCCGATTAGCCATTTTTTGCACCCCCCCCTGCGCGAGGGTATGAGCTAGAGTAAAACATGACACAAGTGATATCTAGAGCTTTGAGGTTTATCCTTATAAACCAATTCACCTTTTGTTCCCACACCAATGTGGGATAGCTCACATCACATTTTCCAAACTTGAACAAACATTCTTTTGAGATAAACATCTCATTCACACACATTTTCCAACAATCCCCCACATGAATGGAGGTTGATCTCAGAAGTAACTTAATCCCGAACGAATTTCAACAGTCGAATCTTGCATACGATAGGTAGGTGTTACCCTTTGAACCTTCGCTCATGAAACACACTTAGTCTACTGGCTCTGAGTAGGCGGCGATGCCTTTGAACTCGTCTGCCGTTTGTGTAGGCGACAATGTGCTTCACACAAGACTCTCCTTGACAACATCAAGTCCTCATAGTTATGTTCGTTATGGTCATGAACATTAGCCTGGTTCTGCGAGAGCTCTTAGGTATTGTGCCCCCTCTCAATACCCTTCGAAGCGACCCCCACTTCTCTCTCACATAGGTGATTCACCACGTGTGGCTGCCTCAGCTGAATCATTAAAAGCCATATGCTTAACCTCGTACTTGTCACTTTTAGGAATGGACTAGGATATGTATCGATTCCAATTATACATCCCCTTCTTAAAGTGCGTGGAGTTATCAATTCTTTCCCCCACAGTGACCTCACTAGTTCATACAATTAGGTTGTCCTATTGAACTCAGATCTTGGGATCTCCAGTCAACTGAGTTAGGTTTTCCTTCATATGAACTTTAATCTTTCAAGGGCTTCAGTCCCATTCCCATGGACGACTTCTGAACTAAATCTCTACTTAGGCCTTTTTGTCAGCGGATCCGCAATATTATCCTTTGACTTCACATAGTCAACAGTGATAATTCCAGTAGAGATTAGTTGTCGTATCGTATTATGTCTACGTCTTATATGTATGTTCTTACCATTATACATTGTGCTATGAGCTCTGCCAATTGCCGATTGGCTATCACAATGTATACATATGGCCGTTGCCGGCTTAGGCCATCTTGGTATACCCTCCATGAATTGACGTAGCCATTCACCCTCTTCACCAGCTTTATCTAAAGCGATGAATTCTGCTTCCATCGTGGATCTACAATAACCTTTTGTTTTGAAATTGTCCACGATATGGTTGCACTTCCAAGTGTGAATACATATTCACTCGTTGCTCTGGAATCATTCGTATCAAGTATCGTATCAGATATCGTATCAGATATCGTATCAGATATCGTATCAGATATCCAACTTGGATCACAATGTCCTTGAATCACTGTTGGATATCTGTTATAGTGCAACCCGTGTTCCTTTGTGTACCTTAGGTACTTAAGTAACCTAATCACACAACTCCAATGAGTTGAACTTCGATTACTCGTGTATCTACTTAGCTTGCTTACAGCGTATACTAAGTCTGGTCCAGTACAACTCATCAGATATATCAGACTGCCAATAATTCTTGAGTACTCCAAACAAGCTCTCCTCTATTCTTAGCTAGATACTGACGCGTGTCAGTTTGTAGTTCTAGCCACATTAGAGTCATTGCAAAAACCATTTGCAAAAACTATTTGCCATTCCCATAACTTCTCAAGAATTTTAGTCCACATAGTGGGTTTGACTTTAAACAAGTCCACTTTCAGTTCATGTGTTTTTGAATTTCCAAAACCACATTTGTCATTCCCATGTCTTTCATGTCAAATCTTACATCCAAGACGTCCTGACATTACTTACATCATTGATCATATCATCTGCATGGGAGCTAGCGGATCTTTCCCTGGGATGCCAACCACTCAGTTATCATAAACTAGATGGTTCCCACAATTCATCAAACCAACCAAGATAATTTGCATCCAAGATTTATAATCTTGATCTTGCAATAAGTACCCTTTGTGACCATATTATAGTCTTTCCAAGGTGAACACATCCTTATGACTATTATGTACTCCACTTAGTCATATGATTTCAATCCTTATTGCCAAACATATATATCAAATGCAAGCCACCCCCACATTTAAGTGTTATTAGATGATATCCAAATGGGGTGATGAAAGGTTCTCCCTTTCTCTATGGTTATGTCATTTCAACCATCACACTGGTTGTTTCTCAAATGGTCTCTCTCCCCCCACATTGCCTGCACTTTGATAAGCTTTATGTGACATCACTTATTATCACACTTTGAATAATAAATGTATCATTAGGGTCCATAACTTCAACTCATTATATATATTAGCTCACGAGTGCTTTAGAGTTGATGTAAGCAACACATGCTTTTCCCATAAGTATGTTCACACAAGCATCTCATACTTAGAATAGTTCTAAGTTAACCTCTAGCATAATTCTAGAAATTATGGAAGACCCACATGAGTCCGGAACCACCTTTCCGGAAGAACCTCACGATTCCGGAACAACTTATCCGAAGGACCACACAAGTCCGGAACAACCTGTTCGGAAGAACTAGAGGTTCGGAAGAAATCAAAATTGCTATAGGCGTCGAAAAACTAGGTAATATCAACTTTAATGATATAGTCATTCAAGTTTTCCATAGTTTATATCATGTTCCTTACACCGAATGTAGACTTTCTTGAACTTTGTCTATACACAAATCCAGTCTTGTGTTCATGTGTATCTTGAATGTTATAGTTGATTACTCTTAACAGAGCTTCACAATCAACCTAGTGCTAGTCTAGCATGCCTTAGACTGCAATACGTTAGCATGTGAACAGAAGATGCATCATTCTGATTCATCATAGCCTCAATGGATATCACAATATCCGTTTCCCACATTCACATATTCATTTAGACAAATTCGTGAGACTAGACCAATAACATTGTGTACGTCTCATATGTATGTTACAAAACCATACATAACCTATTATTCGGTTTTAGGATCATAACCTATTTGCCTTAGTATCCAAAACACCAATGATACTCGAAGGCCTCATCATGAGCATTAATTCGATTAAATTTGGTGAGTGCATTCATAACCAATATGAATAAACCCAGGATACACTCACTAGGTTTTGAGATGTTCAAACAAATTGACACTCAACAACCCATTGCACACGCGATGCATCATCCCTTGTTTTCTAGAACTATTCATTTTAGGATACTCTCCCAAATGAAGACCAAGTCATCAAATAGTTCAACAACATTGAGGTGGTAGACGCATCTACTTGACCTTCATAAATCTCCGAAGATTTATAATTTACACTACCATATATTGTACTCCATAACAACAAATCTTGCATTCATACTTCACAATTCACACTGTGCATCCGTATTATGTTGAACACATAAACACTACAAGATATACCATTTCGTGTATTTTTAATACACTTTATCATCTACCATTGTGTGGGGCGTTACATATATGATTTACATGTTTAATTTAACTCACAGGTGCAACAGACATCTTGCACTATCAGATTGGAAATAATTTGAATAAACGTTTGTATTGAAAAAATCTCAAACATTAAAGCAACAAATTATTTTATCAAAATAATTTCAAACTATAAATCATAAACACTTATTCCAAAACATAACAAAGTCTTATTTAAACCAATTATTTCATAACGAAATTAAGTCTTATTTAATTAAAACATAAAATCATATAGTGTTGCTATCCCCAACACTCTCGTCATCAGATATCTCGATGACCTCTTTAACATCACTCCAAAGAGTTAAGCGATGTAGTCCTCCTACAACAGTTCCTACCGCATGGAACTTAACCGAATTCTGATGACGAAACATTCTCCACGAATTCGTTGATGCAAATAATATCGAGTAACCATCGATATTCAACTTGCTCACAGAGATAACATTCTTCTTGATACTAGGCACATGGAAAACATCTTCCAAGGTAAGGGTACATCCTGTAGATACTTTTAATTCTACAGTCCCGATCCCAATCGCCTTTTGTTTAGTGCCATCTAGCATCATTATGCGATTTTTGATAGCACGATATTCCTTAAAGGAATAACGATTAGAGCATGCATGAATTGTTGCTCCAGACATTATAAACCACCCTCGACAGGCAATCACTCGAGTCACACCTGACATTGAAGGAGTGAATCCTAAGATATTTCCGTGAGTCCTATCTTGAGGTACTCCCTCAATGGCACTCCACGTACTTATCTCTTCATGTCCTCGTTTCATTTTGAACAAATCTGCTCAAAGCAACAACACCAAGTTGTTATACATCTATAATTTTTATATAGATATACTTTAATTAAATAAATTTGAAAACAACACCAAGTTGTTTTTCTCAATTGCTATTTATCACAAGATTAGCAATGGGATTCAACGAAATTTAACACCTTGTTAAATTCTTGTGATGACCCGTTACAAGGGTTGTAAACATAATAGAGCAAAACCCTTTTATTAATAAATAATATTAAAATATTAAATTAACAATGGTCATCACCATCACATTAAGACACGTTCTTAATTACATCATCAAGGCACGTTCTTAATTATATCATCAAGACATGGTTTAATTACAACTTTACATAAAGTTCGGCTTTTAAAACTTCGTCATTTGTAGCACTCATGTTGGACAATAATCTTTATAAATCATTTATACGTTCGGTATAAATTGTCCAGATTCAAAACCCACGTTCGAGCCACAAACGAACAAAATTGGAGATTAAAACATTTTAAACAAATTGTACACAATATGTGAATTTAAAACCATTCTCCAATAACATTCATAAAACGTTTTTATACCACAATAGTATAAATCAAGAAATCAGAGATTGCTTCACAATCTAAGAATCTGTTTAAGTTTGTTGGAATTTCTACGTAAAACGATTATGACAATCGTTATACAAACATAAACATTTCACAAGAATAGAAAATAAATGAAAGTCTAACCGAACCGACGATCAAGATACGGAAGTATGATCACGAACAGCAACTCTATCAGTCCCTGCAAAACCAGAAGAACACAGAAACAAAACGAAAGGAACCGGGCTTGTGTTTGACACAATTCCCTTAAACAGATTCGACGTCTGTTCCCAGGGTACACCGGTTCAAAACTGTGTGTACAGCCGGACGAGATACTTGCCTGAAAAAACGGTCGGAATGAAGCTGTAGACGGAGATCAGCAGCAAGACGTTGGAATGTAATTTTCTGTATCTTCTTTCTGCCCACAATTCGTGTTCTTATACACGTAAACTGGGCATACGAAGTGAACATCATTAACCAGTAATGAATGATCGATTTATGTCCATTAATCCGTAATGAATGATCAGGTTTGGAAAGCCAAAAGTCATTTCTAGAATCATCTTAAAATGGTTCGAAAATTAACAAAAAACGTGTCGTCCACGGACACATGTTTCGGAGCTGCATTCGTGTCCGCAGGTCGCGCGGGCACGAGTTCAGAATTTCGACCCGATTAGCCATTTTTTGCACCCCCCCCTGCGCGAGGGTATGAGCTAGAGTAAAACATGACACAAGTGATATCTAGAGCTTTGAGGTTTATCCTTATAAACCAATTCACCTTTTGTTCCCACACCAATGTGGGATAGCTCACATCACATTTTCCAAACTTGAACAAACATTCTTTTGAGATAAACATCTCATTCACACACATTTTCCAACAGATCTTTCATGTTTAGTTTGACTTTACCCACCCTTGTTCGGTGAGGTCTTACCCATGTTGCTCTGATCATACCCATGTTACCTAAAACAAAATTATCATGTTATACGATTGAACGTAATGATATATTAAGGAAGGTTATATTCTTAACTAATTTAAGTCTAGTTAGTTAAGCCATGGTATATAGCCTACATACTTTGTATCAGAATTTATAATGAGAAGGTTAAAGCCTAATAAGTAATCTATGAAAACACACACCCCAAATAATATCCCCTTTCAACCCCCATCCAATGTTTGCATCCGATGAAAACAATTGAAGAAAGGATTGGGGGATAATAAAAAAAATAATAATAATAATTTAGAGGGCGTTTGGTTCGTGTAATGTAATGGAATTTGAAATGTAAAATTTTCTTTAAAAAAATGTGCACTTAGTTGGGTAACAAATGAATTTGAAATGCAATAAAGTCCTTTAATCAATGGAATTTAGTACTATTTTAACATTATGTAAAAATCTTTCACTTTAATGAAAGAAAGTTTCATTAAAGCACACAAGTGTGTACTGAAATAGATTTAGAAGACGCATGACTTGACGAGCTACTTTGGTTGCATCCATGACCTTGTAGCAGTGGTATGGTGAATGTTCTTATAAAAGTGGTGAATGTTTAAATCCTTACAAATGCAAGGTTAGTGTTATATAGTTATTGATGGAATAAGAAATTGCCATTTAAAAAAGTTATGTCCCCACGAAAATAGCTTGGTGGTGAAGTGACGATTCCCTAATCAAAAGATTATCAGTTCAAATGCTAATAAAGTACAAATGCGATGGTTTAGCTCTTTAAATAAAAAACTACTTAGGTTGCATAAAGGGATTAGTTTATAAAGATTGGGCCTAGAGGTTCTTAAGGTAGGCCTTGGGCTTAGGACCAAATGACCCAACATGTGAAAACCGGAACTCCATTCAATATCCAAATTGACTCGTTTTTGGCGCGAAAATAATCATCTCTCTTTCGGCGTTGGTCGCCGTGCTCACTTCTGTTCCCGCCGATGTCCACTTTGCCGGAACTCACCGGAGTATTTGCGAGACTCGCATCACGAATTGAAACCAGGAATTCAGAAACGGTAATTGACGATCAATCCGACGATGTTTTGGTGGAAGATTTGAATCAATTGCTCAACTTAAGCGAGGTACCTAGGGTTAGGGTTTTGGATACCGCGTTATCTTTGATGTGCTTCACAGCGCCTCAGGTAAGCTATAATTGAAGTTACCAGTTCGCTAATTGGGGCTCCTGTTGTTATACTTGTGACTTTAATCCTCTTGTTTCGTGGTTGTTCAGGTGTTTGAGTCGGTAATTGATTATTCGGTGAATACGATCGTCTCAGTGTTATCTTCATCTATAGATTGTAAGGTGTTAAGGTTCGGTAAATCAGAGGTTCTGCGAGTTGGTGGCTCGATTTCTGGTCATGACTGCTTGGGAGTGATGGAATCTTGTGCTGATGTTTTGGGGAAAGCAAATGAACATGGTGAGTTTAAGATCTCTTTGTTCTTGTTGGTTACAAAGATAATACCTCCCCTCCCTAAATACAAAATGGGTAGAGATTTGTTATTAATTGTTACAGAACTATTGCATATTTGCAGGTGTCTAATGTTTGTGATGTTAATACGGCTTTTACATTAAGATATAAATCTTCTCCAGTTTTAAAATAGTCAAAACTTCCCTCCTTTATTAAATGGAGGGAGCATTACGTTTCACTATCGTCTGCCAGATCATATTATTACTTACAAATATTAGATTTATATTAGGATTTAATTTGCGTATCATCACCTACAAAATCTTAGATTTGTATTCTATTTCATGTTTTGAAGGAATGCTTTCTTGTTCATTACTGTATGCTGTTTTAAGAGTGGCTGCAATGACAACTCAATTCGGCTACACAATGCAACTTACTCCAATTCTCAATGTTCAATTAACTGACGAAATGATTCCTGCAATTTCAAAGCTTGTGTGCTATATGCCAAAAGAAGTCAGTCTTGAGAACCAAGAATTACAAATGAGGTGTGCATTAGTATAACAGTGTCAAATAGAAAATATTATTATACTTGTTTCTTTAAGTAGTTTACTTTCAATTTGCATCATTTTTCAGGTTAATATTATGGTATCTTGACCCTCAAAATCTTGTAAAAGACATATCACAAATATTGCAGGATGTTGTTGGGAGACCTTTTATTTGTCTGAATGAAGAACTCTATGAAAAAATAAATTGGCGGTCTATAATCACTTGTTTAGCATTTTCTCCATTAATGTTTATTGAAACCAGGGCTTTGTTGCATCGTTGGTTTCTGCTGACGTAAGTATCTCTCAACCCTAGTTAAAGTTTTTGTAAAGCTTAAACCTATTTAAACTTGTGGATTACATCTTGAAAGGGTTGACTATTCAAAACAGGGGCCTAACTTCTGTATTAGAGCTTGAAGTCGAACTTGTGTCAATGGTGTTAGACATACTTTTGAGACCAATGTGGTGGGGTTTATCTGCAGAAATAGGATCAAAGCTGCCATTTTCATGCGCTTATTTTCTCTTCAAGCATCAATTATTCAGAATTTTGGCTCGACCCTTGTCATGTGATCGATTTCTTGAGTTGGTTCATAATATCAAAAAATCTGTTTCTCATTCCAAGAGAAAACTTAAACATGCTGCAACAACAAACTCCATGGTGGATCATAAATCAGCATGGTACTTCTAACCTGATGCTCAAAAGTAGAGGTGGCAAAACTCTTCACGGGTGGGGGTGATGGGTCAAAATGGATAGGTTTTGCTACAGGTGGAATTGTGCAAACTTGAAACATGTACTTTTTAGTAAGTATGTCTTGACCCGAAACATGTTTCATCCAACTTCTATGTGATAATATGATTACAAGAAGTACATTTCTTTTCATAAAATACCAACATACTACTTATACTTTTGTTCATTTCTAGTTATTGTATATTTTTTGTACATCTGAGTCACTTGACTTTTGTCCTGTTTAGGTCATTACAGGGAATGTTAATTGTAATGCAAATTATGTAAGATTTTTTTACAAGTCTGCATAATGACCCCACGGTACATAAGGTCTGCATAATGACCCAAACAGCATGAAAAGCCATCGTTTAGTGACTCAACTATAAAAAAAGTATAGCGACTAAAACAGGACAAAAGTGAAAGTACGTCGGTATTTTACGTAAATTAAATCCGAAAATATATAATTACTTTGATAATATGACTTTTTAACTAATATTTGAGCCGTTGATTTGACTCATTTTTAGCTAAACTATTATACCCATTTGTCCTGTTAGAAATAGACCATCACCGAATCAACCCGCTTATTAGTAAATGGGTTGAAATTGCCACCTCCACTGCAAGTATTATAAATACTATGATATCACTCAACTTTAAAATTGTATTGTTACTGAACAGGGCAATGGCAATGAACTTCCCAGATTGGTTTTATTTTGCTGCATTAGTACTCTCTGGAGCTAGTTTTAGCGACAGTAGTATATGTGAGGTAAATGAGGATAATCAACCTCTGACATCATCTATTTTAGCTAATGCAGCTTGGTACATTGCATGGATTCTAGATCCTATTGATGAATCAGTTTGTGCTTTATTGGCTGAAAAGTTGGAAAATTTATCGAGGTCATTAACTAATAAGCCGTTGAACTCGTGTGTACATAAAAAACTCAAGAAACCCAAACCTAGTACATCTCAAAGTCAAACTATTCGATTATGGCTGGAGGAATTAAAAGATGCGAAAACAATTGATGTAAAGAATAATGTGATGTTTAGGAGGATCATTTTAGGAATGCTGATTGGGTGCTCAGATGCCATAGATGAAGATGGGTATGAATTGCTTCTTCATTATGTTGCAACTGGTATGCTTCTTCAGTCAACAGAAAGTCAATACGTTGGATTTAAACATAAAAGATGGAATCATGAATTCCTTGATAAATGCAGTCGAAAGGAGCCAGTTACAGGTGCTTGTATTGTTTTCAGTTTAACTGATATAGCAGAAAAGATTTCAGATTCGGTATCTGAAACTCGAGAGATTGCAGTTGACTTTATCTGCAAAGTCAAATTTAAGGCTGTTGGATATCTGCTTAAATGTCTCAAAAGGCTGCTCCAGTTTGAAATTGGTGAAAACAATGATATCTTAGTTAAGGATCTACACAGAAGAATGTTGCGGTGGAGACATCAAGGAAAAGATGTTTTTCATGGTTACAAAGACCTCGATGACACAATAAATGTTATCACTAGTAAGTTTTCTTAAAATACTTGCTTGTTGTATATTAGTAACTTTTTTCTGATTTTATATATAATATGTTGTTTAGATCTTAATTGGAGTGTGTTATCTTTCTGTTCAGTTGACAATGTTAGGGACAAATTGAACTTAATGTGAATTTTATGGTTTTACAGAAAGATCTTTGTGATCAAATCCCGGGCTTATGTGAGAAACAAAAGTTTTTTTTTTTGTTTTTTTGTTTTTTTTTTTGTTCTTTTTGTTTTTATGACAATTGATACATATACTAAGACAATATATGCTTTTACTTATATTATATACATTGTTAGATAGAAGTTATTGCTTCCTTATGAAATCAAGATTACAAACTAAAATATATAATAATAGCTTATCAAATTTTCAATAAAGAATATAGTAAAATGGTATATTATCTAGTTATTTTGAGAAAATTAATCTAGTTGGATTTATAAAAACAGTTTTTATTGAATATGACATTTATAAATAGTGGTAGATTGTAAATTTACATTTTCTGTTAAAAGTGGCCTTGGTCATGCAATACAGAAGTATATAACATTTTGATTGAGACTATAGAGATAGAACTAAGCTGTTAAATGATGTGATATCCAAAAATAATCTTCTTACAATGCATCGCTTGTGTTCATACACACAAATAATACTATACTGCTTTTTGACTGGCCAATATGGCTAGTGATATGCCTTTACATTTCCACTGCACATAGTAACCTAACCCATATCTTTATTTTTCATCTTTTTTTTACCTCTTTACTTATATGTACTAAACCTATGAAATTCACTAGAAACTTTGACCAGTTATTACTTAGATTGTTCTTTGGACCATAGTTATCCAGTCTGGGTTGCCTCCCAATTCCTCAAGAACAACCAAGAAGTTGCCGGTCGGTCTCAGCCATGAGCGAGGAACATGATACCTGAAATAATTACGATTCATTTCAGAGATTGGTAGAAATTCACTAACCAGAAGCAAATGAGGCTTCTATTGCACTAAAATGTGATCTACTTTCACCTTTTTGTCATTGTATGTAAGAGAAAAATTGTTTTCCCCCATGATGTAGCTTACTATAAGTTTTTTATTATTGTATGCTAGTAACCTTTTGTAACATGTAAAATGATTTTGCGGGTGACTTTACACACAATGTCAAAAAGGTCAAAGTAAGTTACATGGATGAAAAAGTTACTTTTTTTGGTAACCAACTTGTTATAGGTCAGAATAACCAACTTGTTCCATTTAAGGTAATCACTAAGGTTTTTGGATGCCATGTAAGATTGCAAGCGCCGTGTCAGGAAAAAGTCAACATGGCAAGAAGTTAGAGACGTGAACTTCCATGTAATCAATTTGACTGGTTATGGGATTTTGGAAGTTGGTTACCTTAAATAAAATCCTTTTGAAATTTTAGATAGTTTTTCCTATTAAAATAGAGGGTCGTCTGAAGTCAGACCAAAGCTTGTTACTTTTATGCAATTAGCCTAACAAAATAACACATTGGCAAGGGATTATGATAACATAAGAGAAAAGAAAGCTAATTTCTCACCATCTTTGAGACGGGTCTCCACAATAATGGTTGCATTTATTCTCGTTATAAATCCCTGTGTAACTGCATTTATCACAGTTACCGTGAGCTTTGTTTGCGGGCCAGTATCTCCCTACACCCTCGCCGTTGATCCATATTTGACCTTTTCCCATGCCATTCATGTCTAAAGCTAGCGGTTCGTTCCCTTTTGGAGCATTAAAAGTAGTCTAAAAGTAAAACCAAGTTTAGAAACATAGAATGTTAGTGTTTTTAATCAAGCAATTTTGAATGTTATCTACTTAAAACGTAGTCTAAAAGTAAAGCCAATTGCTTGTTTAAACAACTTATCTCATCCTAAAATAAGCAACAAGCATTCATGTCTAAAGCTAGCGGTTTGTTCCCATGCTTGTTGCTTATTTTAATCAAGCAATAGGCTGTTTAAACAAGCAATTCCACACACTCCTTAAAACGTACAGCAAGAAAGTTACCTTGTACCAAGTAAGAGGTTGTTTCTGAGCCACAAAGGATCCTTGTAGCCACTCAACAGAGGAACTTCCATCAAGTGTATGGAGACTTAAACTTTCGCCTTTTAAACCGACCTGCCATCAGTACAGAATTTTCAGTTTGTTACATTGATTACAACTCCCTACAACTTCTCACCAAAACTATGTAATTTATATGTATTTCTCTAAGGGTTTATTATACTGGAATGTAACTTATATCATTGTCATAGTACTTAAGATGGTAAGAAGAAAATGTTTTACTTTCAGTTATTTACCAGTGTATGTAAGTAACTACCTATAACAGGTAAACCATGACTTGGAAACAACCATGCCACTGTTTAAACTTTTACTTGCAATAGAAAGTTACTTCCATATAATAAAAGATCAAAAACATGTTAAACGCATTGGAAAAAGAACATTTTTTTCTTACATATAATTACAAAAATGTGAAAGTTACATTTTAAACTTTTTAGTGTAAGTGTGTAACTAATCCTTTATATAGACATAATAGTTGATGAACCAACCTTATAAGACCATTGTTGCTTTGTCAAGTCTCTTGTACCCTCATTTAGACCCTTCAAGGTGATTGGACCCAGAATCCCTATATTGTAGTTCTCAAAGTGTGTGCCGACATTCTGAATGATGATTAAATAAATTAGCTGTTCAATGATCAAATGTTTTTGTATATTGACAAATAAAAGAAGTGCAATAACTAACCGCAAGGCCTACAGAAACACTCAGCATAGAGATCTTGTTAACACCAGCTCTCAACTTTACATTTTGACTAAATGTTAGTTTTGGGTTTTTCAGTGATCCCCAGACTGTCCCTATAATAGAACCAAACAAACAAGAGTCAAAAGCATGCATTGTTTGTAGATGTTTACTTATAAATTGTTTGACTTGGACACATGAAACAAAAAAAATGTATCTAAAAGAGGAACAGGTCGAATGGGTTGAAGCTTGTCTAAAGTCTATTTTTAATTCATACAACCTACCAAATCATTTTCATTGAAATATTTGGATTATTCTTATAATAATATTGTTTTTGTAAACCAACCAGACAGGGGGCACTTTAACCCATACTAAAACAAACGACATGTCTCAACCCGAACCCGTCTTGACCCGTTAGCAACCCTGACGGGCCAGCCCATTCTGCTTGCTCTAGTTTAAGGTTAATGCTCATGAAAAGTGAGATTTACCTGCCAGTTGATTGTTGATAAAGACATGCAAAGCATGCCCTGCTGACATAACCGTCAGCACAGGAAACTGGCCGTTGTTCAAAAACTGTTCAGTGGGTGATATATGTATTCTGGAAAATCAAATACAAAACTCTTAGATATTTATAACCTTGTATACTTTTATGAGGGCAAACTACACGAACTAGAAATGAACATTACACATGTTCCCAATTTTTAGCAATAGAACTTTAAATTAGGCACAAACTAGAGATCAGCTTACGTTTTATCATTGAGTTTATTTTTCATTTTCGTATATTTGTATATGCCACGTGACATCAGAGTTTGAGGTGTTTAATAATTGTTTTTAAATACAATTTTTTAGAAAAAAATGTTTTTAGACTTAAATAGTTTATCTTTTTAATGTTTTCCCCACAAGCATTTTTGCATAGACACATCAGCAATTCACATGTAAAATGAGTAACAAGTTGCAAGTTGATTTCTATTTTATGTCTAACTCAATGCTGGTTGCTAAAATCAGAAAAAAAAAAGGAGTAAGCTCTTTCTATTCTGATGATAATAATAACAAGAAGTCATAATACTCACTCTGCAAGGTACCACAAGTAATCAGAGGCATCTCTGGTAACATTTAGTTGCTCATATAAACCTGCCATTGAAAAAGTATCAGTGCCATCAGAAGATGGAGCTTCTTCATCGTATGATTGCCAATCAAAAGTCGCAACAGTTGTCATCTTTTTCTGTGTGCTTGGAGCTTTAACCTGCAAATTAATCAGCCAAAATAGTTATTATCAACTTTCATTGAAGGATTATTTACATGTGTATCCTTCTAAAGGTTCAGATTTTACATTTTTATCTTTCTAAATTTCATACAATCGTATTTACCTTTTCGAAACACAAAAAATATCATACTTTCACATTCTGTAGTAAATAAGTTAAAATCAGTTACTAATGACAATATTTGTAAGGGGTATCCTTCTGATACATATACACACATATTGTGTGTGTGTGTTTATCTTTCTGAGTTTCATGAAAGAATATTACCTTTTCCAAACACTAAAAATATCATATTTTAACATTCTGTAGCAAACAAAATAATTTTACCACTACGAATTATCTCAGCACATAATATTCTCCTTGTTTATTCAGTGAAATATGTTATAAGTAGTTGATTTATTTATATACTATAGAATCAATAAATATGGCATTTGTAGTGTTTTGAAAGGGAAAATATGATATGAAATTTAGAAGCATAGAAGATGGTAAAAGAGTAATCTTCACCTTTGCAGTGTTGAAAACTTCATCTTTGCAGTCGTGGATAATGCTAATTGACCAAGGAGGGAGGTCATATTGGGAATTTCCAAATTTCATTTTTGCTGAAAGTTGTGGGTCAAAGTTTGAGAGAAATGCTGCACAACCCCCAGACTTCGGTTGAAATACATGTATCTGTGATTTGGATAGCATATGTAGATATATAAGCTCGGGATAACCAATTTAAAATGCTAGAGGTGGCGTGATCGGCCCAGGTTGGGTGGGTCAGGTAACAAGTCAAAAGGGGCCGGCTTAGGTTGACCTATCATACACACTTTTTGTTTAATGTGAAAAAACCTTATAAACATTTATTACCTTATTTATAATTCCTAAAACAATATCGAATTAAAAAAAAAACTGATTTAGAAGGTTTTATGCATTGAAATAGATGTTAGGTGACTTGAAAACAGTTTGACTCATTTGACCCATCCTTCCTTCAGATAATCCTCTGACTTGACCCATTTGATATATAACATAGCACAAATCAACACTTTGATAAGCAAACAGGTTGATTATGCTGCCTCTATAAAGTACAGTATTTTTCACCATTTGGCTAGACTAACCTCTTGATTTTTTCCAGGGTAGGTGACTGATGGATAAGCTGAAACTAAAGCTGGTTCAACTAGTTTTATGGCTGTGTGTAAATCCCTTAAATGCCCCCATTTTGGTTCATTTAGTAATCCTGTAACATTACATTAATAAACCATCATTACAATCTCAAAAAAATGTATCTATAGTATAAATATAAAAATATATGATCTAATTCCATACCATATTCATCAATAGGAGCATCATAATCATAACTAGTTGTGATGAATAGGCCGCCAGCTGTCCGGCCGAAATTTGTTCCTCCATGATACTAAAGCCAAGCCACCATTAAAATATAGATATTATTAGTAAACTAGCAAATTAATACAATTTACCCTATTATTGTAATTAAGGGCAAAGCACACCAAATTAGAAAATACACTTTGCACTTTTCTTTTCTAATTTTAGCAACCTAACTTTAAATTCTCAAAAGAGAAACCCACTTGCAATTTATAACTGATTTAGCAACCAACTTCATTTTAACTTATTTTACATGTGAATTTAGGACATGGCATTGATTGATTTCACATCAGATGCCACATATGCAAAAAAACGGTTATCTGGAAAAATAAATGAAACTTTTTTTTGAAATTTGAAAAAATGATATTTTTTTTTTTAAATTAATGTTTTAAAAGAACATAAATTTCTGAAAAATCAGCAAAAATTTTGATACGGTTGAACAGATCATTTGTTGCTACAATAAGTACAATGGGTAATAAAATGTAGTTGGTTTTATTTTTCGTCTGATTTAAAGTTATTTGCTAAAAAATCTAGAGTTTTTTTTTTCTTTCATGCAGTTTGTCCTAAATTATATAGTGCTTACCATATAATAGTTGACAAAAGAACCGTTATTCTGTATAAATCTTGCAACTGCATATGCTATATCTTCTACAGGTCTGGTAGGAATGGGGCCACCAAATTCTGTGAACCTTAAATAACAAAAATTAACTACCATTAAAAGGCAATAATGATATATAATTGAATATAATTACAATTTAAAAGTGAGGTTTACATGACTTACCAGCCAGTCCAAAGCTCTGTAAACATTTTAGGTTTGTATGGTTTGTTTGGAGTGAACTTTTCACAGTAAAAACCATTACATGTATCTATCTGTCATGTAATCAACATGTTAGAGAGATGGAGAGAGGGCTCAGTCATATGTACAACCAAATAAAAGCGTAAAAAGCTTCATGGGAGGTATCATATGCAAAATTGGTGGTACCCAATGCATAAAGCTAGAAAACATGCATGAATATTGGCATCATATACATATACATAAAGTGGCGCATCCAGGATTTTCGACCAGGTATGCATGACTAACAATATTTTCTTAGATCAATAATTTCATAAGAAAATTCTTACCATTGGATCAGGGGCATCTTCTTGTTTGCACATGAGCCAAGGGACACCGGTTTTTAGACCATTAGCCATTTGGGCTGCCCATTTAGTGTAAGCTTTTCCTGGGGCACCGATATCCCATTCAACAGGTCCGTACTCGTTTTCTATCTGAAACCACAACCAAGATTCATATAGATTCTTAAAAAGTAAAACTTTGACTTAAGTCAGTTAAACTAAGGTTGAAAGTCAACCTGAGACATGATAATTGGACCTCCTTGAGGTTCAAATAGTCCCTCTGACTTCATCATGTTGACTATTTTCCCTGTAAATCTTTCCATTGCAACCTTCATAATGATAAAAAAAAATGTTAACAATTTTAGATTCTTATTAAGTTATTTGAATTAACTTTCAGAATATAAATTGCTAACCTTGAAAGGTCCATTATCTGTTCTGAAAGACATACCAGGTACATACTTAAGCCAAACAGGGAATCCCCTGAATTCAACACAGAGCATACTTAGGTTTATATACATCTCTAAAGTCCAAGCCATAAAATCACATGTTTTTTATTTTCTAATCTTTTATATTAAGATTTTTAAGTGCCATTTTTGTCGCTTTAAATGGACCATGGGTTTCATAATGCTTGATTGATTGTCCCTTTCCTTTTGGTCGTTGAAAATATGCGAAAAACCGATACTGTAAAAGTGCAAATTGTGATCTAAACATGGGAAGATTTGATGTTTTACCCGAAATTCCACTCGGCACAAACATAAGGGCCGATTCGTAAATTAACATAGAGGCCTGCTTCTTGTATCACTTTTATGAATTTCACCAAATCATACCTCCCTTCAAAATTGTACTGGAAACATGATGATTCATCAAATGAATTAATAAAACTCACATAGGGCACAATAAGTCATAAATTGGTACTTTTGCAGTTTATTTTATACCTTTCCAGGAGATGGTTCATGCCCATTCCAAAATACATAAGTTTGTATTACATCTAAGCCTCCATCTTTGGCTTTTTTTATAAGATCAGGCCACATCTGCACACACAGAACAAATTTCAGGAAAATCAAGAAACATTTGGGGGATAATTGAAAATTTAGGACAAAATAGCCCAACTTTTTTTTAAAACAAAACAACCATATGTGAAAAACCATGAAATTGAACAAGTTTAGGGGCATGGATTCTAGAATCAAGACCAATAACACCCAAATTCATGGACAACAAAAGAAACCCATATGAGAAAAACAAAAAAAAAATGGGATTTTGATTCAAGAATCAGCCAAATAATGCGAAACAGAGAAACCCACATGAAAAACATCAAGTTTTACAGGGAGCATTGAAGAATTAAGAACAAGAACACCCAAAACCTATTCAAATTAAAAGAAACCCGGATGAAGGGAAAAATAAAACAGAGTGAAATACCTCAGGGGTGCTTCTTGGGTAATGAATAGAACCAGACATAAGGATCCTTCTTCTGCCATTGATGATGATAGCTTTATCATCATAAGATACAGTTGCTCTAATGGAGGAACACACACAAGAAACTATAACCAGGAACAACAGTATCTTCATTCTGGGCATTCTGAACATTCTTGATTATCACTTTTCCCTCTTTAGAAAAAATAAAAGCTTCAAAGAAAGAAACCTCTTTTATTTATGTTCTTGATGCTTTTGATGGTGAAGTGTAAATGGGTTTTGTATAATTCCTGAAGAGGGGGCTTGAGGAGTGGGGTGGGGGGTGGTGAGTCTTGTTGCAAAGTGTATTGAATTCAAGAGGTTGAGCAACTCCTTTTAAAGATTCTAATGGGTCCCATTTTTTATTTTTCTCTTTTTGTTTAAGCTTGTAAAAGAGTACTAATATATTCGAATTTGGTATCCTCCAATAAATTTTGAGAATCATATTTGAAATTCTTATAAAAGTATTATTATTTCTCCAACAAATTAGAAATTCATTTTGTAGTCCGTTAAATATTTTCTTGGTAATTTTTTATTCAAATTGTTTTATGATGATTAGTATCTACATTAGTAACACCGAATTATGTCTACATATGAAGTAATTAATTTTTTAATGTAAAAAAAAGCGTAAGTTATTATTAAAATTATTTTAATTTGAAACTAAACGTCTTATGGTGAGTGGAATATGTATAGGTATAAATTCACGTATACTCAGCATTACTTATTACGTTGTATATAGTCACACTACTTATTACGTCACTTATAAAATTTACGCATTACGTTGTTATATAAAGACTCTTACATATTACACTGTCATGATTACACCATATATTATGAAAAGCAATACAACCTTGTAAAAAATATTTTTTTTTTATAAAAATTATATGAGAATATTGTATTTAAAGATAATAAA
The DNA here is from genome assembly GCA_039602395.1 of Deinandra increscens subsp. villosa. Lineage (NCBI taxonomy): Eukaryota > Viridiplantae > Streptophyta > Magnoliopsida > Asterales > Asteraceae > Deinandra > Deinandra increscens. The sequence continues at coordinate 25,235,094 of JBCNJP010000020.1, read as the reverse complement.
ATTCTTGATTTTGTGAAATTCTTGATTTTATGGTATAGTTTTATAAAAAGAAATAGTACACTATATAATAGCTTTAAGTATGAAAAAACTGGAAAACTAGTTGAAACTCAACAATCAAAAGTTTTTATATTTGATTCTCTTGACATTTAATTCACTTTGTTTTTTAACGACAATTTATCCTAATGCTATATAATCGTTATTTAAGTATGACAAAAATGAAATAACCAGTTAAAGTCAACAATCAAAAGTTTTTATATTTGATTCTCTTGACATTTAATTCATTTTATTTTTTAACGGTAATCTATCATACTGTTACACTACTCTACAAATTAAATTCCACAAATTACATCATTATCTCGGTTTGAATCCAGAACCTCCAACTAAGAGGCCAAAACCTCTATCAAATGGGCTAGTTCCATGTTGGCTTAATTCGTTTTATCATGTACATGTTACATTTCCTAACATCTTAATTATTGATTATGATGATCAATATTCTAGATTTATTAAGACTAATATTGCTATATGTTCATCTTGTATTTGTATTTGATCTCACACACACAAACATATATGAAAAAATATGAATAACTTGAAATCATTGACAAGGGATTTTAACCTTTGATCAAAACTAGTTAATGACTAAGGGCTAAGGCTGTGTTTGACTGTTTGATTTCTAGCCTCTTAACTTACTCAGTAAGTGAAAAATTTTTGCTTACTAAGTGTGTTTTAGACATGGGTAAGTGGTTCTGATAGTAATGAGGTCGGTAAGTGGCAAATCAAACGTCATGTCCGGGAAAAACTCATGACCCGGTAAGTGATAAGTGGTAAGTGGGTATATCAAACGGGGCCGATGAAAAAGGATGACACATGCTCCTAATTTTGACAACTTTTAAGAAAGGTTATCCTGAACCTTTATTAGGTTTTGTTATTTTTAATCGTACAACACTTTTTATGTCATTACTTAAAAAACAATTATATTTTATATACATACACACACTAGAATAACTGGCCCCTATGTATATACATACACTAGAAGGTTGTTGCCTGTATATTGCAACGAGTTAATTTAATATAAAAAACACGTTGTAACTTGTAAGAGCATGTTCGGAGTCTGAAATTATGTTAAAAACTATATTCTTACGAAAATAAGCATTATAGAAAAACAAAAGTTATTTTAAAATAAAAATAAATTATCACGATCTATTATATAACGTGTTTATATTTTAAAATGTTCTAAAATAAAAAATAATAATGTATTAAACTATTAAAATTAAAAAAGAATATTCTAAATAAAATTAAGATATTATTTTATAAAGAATCATTTTAATAATATAAACAAAATTAAAAAATATTGAAAATAATAATATTCATATTTACACAATTGGTTCCGTTATAATTTGTGCATAACACTATTTGTCACTTGTTTAACTCTAAAAGATTATATCAGTTTTAAAAGTTATAATTACTTTTAACTTTTATAAAAAGTTTAAAGTTTGTCTACAAACTTTTATAAAATTTATTATGTAAATTAACATTGAAATATTTTGTTTGTCACAGGTTGAAATAACCTTATCTAATGAAACCAAACCAAGTTACTTGTTCAACCACAATTATTTTGGACCATCACATTAAGATATTCTTTTAAAGGTGCCCCTACGTTTAAGATGACAACCCGGAGACATTTCATCTAACAAATTCATTAATTATTATAACACAAAAAACAAATGACTTCATTTCTTTTTCTTCTTTTAATTTGGCCTTAAATCCTCCACTATCGTTATTAAATAAATATTTTTGGCCTTAAATCCTCCACTGTCGTTATTAAATATATATAATATGGTTTGATTTAAGACCATCTTATTTATTAGATTTGATTATATTATGTTAATTAACCAGTAAACATATACCTTATTTTTTTAACGGTTAAATCATATATCATACAAGTACTTTTTAAATATTAAATTTGTTACTTTGTGAATTGTGATCCGGAATAACACTTTTGTCACAACGTTATCCTTTGTGAACTTAAATGTAGGTCTTATCTAATTCTACTTTTGAATTTACATAATTCTCTATTAGAAAGTTGAACTCTCGACCAAATGAAAAGGAATTATATACACGATCAAATAACATGTTTATAATAAGTTTAATTACATGTCTATCTATCCAGATCAAATAAAAAAGCAACAATATATGATTTTAATTATGATGAAAATAATTAAATAAACATAGCAAACAATATATTTTAACATAAAGCTTAGTTTAATTGATTGATTATTTTGATTACAAAATTATCTAATTTTTTTCTGCTTATCTTTCGATCGACACAAGCAAGAAGTCTTAGGTTGTGTTTGGCGCACTAGCTGAAAGCTAGCTGCTAGCTGATAAGCTAGCTGTTAGCTGATAAGCTAGCTGACAAGCTAGCTGCTAGCTGATAAATTATAAGCTAGCTGATAAGCTAGCTGATAAAAAATAACGTTTGGTAAAAACTAGCTGATAAACTAGCTTAAAAATATAAAATGACATAAAAGTACATGTCATAAATGTAAATAAAGATATTTATTTATAAGTTAGGGAAGGTAAAATTGGAAATATTATAAAGCTAGTTGAAAAGCTACTCCAACTAGCTTTTCAAAGCTAGCTTATAAGCTAGCTTATAAGCTAGCTTTTTGACGTTACCAAACGGGGCTTTAAAAAAAAAGCTAGCTTATTAAAAAAGCCCCGTTTGGTAACGTCAAAAAGCTAGCTTATAAGCTAGCTGATAAGCTAGCTTATGGCGCGCCAAACACAGCCTTAAATAACTTGTCGACTATGAAACTTGAACTTTCAACTTCTATGGAAGATCACCTTAAACCGCACCTAGATACCATAAAGACTAGAAACCATTTGATATATGTTACTCAAATAACATAACACGTTTCTGCCATTCATTTTGTACACGCACCGTCGATTTATAATAAAATCTTTATTATTGATTAAGGATAATAATATAAGTGTTTGTATAAATAATGAAATGTTAAAAAGTTAAAAGTGATAGATAGATAGATAGATATTAAATTCGCTTTCATGCAACGTAGGACTGATTATATCCAATTAAGTGGATTCAATCATTAATTCATTTGGATGAGAAAGCCACACAGACACACACATATAACGATCATGTGTCGACCCTACTTAATTGACGCCGATATAATCCTTTTACTATACTACAAATACACATACAATAATATATGTTTCATCGATCATAATTACAAGAATCTATTATAATTTACTTTTAAGTGAAATTTCGTTAATTGTGATAACGTATCGCTTTTCTTTCAATCCAAGGGTTTTTTAAGAATAATCTTTGTCTCATCATAAGATAAAAAGAAAATTTATTTTCATCCAATCCTTTTTAGATCTTACTATTTATATCTATTGAGATTGTATTTATTATACTTACAAGAAGTCTTTGTTTGTTTTGTGTTGGCCTTCAATGTATTTAATTTCTTTTCAATCATTTAAAGCTTCAGCAACTTGTAGTCCAAATAAATCATTTTTGAGCTGTTTCTGTTCATTTTGGAATAAATTTTAAAAGCAAAACGTTAGTGTATAACTCTATACAAGATGGTGATCCACTCGCTTGTTGCGGCGAGCCACTTCTTAACGACTAAAAAGAATGTAAAAGAGCGTATAAAACGTAAAAGTCTAAAAGTTTAATTATAGTGCCCCAAATCGAAAACTCTAAAAGTATCATAAAAATGAAAGTAGAAAAGTTAAGTGGTATAACACATAAAAGTTTAAAACTTTCATAAAGTATAAAACTATAAAAATGACATAGCAACATGTCATTGGAGGAAGAAAACCACTTGGAATTTGGAAATATATGATTGGAGGAGAAAATGATGTGGATAATATAATTAGAAGAAGTTGACTATGTGGCGACATAATTTATTATTGGAGAAGAAAATTATGTGGCATAATTTAATTAAGAGAAGTGAATTATGTGACAAGAAATGATGAAAGAAGTAGACTATGTGGCAAGAAATCGACTATTTTGGCAAAAATGTATTGGTTTAGAATATGAATAGTGGTTCTTGTGAGAGAGACTACAATTCATTATTGTAATATATATAGATACTAAAATAAATGTCATTGCTACGAAAAAAGGATGATTATATACACACATTTGGTTTTGATATTCACACAACTCAAACGGTCGTTTGCCCCAAATGACCCAAAAAAAAATCTTTGGGTCGTTTGGGCCCAAATGGTCGTTTGGGTCCAAATAATCGTGTGACCCATTTTTTTTTTTACTTTGTTTAGTAATTTTTTTATTTATTTTTATAGATATTTTTTAAATTTATTTACAATACCCGATAATTTATATTTATAACATCAACCTAAATTTGAAATTTTAAAAAGTTGATATTTTTGAATTTATTTTTATAAATAAGTTGATGTCATAATAACAACAACAACAACAACCATATCCAGTAAAGCCTCACTAAAAGCACCAAGTACTATTAGTAGGGTCTGAGAAGAGTGAGATCTAAAATACAAACCGAGCCTAACAAGAGGACCATAAAAAAGAAAAAGATAAAAAATAAAGACCCAAAGTAGTAATAAAGAGAACCACCTCCCGAAACAACCCGAAGACCCGTTCCAATATACCATTGATGCAAAGCAAACTAACTAACATCCGGAACATTCACACTCCAACATGAATTGTGGATAGCCGAACCATAAATGCTTTAAATAACATTTTTGTTCTATGACACAATGATTTTTTTCTTATCATTTAACACCGTAACAATACTGTTATTAACTATCCACAAATTAAGTGAACTGTAATTGTTATAATAATATAAGGGCATATGGTATTCCGCCGTGGATGGCTGCGTTCAACGCCACCACGGCATGAAACACCGCCCCCCTTAGGTGTTGAAGGGTTGCGTTGAAGATTCACGTGGACTTCTCCACGGCGTGAAAATTGAGTTGTTGAAGGAAAGCTCCAATCACAACATTAGATATATTGTTTTCTTTTTATTTTTATTTTGTTTAAACAATAAAAAATAAACCAACATCACACACCACACCACATCATGTATACCACACTTGGTGTTAAAGTGTGGTGTTATCCGGTCATCACCTACGTGTCACTTTAACATCACAATTTTAACACCGGTATACCACATGCCCTAAGAATAAGATGAGTAGATGACATAATTTACTTGTCGTAAACTAGAAGACTACAAGTCAATGTATATCTAATCTAAGTTGTTTATTTTAATGAATTTAATTAGACTGTAGAAGTCAATTTTAACCTAATTCTAAATTTAATTTCATTTTCATAATTATATTTATAATCTTCGCCATGTCATCATGTTTTTAACAACCGATAACGTTGTTTATAAGATAGACTTTCAATCATGCGATCCATGTCATTATTAAAGTTCGAACAAAGCTCGTAGATATGAACATGAATCTTACTTGATTGTTTAAAAACCGTCCAAGCATAACTAAATTGACTAGTTTAGTTTAGAAGTAATACAGTTCGGTTTATGACTTGAAAATTTGATTTTTACGGTTCGTTTTACGGTTTGAAAGTAAACAAACCGGTTAAAATATTTAAAAAGTTAATTTTAATTTTCTTTTTTGGTCTATATAATTTTAGCATAAATGAGATAATCCTTTCTAGTATATACACCGTGTATGATTTAATTTAATTATAATACGTATAAATTATTAATTGAATCGATAGGGACCTACAAATTACAAGATTATAGTTCGATTGAACAACCTACTACAAACTACAAGATTATAGTTCGGTTTAACAACCTGCTACATATAAATAGTAGTAATGTATTATTTTTCTTTACGAGGATTGGGTTTCTTATTATTCTGATTATTTAATAGTATTTTTATTCATTATATTATCATATAACAATTTAATTCTGTATTTTATATGGTAAGGAGTAAGCCTTAAGTTAGTGAAGAGGTTGGTTGAACCATTCAACAAACCAAAGACACCTATGCACTTAAGTTGGTTAGGTTGGTTGATACATTTTGGTGATGTGGTTAGGCCCATTTGGTTACAAACCCATGCTATGATGCACCATATGGTGGTGGTGGTTGCTTTGCTTCACCCTCCAACATTCCTAATTTTATTTTATATTATATTTTTTATTTTGTAACTCTTATCTTGTAAATTTATTTGCATGATTGATCAAAATTTTGCAACCATCACATAGTCTAACTAGAAATTTAATTTAATTTCAAATAATATATGACAGTCTTGTGTAATTTTATTAATAGATACCTGATTTATTTATTTAGTTTTATTAGTGGCCATCTAAAACATTTATAGAAATTTACAATTTTTATTTTTGATATATACAAAATTAGAGAATATTTTGTTTACACTCAACCTTCAATGAATATTCTAGCTTATCCTTAAATGTGTTATGTGTGATTGTCAAAGTCGATTCCTTTTCAATAACTAATAAATTGAAAAAAGACCCCTGTCCTTTGAAACTTACTTATCAAATTAATAACTAATTATTGACAATACCAAATTAACAAATGACACGTTACCAAATTAGCTATTGATGTGTTTCATTTTAAAAGAACACGCTAGAATCCTAATAATTTCATAAATACTTGAATTATTCATTCAAGTTATGTCTGGTGTGTAAGGCTGAAAACAAACTCAAAGAAGCCTTGTAATCTTGTTTATGTTACTTTATTTAATACTAGGCTAGTAACTCGTGTATTACACGGATTGAATAAAGAGTAATAATATTAGATAAATATAAAAGAAAAATATAATGATCAATAAATTTAAAAATAATTATTGATATAAAATTCTTATAACATTAAAATTTATTATGTTTGACAAGTTGTTAATTACTTCCCCATAAAAAACTAAAATTATTGAGTAAATTAATCAAATCTGTACTAATTTTATCAAAATTTAAAATAAATATTTAGTTTTAATAAAATTGGTATTAATCTTAATTGATGATTACTAAATTGGTAATTAATTGTGACCTTGACATGTGGCGGTGATGATGTGGATTTTTTTATAAATGAGACATGTAGCAAAAAAATTATTGATTTATTAGGATTATTAGGATTATTATAAGATTTAACTTATTCACAAACACATAATTGAATGAAAGTTGTTGTTCGTTCATTAACAAAATGAACTTGTTCACAAACGCCCCCCCCCCCTACAATAGCAAACATATATCATTTAAGAAATGTTTACTACTGAGCCCAATTTTTAACATATTTTTCTAGAACAATTCCAAACTAACAGAAACTTAACGACATTAATTTTTTTTTATGAAACTTGAGATTATTGTCGGTCAATTGATAAATTTTGGGATTATTTCAGGCGAATTGATGAAACTTGGGATTATTTAAATCAAATGTTTCATAAAAAAAACTAACGTCATTATGTTTCTATTAGTCAAAGATCGTTGTAATTAACGTCATTAAGTTCTGTTAGTCAGGGATCATTATAGGAAAATAGGTTAAAGCTTGGACTCTATAATAAGCATTTCATGACTTGGATTATTGTCGGTCAATTTATTAAACTTGGGATTATTTAAATCCAATAAGCCATTTAAGAAAAAAATATTAACAATTTTAATCTCGAACATTAGACATAAGCATCTTATATAAATATATATATATATAAGCACTTGACATGATAATCATGAATATAATTATCCCAAAACAAAACACAAGGTCGAAATAATAATTATAAAATAGCTATCTCAGCATAATGTCAAAAAGATTTAAGTTTCAAATAACTAAGTTTTTTACAAGATACAATATTTTAATGGCTAGATTTTCTAGCTGAAATGTTAAAATACAAACTAAATATTAAAGATATAAGAAACATTTTTTTAACGACAACAATTTTATAAAAATAACTAACCTAGTAAAAACGAGACAGAACGATCCAAAGATACAAACATGACCAAAAAAAGTAGCCCATAAAAAGTATAAGAAACATTTAATGAGTGAACATAAACAAAAAACATGAATAAGCGTGAAATGGACACTTTACTGAACGAACACAAATGAACAATGTTTGTAAAAATTGCTAAGCTCTAGTCGGGCGGTCAGATACAGCCTAGGGATTAATCGGGATGCAATGGTGATTAATCGGGAAAAAACGGAAAAAATTAAAAAAAATTGCTAGGCGACAAACTACAAATTAGCGCTTAGGCGCTGATTAATTACTGACTAATTCGGATTTTTACAACACTGCAAATGAACGGACACATCATGTTCGTTCATTTTAACCAACTGGACAAAATTTCGTGTTCACGTTTGATGATATTATATAAGTGTCGGATGTGATTCACATCCGACACCACCTCAATTAAGTCCCTTTCTGTTGAGATATTGCAGATAATAACTAGGGGTTAAGGTTGGCACTTGCTCATAAACAAGAAGAGTAGCACTTGCGGAGCAAGTGATAGATGGGCTGATCAAGGTGCAAGGACACAAGATTCCTATAAATAGGGCGATAGTTGACAGAGTTAAGGAGGTTATCCTTTTTCACCTTTAACTATGTGTAATCGGAAGTGTTTGTAATCAATACAATTTACTCATTTCTGATTATAATTCGATCATCTTTCCTTCATCGTTCAATTTCTGTCTAGATTACATCCGGCAATATACTTTAAGGAATATTTGTTTATTCTTTTATTAAACGAAGAAATGTAAATGAACAAACGTAAAATTGAGTACTTGGGTAACATTTTTGGGAAGTCTAGCTATGTAATAAGGCCATCCGTAGTGGGGCTCCATGTTAAATATAACGCCCCTCATGGAGCCCTTCCCACCCCCCTAGGGCGCCATCTTAGGTGATGGTTGTACCGACGCTATGTTAATAACGCCTTCCCCCTCCTTCTTGATTGGTTGATTTTTTTTTATTTTTATTTTATTTGATAGATTTAATTGAATGGGTTTTTTAAATAATAATTGGGTAATAATTAGAGGGGCATTATAAATTGGTTACCACTACACCACTTTAGTCATGGAGCACCTCTTGATGACGTGGACGCCACATGGCGCATAACGCCCACAAGAGGGTCCATCCACTACGGATAGCCTAAAGATATATTTTCTTTTTGGTTTCTGAAATTTCTTATTCGTTAAGCGGTTTCAGTTTCTTTAAGTAAATTGAAGAAGCATGTGACTAAGGTTATTATTTTTACGACTTAATGGATACTTGGAGAGCTTAGACTAAAGTCGTATTTGGTCATTAGTCATAATTGTAAGTTTAAAATTGGTTGTAACGTTGCGTCCGGTTTATGCATCAACCTCCTCAAAAGCAATCTTTATGGGGTCGGTTTGGATTCTCATCGTCTTTCCTCCTTAGCTTCCACCTTGCATTGCCATACCGGATGCTTTCCTTTCTCTCATTTGGGTATCCCCATCGGCTCTAACATGAACCGTATCCATAATTGGGAGGTAATCATTGAAAAAATCAAAATGAGACTCTCGTCTTGGAAAGAAAAAAAACTTTCATTTGGGGGTCGTTCCACTCTCATAAAATCGGTCCTTGACTCCCTTCTCATTTATTATCTTTCTCTCTTCCGGGCTCCTTCGAGCTCTATTCGGTCCATGGAATCGCTTCGTCGTAAATTTTATTGGGGAGGAGATAAAATTTCTTGGGTAAATTGGGCTCTTATGTGTGCTTCAAAAAAAAGGGGGGGATGGGGTTTGGGTCTATTCATGCTATGAATCTTGGTTTGCTTCTAAAATGGTTCTTTAAGTTTAAAGCCGACGGCTCTAAACTTTGGGTGCAGGTTATAAAGGCGATCCACTTCTCAGGCCGCAAATGGGACTCCTTTCCGTGCAAAAGCTCGATCGTTGGTCCTTGGAAAAACATTGTTAAAGCTTGCTCCGACTTAAAGGCTTTGGGTATCGATGGGAAAAATAAAATTCGTTGTTGGGTGGGCTCGGGTTCCTCGGCGTTATTTTGGATCGACAATTGGACCGGTCTTGGGCCGCTAAAGGATAAATTCCCTCTCTTATTTTGGCTCGAAATGAACAAATGGGCCACTGTGGATACAAGACTGCCCTTGGCCGGTTCCTCCATCTTCCGTTGGGCTTGGGCCGGAGTCTTGCTCCCTTCGCTGGCCATTGAATCTCTTCAAATCTGTGAAGCTCTTTTAAGTTCATTCAGTCTCTCGAATGCTAGGGATTTTTGGGGTTGGGACTCGGGCACTCGCAGTGACTTTTCGGTCAAGATGGTTCGCGACAAGGCAGAATTCCTCCTCCTTGGCTCCTCCGATTTCAGTTACCCTTGGTGCAATTGGCTTCCGATCAAGTTAAATGCTTTTGCATGGCGAGCTTGCTTGGGCAAAATTGCTTCGAAGGTTAACCTCTCCTTTAGAGGTCTTAACTTAATCACTACGTGCGGGGAATGCAACCTGAGACCGGAAACGTCGGATCATCTCCTTCTTACTTGTCCCCGGGCTCAAATGATCTGGGCAATAATTTTCCAATGGTGCAAGATTTCCTTGCCTCTCCCGTCGACCGTTAAGGACCTCATTTTGTTGCATAACTCGTGGGAATACTCAAATAGTATGAACCGCTCCATCTTTTGTATAGTGGTCACCACCCTTTGGCTTATTTGGAAAGCTAGGAACAACAAGCATTTCAACAACCGCTCAAATCGTTTAGACGAAATCATCGGAGATATCAAACTTTGGTCTTTTCATTGGGTCAAAATTAGGGGTAAAAACTCGTTGTTAGATTGGTCGTCGTGGTGTAACTTTTCTTTCACTTTGTAATGTTTTTCTAGCTTCTTACTAGTCTTAATTTAACCCGCTGTTCAAAAAAAAAAAAAAAAAGAGTGGTTTCAAAATCCACTTTCTACCATCTAATTTTTGGTTTTTGTCATGTTCTGTAAAATCACATGATATAATATGTTTTTATTAATCTTTTTTTATATGGTTTTCTACAATTTCATATTTTGTAATATGGTTTCTTTAAATTTATTTTTGTATTTTAACACACATTTATAACGGCGTTACTTTTATATGATTTACAGGGTCGGATCTGAGGATTTAGAGGCCCTATTCAAGCTAAAAGAATGGGTCCTATTCGGAAAAAAAAAATTAAATAAAAAGGGTTTTTAAATAAAGAAAAATTAAGTAATAACAATAAATATAAGAAAATTATAGTTTTAAAATGACATTCTATGTAGCTAAATGATAATTGTGCAAATCTACTAGCATTTTTAGTAGAAAATTGATTTTTCATACTTCATATCCTCAAATTTATTTATAAAATTTTAAAAACTTATGGGCTCCTTAAAATGTGGGGTCCTGTTCCGTTGCACTTCTCGCACATGCTCAACACCCCCTTTGATGATTTACATATCAGCTCTCGTGATATGTTTTTTATCTACTTTCTGGTGTTTAAAACCGCTATACAATCACCTTATACAATCTCCTTCTCCTGTTAACCACAACCTCCTACGTAGTTATCACTTGATATGGTTATAAACTATAATATTTTAATTGGATTAATACCCTAAAAAGCATTAAAAGGAAATCTTTTTTTTATATAAAAAGGGCTATTCATGCTAATTTTAATATATTAATTTTTAAAAATTTTAAATGCACGTGTTTATAATGTTTTTTTTAAACGTCAATAAAACATAGTATACGTTGTTTCAATACATGAGGTTATAAAGCTAGTAATCAATTTTAGACGTATGTGAGTTTAAATAAATGGAAAATTGGATTTTACTAATCTTAAGTTTTACATATTGGTCGGTAATAATCTCACATTTAAAAATCTTTTTCAACAGTCCCAACTTTCACTCATATTTTTTTTCAATGGACCCGCCGTTAATTTTTTTTAACATCGTTAAATGTGTAATGATGTGGCATGATAACATGTGATTTTCTAATCGATCAAGTTTTTTAGGAGTTTGATGATTTTCTAAATTGATTATTAAATTAACATGTGATTTGGCAAATACATGTCATTAAAGAATTAACAAAAAATACATGTCATCATGTCACGTCATCACACATTTAACGGTGTTAAAAAAAGATAACAGCAGATCCATTGAAAAAAAATACAAGTGAAACTTGGGACTGTTAGAAACGATTTTCAAATGTGGGATTATTTTCGGCCAATATGTAAAACTTGAGATTAGAGATTATTATAAATCCAATTTTTCTAAATAAATTATAACAATATTTTTGGGTTATTGGATTTTTTTAATCCAAATTATTATCAATCACCCAATATTAATCCCAATTTCAAAAATGGCCACATTAATCCCAATTATTAAGGTGTTGGATTTCATTGGACCCCTTTAGAATTTTTTGAGTAAAATCCCAAACGGAGTTAAGAAGTAAAGTGGGTCCAGTGAAATTCAACACCTTAATAATTAAGATTAATATGGGACATTTTTGAAATTGTGATTAATATCAGCCAATTGATAATAACCTGGATTAATAAAACCCAAACTTTAATATACTGAAATTATGCCAATGATTTTTAATAAATAATAAAAAAAAGTTATCGTTTTCTGGTATTAATTCATTTTATTTTATTATAAATTAAGACAAACCTAACGAACGACTCAGCATTCACTAATCTGGATAACGTGGTCGATGCAAAAACCCAAACGTAGACGTCAAAGTTGTTAACTCAAACTTTGAAAAAAGATAATAAAAAAAAACAAAGAAAGTGTTTATTAGAGTTATCCCTTATAAAAATAATAGCCGGTGGTGGAGAAAAACCGGATTTGGGGCCCGGTATTAGAATGGTTAAACCCAAACAGAATTGGTTAAAATCGGTTTCTGAAACCGGTCAAACGCCTTTTAAAGTTTGGTTTTAGGGAGCGCTTATTTGAGTGTAAAAGTGATTTTGGATAAAAGTGCTTATTAACTTGTAACTTTTTAAAAAATAAGTTTTTAAAAAAGTGTTTAGATGAGCTATTATGTTGTGATTACTTGATATATATGTAAGAGGACTAAAAATGGATCATGTAGTTATAATGTTAGGTGAATATAAGGTTAAATGAAATTATTTTAATAATTTTCCTTTTAACAAGCCAAAAGGAGGTTGAAAAACCATGTTTTATTGGCTTTTAGAAAAAAAGTTTTTTTTTTCTTTCTTAAAAAGCCAAAATCAAAAGTGTTTGTCTTTTACCCAAACATTATTTTTAATTTATTGACTTTTCTAAAGGTTAATAAATCAATAAACAATTTTCAAATAAAATTTCAAACATGCTCTTAAATAGGGGTGTTCAATGGTTTGGTTTACGGTTTATTCGTTTTTATTCGATTCGGTTTATTCGGTTTGAAGTTTTTTTTATGATAACCATAACCAAACCAAACCAAACCGTATTGAAAAGCTTACAAACCAAATAAACCATATTCAATACGATTCGGTTTCGGTTGAGAACCGAATAAATCGTATTCAAACCGTATTCACCAAATAAAATATATTGCGTATGTTTTTGCTAACAAAAAAAAAAAACAAATAACAAACATCTTTAACATAGAGTTTAAAACCATAATCCGTTATACAACCAAAATACTTTCAACCAAGGTAGGCTCTTGTTTTTTGTAGAGTGGAAGAGGAGAAACGATGAGTCGATGACTACATTTTACGACAAACTTGTTTTACCATAAAAAAATCATGGGTTCGCATTTAGATGGATTGTGGATAAGTCATAAGTGGGCTTAGCTTAAATGGTTAAATGGTTTATAAATAGATATACTTATATATAATTATATTATATATATATATATAAATCTTATTTAGTTGTAAACGGATAACCGAATAAATCGAATAAACCAAATAAAAACAAAACTCAAAACCATAACCGAACCGTAAACCGAATTCACAATCCGGTTACGGTTGAAAACCGAACCGTAAACCGAATTCACAATTCGGTTTGGTTTATTCGGATATGGACACGGATTAGTTTGTCGGTTTATTAGGATTTCGGTTATTTCTGCACACCCCTACTTAAACCGAACCAGTTTACCAAAATTGCTTTTGACTTGACTTGAGCGAGTTTTAAAACCGAGCTGGTTTGGTCAAAACTCGATTTAAGCAGCTCCACAACCCTACTATCAGTCCATAACTAGAGATGCAAAAACCGGTTTGAAACCCAAACCGGTTCGGTTCTCAAACCGGTTTTGACCAAAATCGGTTTTGGTCAAAACCGGTTTGAGGCCAAACCGGTTCTTGGCACGAAATCTGGTAACCGATGAAACCGGTTTCGGTTTCAAACCGAACCGGTTTGAGATCCCAAACCGGTTTGAACCGGTTTTGTGTAATTTTTTTTTTAAACTTTATAAAAACTAAAAAAACATACTTTTTATTGAAAAAAAACATAAAACATTACAAAAGAGAAGAAGTTCACGCATAAACGATTACAAAAGTACCTAATTTTTAGAGAAAATACAAAATATTTTAACTAGATTAAACATTATTGTTGGGATAGTCGAGTTCAATCCATTGCCGCCGCCGCCGCCCTTTTTCGTTGTTTTGCTTGTCTTGCATCGGCTTCAACTTCTTCATCGGAAATTGGCCATGCCATCCCCGCCGCTACCTCATCGTCGTGTACAATCACCTCCGCGTCAATTTGACCTTCAAGATTAGAAACGTTTTGTATACGTTCCATTGCGTCCAAGTGATCCTTCAAGCAAATGCAAGTCTCGAGCGACAACGCGGTGAGCCTAGTCCTCCGAATGGATAACACCCTGCCACTAAGAGAAAAAGCCGATTCCGAAGCTACCGTGGAAGCTTGGACACTTACTAGGTCTCGGGCTATGGCGGAAAGGACCGGGTAATTTGTTTGATTTCCTTTCCACCAACCCAAAATATCAAAGTTATCAAAATCATCCTCATTTAGTAGTGGAAGATAATTGGTCCCGGTGTATCTCCCAAACTCACTACTTGGGGCGGAACTCTTAGCTCGTTTACTACCCATGTTTCTTAATGTGTTTTGCTAGTTTTAGATTTTGAAGTAGTTTCCGATGACGAATGCATCTCATGTATGTTGCTTATATTACCATACTTTTGGTAATAAACTTCATACATGCTTTGAAAATGTGAAAGGAAACGTTCTTTTGCCTTTTCACTAAAATTAACATCGTCATCGTTTAAGTTCAAAGCGTTGGAGATATCATCAATTAATATACCCACACCGGATGAGTTGAAGTAAGGGTTTAAAGCGGTAGCACAAGTAAAGACGGCCGGAAAATCGATAAAATATTTTCTAAACTTTTCTTTCATAGGTTCAAGCATTTTTTCAAAAATTTCACCTTCAAACTCAAACTCATTTAGTTTTCCACACATAATAAACAATTGGTGAAGTAGCAAGTTACTTGTCGGATAATAAATCCCGACAAGTATGTAGTGGCCTCTTTAAATGTTTGAAGGAGTTCGGTTAATTTTTTTATAATTGCCCAACCCGTAGTAGGAAAGACATGCACAAGACCTTGTGAAGCAAGGTTGTCATGAAACAACTCTAAAGAAGGTTGTTGCCTAACCGCACTCTCTAACATTTTCCAAGTTGAGTTCCACTTAGTTGGAACATCCCAATTCGGACCCAAATAGAGCTTATCCGTTTCTTGACAAAAATCGCGATAGTCGGTTGCTCGTTTCTTTCCACAATGAAAAACATATTTTAACATTTGTCTAAAATCATCTTTAACTTTTCCAATCCCCTCATCGTTTAACCCATCTTGCACAACCAAGTTAATGATGTGTGCGACACAACGAGTATGATAAAAGACACCTTGACAAATCGGTCCATATTTTAGTTTTAGTTTTGTAACCGCACTTGTGTTGTTCGAAGCGTTGTCAAAAGAAATTGAAAATATTTTGCTTTCAAGTTTATAAAATTGAATTACACTATCCAAAATGGCAAACAAGTTATCACCGTCATGAGGATAGTCAAATTTTTTGAAAGAAATGGTTCTTTTCATCATTTTCCAAGAATCAAGGTTAATCAAATGTGCGGTTACGCAAAGGTAAGAATCGGGTAAACCATGCGGAGCCGACCAAACATCGGTAGTTAAGTTAACTCCGGTATTTAAATTTTCAAAACCAAAAACTAATTGTTTTTTTGCTTGTTTCCATCTTTTAACACAATCATTTCTAAGAGTTGTACGACTTACGTGACGATAACGTGGTTGAAGTGTTTCTTGAATCAAGGCCGTCAAGCGCGGGTTGTCGAAGTGATCAAATGGTAAACTTTCTTGAATCACAAAGTTAGCCATTCGTTCACGAACCATCTCCGGATCAAAATTCCACAAGCCTCCATCGACCCCAAGTTGAGATTGATCACCACTTGGGTTACTCTTGTTCTTTTTGCAATAAGTTTCCAAACGGTTTTTAAGATTCGAGTTCGAATCTCCTTTCGATAGCAAACCGCAATAATGACACCGAGCCTTTTGCAAACCATTCTTCAACTCAACCAAGTCGAAATGCGGCCCGAACAAATGCGGAGCCCTCTTTGTTGGAACAATCCTCACAATCGAGAACGCGTCGTCGTCGGCGTTGCTTTGAGCACTTGAAGAGGCCATTTTTTGAGTGAATGAGGGATAATCTTTGTTGGAATTTAAGAGATTGGGAAGTGGGGTAATGTTTATAACACATAAAGGGGGTATATATACCATTTTTAGGCCTCAAATCGACCCCCCAATGGTAAAAAAACGGCTATATAGCCGTTACCAACGGTTAGAAACGGGGCAAAAAAGTGTCTAAAAGTTATGTGAATAAACCGGTTTCAAACCGGGTTGGGCCAAACTGGTTTCAAACCGGTTTGGGCCAAACCGGTTTGAAAACCGGTTTGTTCACAAAACCCCCGAACCGATGGAAACCGAACCGGTTTGACCGGTTTGGGAACCGGGTTGGTCAAAACCGGTTTTGACCGGTTTAAAAACCGGTTTGAGAACCGGTTTGAGAGCCCAAACCGGTTTGAGATTTGCATCTCTACATAACGATGCTCGATTAGACCCACTAGAATTGATAGGCCCACTCGTGGCCCATATGCGCAAAGCCTATAAATTGAATTTTGTCTCAAATATTATATGATCCATCTCTGTTCGGATGAAGCCCAAAATGAACTCATTATATATATAACAACAAAATTTGGTAGATGAATATTAGGTTTTTAGGTTTTCTATATTGGCCGTAAAAGTTTAACACAGTGACATTTTCTACCCTTAAGTTTATATATACTTTTTTAAACGGAATAGTAAACTTTAAGTTCTCATAGTTTAGCCACATATGTTTCATACTTTTATGTTTTCTACCCCTTAACTTTTAAAGTTTTTTGTTTTAAGTTTTGTGGTCTTCTACTTTGGCCACGTAAGTTAAAGTTTTCGACTCTGAACACAACTTTATTATAGTTTCTACTTTGGTCATGAAACTTTTATAATTTTACGTTTTATACCTCTTAAGTTTTCTATTTTTTTTAAGTTATAGTTTTCGACTTTAACCACGACTATTTTATAGTTTTATTAGAATTTTATAATGGGGTTAGAAATGGAGAAGTAAAATCTTTACAAGAGTCAGTTTTAAGGGTTAGTAATATAGATGAGTATAAAGAGTCTATGTTATATAGAGGGCCAAAAATAATTCATATCCTTTAGTAATTTTCAAAGCCAACGTATAATTATATATCATGTATTGTTAATAACTATAAAGCACATACGAAATCAAAGAACTTTATATAATCAAATACTTAGTTAATTAGATAAAAATGTTTTAAATAAATATAAAATTGTTATTTACAGGGCCATTTCCTCTAATTCACACCAATCCCATTTCAAAACCCCATAAAACCTCCTCCGTTCTTTAAAATAATAATTACCAACAACGGTTCAATTTAGCCCAATCAAGGTCATAATCTACAGGCCATGCCATGAAACAATTCAAGTACATATTCTTTTGAACGCTTTTTAAATTTTTTTTTTTGTTTTTTTTTTGTCACCAATAGGTTTTGAACCTTACCAAATAGAAATTGAAAAGCTATACCTTAGATAACATTGGGATTGTCATTCTCATTATTGTTCAAATAATAGATGTTAAACTTTAAAACAAAGAAACATTAAAAGAAGCCGAAGAATTTATCGTCTTGGTAAATAATTTGTCTTTCATTGTTGGATCATGGATTTAAACCCAGACAGTGGTATATTTAATGTAAATAAATATTTGTTAGAAAAAAATCATTTCTCGTCTTTCCCAAAACTTTCACATATTATTTTGCTAAACACCTTAGGTTGTGTTTGGCGCACTAGCTGAAAAGTTACCTACTAGCTGATAAACTATAAACTAGCTGATAAAAAATAAAGTTTGATAAAAAGTAGCTGATAAACTAGCTGAAAAATGTAAAGTTATATAAAAGTACATGTATACAAATAAATTAAAATATAAAAACAAAATATGAGTAATTTTTTAGGGAAGCATAAAATTAAAAATATTATAAAAGTTAATTGAAACGCTACTTCAACTAGCTTTTCAAAAGCTAGCTTATAAGCTAGTTTTTCAAAAACTAACTTATAAGCTAGCTTTTTGACATTACCAAACGAGACTTTTAAAAAAAAAACTAGTTTTTTTAAAAAGTTCCGTTTGGTAACGTAAAAAAGCTAGCTTTTAAGCTATCTTATAAGCTAGCTTACGACACGCCAAACTATTGATCCTATGACCTAAAGCTATCTTAGGTCACTCTACTCGTAAGAACACCAACTTTTGTACTAAAGAAATAAGATGTGAAGTGTTTATTTATTTATATATTTAAACTAGTTTTTATACCCCGTGCATCGCACGGCTGCGATAAAAATGTTATGGAACTTTTTAAACTGTAATTTAGTAAATTATAGTCGAAAATATATATCTAAAACTTTTCTTTTTAAAATAAAAAAAGATTTTATTAAAATAATTAATTAATTATGCTAGTGATTATCTCTACAATAAATATATTTTATTTATTGCCTTGAAATACAAATAATTGATTAATTAGGGTGGTTGATTATCCTTACAATAAATATATCATACTTATTGTCATGAAAATAAAAAATAATTGATTAATTAGGTAGGTGATTATCCATACAATAAATATTTTTTATTTATTGCCATGGAAATACAAAAACTAAAAATAAGAGGGGATGATTTAAAAGAAAAAATTATTATGGGGTTGAATGTGAGAATGAAACGTGTCCAAAAACTTTCATTTTATAACAATAGATGATAATGGAATAAAATATTTTATATTACATGTATAATATTTAATTAAAATATTATTATCTTAGATTTAATCCAAAAATTTGTGGTGATTACAAATGTCCTTTTTTACTAATTAAAGTAGGACCAAACTTTTTGTTTATTATATAGTTTAGATATCCTGAAATTTAATAAACAAATATATTTTTTAACAAATTATAAAAATAAAAAAACTACTGTGATTGCAAATAGTTAGTTACTTCAAGTTTTGAACAAAAATATCAAAATTAACCTCCATATTTTTAGGGTTTATGTTATCTTGGTTTTGACTAAATAGATTTGGGGGTTTTTCATCATCTGTGGTGGATAAAATTAGTTTCAAATCTCACCCTACCCCACCCCACCCCACCCCCACAGACGCAATCGAATCACAAACACAACTATTCCATCCCAAATTTCGGTCAGATTTCATGCATTTATCAAATACCCAAACGATTTCACTCGGATTCATCCTCAACACTCTCCAATGCCAGGATCCATTCAAGTTTCAGGTACTTAATCTAATCAACCCCTTCGATTCATCTCTAAATTTATGTTTTATACAAGAAATCCCGGTTTGTGGTTGTTCGATTTCGTAGTTCTGGATTTCAAGGAGCTTCCATCATCATCATCATCAAATTTTGTCAAGCGTATGTACTATCTTCATTGTTTCTGTTTGAAACAGTTTCATAGTTGATTTAATTCGGTTTTTCTTCGGTTCATTATGTAGTATCATTGGGTAAAGTTGAACATGAAGCTGGGGAAAAGGGGACCTACACTTTGTAAGATTCCGAAATCTTATAGAATGACATGTTTAATTTTTGCACTGATTCAACATACTGATTTTAGCACAGCCCATTGACGAATCTGCGTGACAATTTGATCATCACAATTCAGGATTCGGAGGGGAATCAAGTATCACAGTCAGGTTTACAATATCACCATTCACCACACATTGTGTTGAATTCGGAAAATTTAGTTTTAAATTTTAATTAGGGATGTGTTGATATTTTGTGATAGGTGTTCGGACCATGTCAATAATCGAAAAGGGTACATGGGATGATGTATTTCATATTGAAGGAGGTGGGCTTATTCATATGAAGCTGCAGTTTTTTCTTAATGATGCAGAACGGAACCGGATTCGTTTGATGGTACCCTCTTGGTTCAATACTTTTTGTTGGTGTGTGTGTGATGGGGGTGGGGGCTTAAGTTGAATCAGTGTTGAGGGCTTGGTTAGAAGCGACCGTAATTACTATTTGTTAATCCATTTAAGCAATAAAGGGTAGAAAATGGGTTTTTACTTTCCAAATGGGAGGTCTTGGGTTTGAGTCTCACTTGGAGCAATTTATTCCTGGTTGAGCCAAGAAGGGGTTTTCCCAGTTTGGGTTTCCTTCTGGGTGAGGTTGGCCGGTCACCATGCTTTGTACTTCAGGCGGAAGGGTGATCTATTTGCCAGGTGATCCCACGTGTCTGGGTCTTTGCTGTCCAAAAAAAAAAAAAGATAATGGGTTTTGAGTAATCAATTTGGTAGTAAGTTATATATTTCAATTATCACGCAGAGTGATATTGCTTATATACTATTATTCTGTTTATTCCATATCACATAAAGACCTTCAATATGCATGTATGAACACTCTTTAGGTCAACTATGAAACTATAAAATTGACCGAAAGAACTAATTTATTGAGATAAATGTAAAGTTACACATGTATCCCTAACTGTATTTATCTAATTGTTAAGGATTCTGATTGTGATTCTAGAGTCGCAGTAATGACTTTGTAAAGAGTCTTCCAAACACCCCCATGTTGGTCAAATTTTCGGCCCTCAGTTAGTTAATTACTGTGAAATTATAGGATTTACTTTAGATTTGTTTCATTACCATTTTGCAAAAATGTTGTCCTTTTGTGAGCAGCCTAACTGATTGCTATGATATACAAATTGCTCCAAAGATTTTATGTTGTTTGGGGACTATATTTATATTTGTTATTTGTAGAGAGAATTGGCAATGAAGAAGAAGCAAGCTGAGATTCTTGGTAGCAGACATGAGGTCTCAGGTTTGATTCTGTTGTGTCTAGAGAAACAAGCACACAACTAACAGGGTTGTAAATTTCAACCCATTTACTTATAAATGGGTCCATTCAGTTTATTATTATTTTTTTTTAAGTTTTATTTCTTTTAATGGTTTCTTTTATTTTTTTTTATCTCTAATTGGTATAAAAGATAGCCAATAAGGAAATGGGTTGAAACTCGCCCAAAGTGTATCTTTTATGCAAAAAGCATTATAATTTCTAAATCATTATATATAAACCTTTTGATTACTATTAAAATAATATAACTTTTGTGATTATCCACTAAGTATTTATAAAAAGTACAAATTGTGGAGAAAGTGTCTTGGGTCAACCCATTCTGACTCATTTACTTATGAATGGTTTATTTAGGTTATGTTTTATCTCTAGCGACCAAAAAAAAAATACGGAAATGGGTCAAAATGGTTGAATGGGTTGAAATTTGCGTAAAGTGTCGTCAGGTGCAAAAACTCCTTCTAAAACATTTTATTCAAAAAATAATTGTTTTTATAATGGTATGAACTTTCGGATTACCCACTAATTATTTATAAGAAAGGTAAAAAATTTAGACACAAAGTGTTTTTGGTCAACCTAGCCCGATCGTTTTACACCTTACACAACCATCTTCGCCTACCATTTTTGCCTCCTCTAACCCAAAGTGTATTTTTTAATGCATTAAACCTTGTAAATCATTTTATCCAAAAACTAGATTTATGATTGAAATAATATAAGCTTTGTAATCGCCCACTAATGATTTTTTATAAGTTAAACTTTTGGACACAAATTGTTTGGGGTAAACCCAGCCGGGCTTGTTTACACAACTCACCCGACCTGCCTATTTTGCCATCTCTAGCACAAATGAAAGAACTAAACAAGTTCCATAGTACACACAATTATTTAATTGTCAATCCGGTCTTACATTGGAACTTTTCTGAAAGGTTTTGTCTAGATGTTTTGAGTGCTTCGTCTTCACAAGATTTCCAGAAAAGTGGTGTTGGTACTGATATTTCATTGATGGCTTCAGAATCTTGTGATGGGATAAAAGAAGAATCTTTTCAAGGGCAATCTTTCACAGTTAAGGATTATAATACTATATCATGTTGTTTAATAGCTTTGTTGTTTCATAAGCTATTTCCTGTTAGAGGTGGCAAGATGCGAGTCAGATAATAGGTCTAAAGGGGCATTTTCAATACGCGGAAAAATGGGTTTGGTTGGCTTGACTCATCACCTTTTTTTTCAAACTTTTTTTCTAAATTATACAAATAATAATGCAGTAGATATTATTACAAAGTTGATGCTATTTAGATAATATCTAAATTGTTTGAATAAATTGCTTTAGGAGGTTGAAAACATTTTGATGTCAGTTTTTGTGAATTTAAATTTGCTTGACTCGTTGCATCACTAGCCATGTTTTTAAACATGGGGGCAAAACCAGTTGCATTGACCTGCCACCATTAATAAAAGAATTCTAAACTGTTTGAATAAACTGCTTTAGTAGGTTGAAAACACGTGAATTACATTTTGGAAACTTTCAACCTGGTTGACCCGTTTCATTATTAGCTAAGTTTTCAAATATGACTCATAACAGTCATTAGGAGTTATACCCCAGAGCAACATTTGTTCATGTAGATGGGGTTGAAAATTGCCACCTCTAGCCCTTGTACCATTTTAGGGTATAAAAATTCCAATTTTGGGTTTGAAGACTTGACTCTTTGACATTTGATTCCCATTTTCTAGAATGTTACAAATAAAAGTGAAAAGACTTCATTCCCTCATATGACACTAGAAACTGAGCAAAAACCAAACTCTTCTAATAAGTTGGTTGAGAAGCTATATGAGGAGACTCTTATAGAAAAAATCCCAAATGATGTAAAGGAAATGAATGAAGAGAGTTCATCAAATAAGAGCAATACGGTTTTGCTACAACAAGCTGAAGTACCCAAGAAGCTTCTAGGAGACACGGAGACCCGTGATTTCTTAAAGAATAATAATGCAGTCAAATCAGACATTGAACAAAAACCAAGCTCTTCAAATAATTTGGTTGAAAAGTTATACGAGGAGACTCTTAAAGAAAAATTCCCGAATTATGTGAAGGAAACAAACAAAGAGAGTCCATCATCAATTAAGAACAATGCGATTTTGCTCCGACAAGCTGTGGTACCCAAAAAGCTTCTAGAAGACAACGAGGCTCGTGATTTCTTAAAGAATAAAAATGCAGTCAAATCAGAACCACTGTATAATCTGGTTGAGAAACTAGATAAGCAGATTCTTGAAGATAAAAATCCGAACTTTGGAAAGAAAATGAGCAAAGAGAGAAAGTTTCCGCCTTTGTCAAAAGAAACAGAAGTGAATACAATAAAGAAAAATGAAATTCAATTACAAAAAACCAATTTACTAAATAGATTGCAAGGTTCATCTTCTAGTGATGTGGGTTCATCAAGATTAACCGTTGCTGAAAAGATTAAATCATTTTCACCTAAGTTAGCAGGTGAAATGGATAGGCAAGGTTCACTGGAGAAGACCCCACAAAATATAAAGAAGATGATTAGTGTCTTTGAAAGTACTATATCTCAGGTGTGCATGCCCACTCTATTGTTAGTAGTATTGGTGCTTTATTTGTTTATTTATTAATTTAAGTGGGTGCGAAATATGCCAGGGTTAGGTTGGTTGTGTAACGGGCTCCAGTCAAATTTGTCGTTTTTTAAAATGGAATGAAATGGGCCAAGTAGGTTGCTTCGACCTGCCAAACCTCCTTTTAAAGATCTTATATGTGATGTATTAAATATGAATATAACTATGCTACTAAGATTAATCTGTTTTGTTATAGAACGATTTAGGAGGTTGGATTAACCTATTTAACCCATTTGACCCGATACACTTTTTGCAAAATTGTATATTTTTTTTATATAAACAGTTGGTGTGTTAGATATGATTAAAAAGTTATATTTTTTCAGTAGTGATCTAATTTTCGAATAAACATTTTAGAAGTTTTTTGCATTAGATATACATTTTGTATGACTTGAAGCCCGTTTGACTCATTCTACTCCTTTACTTTTAGATTGTTTTATTTACCCACTTGACCCATTATATATAAGACACAACCTGAATCGACCCATCCATAGAGTCATAGACTATAAGTCAAAGGTCCAATATTGCAACCTTTATTTTTAGCTAAGTTTTAAACTTTACCAATTTGACCCGTTGGAGATAAATATAACCGCAACTGACCCATATGTAGGCAAATATGTCAAATTTTCCACCTAATAGGTTTCTATTGTATAAATTCATTTCAGGATAGAATTCCTCTCAAGTCTGTCAGTACAAAATCATACAGATTTGGAAACTCACGTTTATTGAAGGATAATACAGCTAAAGATTATCATGAGAAGTCAGAATCAAGCCTCAAGAACTCAAGTTCATCTAGGCTCAGAAACTCTTTTAGTACGGGTGATTTAAGGAAAAGCCTTTCAAATATCATAAAAGGAGATATAGTTGAATCTGACAACAATTTTGTAGAACCAAGTGAAAATATGCAATCAATAGGAAATGATCCAGACGGTGCTAAGAAAATGGAAAAAGAAGCCCTAAGTACCGAAGAGAATTTACCAAAATCGCCTCATGAAGGTGTAAATAATGAAAAAGAGAGTATTGATGGTAGAAAGACATCAAAAGTGAATGTTGACTACCTTGACCTTGACCAAGATGGTTCAGGTCAATGGACATTTCTTGGTGAAAACCAACAATTTTGTATGACAGCCCAAGGTGATAAGGCAATTAGCTTATTACGTGAATGCAAGATTGAAGAAAAAGATCATCAAGAAAAGAATGTTGCCTCCACATCTGAAATTGTTGAGAAAGTAAGTGGCTATCTTAGTAGTGTGGCAACATCTAAAATATGTAATTAACTATCTTAGGAAGGGGAAATATGTAAATGTTCCTTTCCCCTATTACCCTTGTCATTAAATCTTGCAACGTTTCCGAGTCAATTGGTTTCTTAAATGCATTAAGCGTAAAATTGGCATTCATCTAATAAAATTCCGTATTATTTGTACATATCTTAGATTTTATTATTTAATGGATAGTAATTTTCTGATTCAGTATGAAACTAGTACTCTAATCTTAGCAAAGTTTTAGTGTTATACACATTTGCTTGTTGGGATAATTAGTAACCTTCCCATTTTTATTGTGAAATTGTCATCTCACCTATAGCCATATGTTTTAACATGAAAAGTTGTACTCTATTCTGGATATTTTAGTCTGTGCTAATGTATTTCAGGGTGAAGACATAGAAAGTCCAGAAAGTGCAGATGTAGAGGCTTCAAATGGATCATTTGGACAGGTTTATTTAATATTTTGTTTT
The DNA here is from genome assembly GCA_039602395.1 of Deinandra increscens subsp. villosa. Lineage (NCBI taxonomy): Eukaryota > Viridiplantae > Streptophyta > Magnoliopsida > Asterales > Asteraceae > Deinandra > Deinandra increscens. The sequence goes on along the minus strand of JBCNJP010000020.1, from coordinate 25,209,408 downwards.
TTCAGATAATTGTACAAAAACTTAAGAAAATATAATGTGTTGTTTTCAGGCAATGAAAATTGCACTTGTGGTAGGATTTGGAGTCCTTGTTCTCCTTTTTCGACAAAGGGAATCTGGGTATGTTTCATATAATCATTATATTGTCTTAAAAATTGAATCTTTATTAAATCTGAACTGTTTAGAGGTTGTGGTAATTTTGAGTCGTTTAAGTAAAACAGCCAATTTGGATCATATAATCTTGATAATAGGTAAAACCAAGAAGTTTAGTTGATAAGAAATGGGTTAAATAGGTTAAAAGTCTATTAAAGTATAGTAAAAAGTTTACAACCTCCCAAATTACCCATCCTTCCTGACCCGTCCATTATATGGACTAGTGTACTTCTGGATTATATGAGTTGAATTAAATTCTTAAAATTTAAGACGTTTATAAACTTGTCAACAGAAAAGGAAAGAAAAATGAAAATATGCACGCGTTGAGGAATCAAGTCTTGATGAAAAGAAGAGGATCAATCGAAGAACAAGTTAGGAAGATCGGCATTTCAAGGTTTTCTTAGGTTTTTCTCCATGTTATTCTGAAATCCGAATCATGGCTAAAATTGGTATAGTTGCGGATTTTCATTTGATGTAACAAACCGGGGGTCTTTTTAGTTCGTTCATTGCATCTAATATAATTTACCTATTGAGTATTGATGCTACATGTTTGTGTGATATTTTGTATCTTTTATTTTCAGTGTTTGTGTGCGTGTTGCAACAGGTAACCTATTTATAATTCAACCAACATTAGAAATATAACTGTCTCAAATATGACCTATTTAAGGTATTTAAGGGGCTCCATTTCGGGGTCTAATTTCAAGTGATAATTCAAGTCTAGCAATTATCCAATCTATAGTTGGCAACTATTCTTGCGAATGTGAGTAGCCACCGAAAGATCACAAACAAAACTCATATGATCAAACAAAAAACTAAGGTGGCGTTTGGTTCACGGAATGTAATGTAATTGGAATTGTAATATTTTCCTTTTAAAGTTGTGCTTAAGTTGAGTAAGGAAGGGGTTTGAAATACAATGAATTCCTTTACTCAATGAAATTTGGAAATCCTTCACTTTAACCAAGGAAAGTTACATGACCTCAAATTCCATTGATTAAAGGAATTCATTGTATTCCAAACTCCTTCCTTACCCAACTTAAGCACAACTTTAAAATGAAAACTTTACAATTCCAATTACATTACATTCCGTGAACCAAACGCCACCTAAATATAAAGACAAAGATCGCAAATATCACATGTTTAAAAAGTGCTAAAAGTTCTCAGTTTCTTGATCTTGATTCTTTGAAGGCCTCCTGGTGGCCATCACATAGCACCACCACCACCACTTTCTATGCATAATCACCACCCACACATAAAAAATGTCATAATATCACTCATGAAACTTAACATGATGATGGAGAGTTTGATTTAATCCCTAACTTGCTTACCTATCTTGGCCCATTCGTGAAAGTGGGGCTCAGATTAATAGTGGGATTTCCTACACACTTTTATAGGAGAAAATAAAGGAGTTTCTATGGTAATACAATCCCCTGATTATAGAAAATATCTTAAAGATAATTAAAAAATATATTCCAATCATATATGTCTATCTAACAACTTTAACCCATTTATAATTTCAGTTAATCAAATAAACTTATTTAACGAAGAAAAATTGCCCAAATAAAGCGGTAATTAGTCATAGTTGCTAGGTGAATCACTCCAAAAACCAAATTGACCTTCGGGTAAAAACAGGAGTAATACAATGATCGGTACTTTCGCCTTAATATAAAAAGTTATACCCAATATGACAAAACCTGAAGGATGATGGGTAACTATTCTAAACAGGTTTTTTTCTTTTTTCTTTTTCTCAAACAGGTTTTGGTTTCACCGGTTTTAAATTTAAATATGTCATGTCTATACATATCGGTTCATATCGGTTTGTAAACTGTTTTCAATAACTGGTTTGTTAAAACAGGTTATGGAGCTCGCAATGTCAAACCTATTTGAAACCGACGGTTCGATTTAGAAACTGGACCGGCTTCTCAGTAGCCAGTTTTTTCCAAAACGGTTTTCGATCCCCTACCATTTTTTTGCTCACCTCGATATGAGAGATAAAACAACAATAATAAAAACAAATTAAACTTATAAACAATTATTTTCACGACCCAAAACGATCCCCCACTATTTGGTGGAGTCGGATATACCCTTACCTTCCAATGTGGAGGTCAAGGGTTCAAATCCCACCGGACACAAAAAATGTATGATGAACTAAATAGAGGTGGGTCAGATGTTTTACCACAGTGGGCCTTAAGGCGGTGGGTTTCCTCTGGGATGGATGTGCAACATAGAGGGTCTTGGTTACTCGCACGGCCTGTGTTCGCAGCGTGTCGTGGGTAACATCGTTTGCCAGGATGAGACCCCCGAGTAACCGAGTGTTTGCCGTTCAAAAAAAAAAATCAAACGAAGATATTGTCCGATTTGCCCTGATAGATTGCCCATCCAGAACTTATGGTTTTGTTTTCACAATTTCACTTGACGTATCGCTAGCTCAAACAAAACGCGTCTTGTTAAAAAGAACTCCTTATGAAGAAAATTTCGTTTTTTAACCAATATGAGACTTACAATTATAGATAGATGATCAATGGTAAATATATGTTATATTTTATTTACGTATTTAAAAATTGTTATATTTATTTGGCTACGAATAAAATAAAAGTTTGTCGTCCAAATGTAACAAATCGAGCTGTGGAATGGTCCTGTCCTGCAATTTATTTGTCCCAATTCAACCAATGATTACAAAACTTTTTGTCTCGTCCCTTGTTTTCTGCTATTTTCTCTATTAGTCCTCCATCTTCCAACTACTTGAAATTATCTATAATAAATCAATGGGAAGTTGAATGCATTTAGCCCTAACAAGCTACTATAAGTTTATCTTATTATTACATTCGTAACACAAAGTTCTTCTGCTTTACAACACCTTTGAGGGTTGATTGACATATAACTACACAAGGTTTGGGCAAAGCCACAAAGGGATCGAGCTATTTCCTTTGCCAAAAGTGTATGATCTATAGACGTATTAACGCATAGATAAATGGATTTGTTTAATGCCAAAGTAAAGTTATAATATATAACTTGATACAAATTAAAAGTTATGGAGTGTATATGATTTATATAACTTGATACAAATTAAGAGTTGTGGAGTGTATATGATTGTTCGATACCACTATAAATATAAAGACAAACTAACATGAAAGATCAAGGGGGCAATGCCTCATTAATAAGATTTTGGGGGTTGCACCTCTTGGGTGGGTTTCCAAGGGTAGAGCGTCAAGTATTGAATTACTATCAAACATACAACTGGAATAACCCTCCAAGGTTTATTATTATCAAGAAAACTTGCTAGAATTTTGAAATTGAAAGCTGGATTATCTGAGAGTCATGAATCACTTTCAGATTGTGATTATTCGTTGGTTCACTCGAATATCTCAATCGGATGTAACATAGAATTGAAATTAAGAACCGAAGATGAATTTTCACGAATGATATTTTGACCAATGTCTGACCAAATTTCTCAATTGCGAATTCAGGCTCAAAACTAGAAAACTACATAAATAACAGCTTTCCCTTATTTCGAATTCAAAGATTGCCAAAGTTACACCAAATGTCCTTCAAAAATTTATGTGTCGGCCATATTTCAAGTTTAACCCCAGCTAGGGGCTCTACCCCTTGGACACGCTTCTAGGGGCGTTGCCTGCTTGAAACCCCCAATAAGGTTACTAAATACTTAAATTATAACATTATCAAAACAAGTTTGCACCCGCACCTCCGAACTTGTTGGAGGTATATTATAATTTTATCGGTGAACTAATCAAACTAATTACACTAAAATGGCAATAGAACTCACACTAAAAAACTTGATACAATTTTATGTTGTTTGATGGTGATACTAATCATATATAAACTAGGAAACAATTGATAAATTTACTACCCCTAGACCCGACTTGCTCTAAGGAAATTAACACCGACTTGAGCCGCAAGTCCCGGAATTAGCCAACATAGCGTCTAATGATCGATTGCAACTATGATCATCATCGGGATATACAGAGTGTATATATTTTTCGGACTCATTCTTAATTTTGTTTCTATTTTTGTCTTTTGGATTGTTATCAGATTTTATTTTATTTTGTGATGTTAGCTATGTCTATGGGGCATATATAATTTCATTACCTTTCTTTAATGACCCTACAACATAGATTTCCATTAGATTCGACATGTTCAACCCAAATCCTATCACTTTTGATATTCAAATAGATCTAGTATTTATCTGTGAGAAAGGTTCATTAGAGAACATCTTCAAATCAAGTAACGAAAACGAAATCAAAACAGAAATTGAGAGGAAAAACTAGAGAATTCTTATTATTGATCATCCTTTTACATTCAAGATCTCAGCTCCTTTATAGCTGATTGATCAATCGGAGTAATCCCTAACTAACTACCTGCTTAACAAACATTTAAAAGTCTCTTAATGAAATGTTACAATTAAGCCCCTCAAGAATCCTCTACTTGACAAACCTGGAATTAACTTTTATTCTAACATATTCCCCCCTAATTCCAGTTTGCAAAACCTTTTAAAAACCTCTCTTCTACTGTCCTAGGTTCATCTCAGAAATCAACCCCTCAACATCATCACACACCAGTGACTCCATGGAGTTTTTGTGTGCTAATGTGCCAAGGAATCAATCCTTTAACGAACATTATGGACAGCTTCACCTTTTGAGATCCTTTACACCCAAAAGTTGCTTCATTTCTTCAAATTTTAACCTTCCTAGAGCCTTGGTTAAAATGTCTGCACGCTGCTCTTCACTGCTAACAAATTCAACTGTAATTTGGCAGTTTTCTATGCACTCTCTAATGAAGTGGTACCTCATATTAATATGCTTAGATCGGCCATGAAAAACTGGGTTTTTCATCAATGAAATGGCAGATCTATTATCCACATAGATGAGTGCTGATGGCTGCTTTTCCCTGGTAATTTCCTCCAACAAACCTGTCAACCACAAAGCTTGCTGGGCTGCACATGTTGCTGCCATAAACTCAGCTTCACATGATGAAAGAGCTACAGTTCTTTGCTTCTGAGATGTCCAACTTATTATCCCATCATTATAGTAGAAAGCATTTCCTGTAGTGCTTTTTCCATCTTCACTTTCAACCATGTGGCTGCTGTCACTGTAACCAGTTAATACTCCTCCTTTGTGATATTTATATACCAAACCATGACCCAAGGTACCTTTTACAAACCTGATCAAGTGTTTCACAGCCTTTAGATGTTCTTCTCTAGGTGATTGCATAAACCTGCACACATAGCTTACACTATAGCATAGATCAGGTCTTGTGTAGGTCAAATATCTCAATGAACCCACAAGTCTTCTATAATGTGTAGCATCAACAAACTCTCCACCTTCATCTTTGAATAATCTCAGACCAGGTTCCATTGGAACTTTTGTAGGATTGCAGGCTTCTAACCCTGCCAACTTCACAACTTTCTCAGCATACCCTGACTGACCCAGGGTAATTCCATCCTTTGTTTGTGTTACCTCCAAACCCAAATAGTAGTTTAGTAATCCAAGGTCAGTCATATCAAACTTGACTTTCATTTGACCCTTAAATGAGGCAACCTCATCTTTGTTTGAACCAGTTACCAACAGGTCATCCACATAAACACCAACAATTAAAACTGTGTCATGTCTTGCTCTTATGTACACTGCAGGCTCATGTTTGCATTTATTGAACTCAAACTCCTTCAGAACTTCATCTAACCTTTGATTCCAGGCCCTAGGAGCCTGTTT
>JBCNJP010000020.1:25160197-25203035 GCA_039602395.1 Deinandra increscens subsp. villosa | reverse complement strand
TTGTATAATGATTGGAAGATGCTCCATCTACTACACCACTTTTTCTCATGAAGTCCTTAGGCTATCCGTAGTGGGGCGTTATGCCCACAAAAATCCCTAAGATGGCGCCCCTATAGCGCCCAAAACCACCCCCCGGGGCGCCATGTTAAATTTTTTTTTCTCCGGCGTTATTAACATCACGCCCCTCCCTCTCCTTCTTCATTGGTTGCTTTTTTCATTCTTTTTTTTTATTGGATAGATTTATTGTTTGGTTTTCTAAAATTAATTTATATAATATAATTGGGTAATAATTAGAGGGGCGTTATGAGAGGTTACCACTACACCACTTTTTCCATGGAGCCCCTGCTGATGACGTGTACGCCACATGGCGCGTAACGCCCACAAGGGGCTCCATCCACTACGGATAGCCTTAGGGTGTGGGGGGTATGGTTTGTAGAAAAAATTTTTAGGCAAACTTATTAACCAATGGGGTGGTAAGAGAAAGAAGTTTAAACTTTGAGTGTTTCGTGGAAGGAATGATTTTTTTAAAGTTTTAGGCAAACTTTAGGAAGAAATGGCAAAAAAAACCATTTACACACACACAAATATTCGGCAACCATCGTTAAACTTTTACCAAAAAAAAAAGGGTTTGGGTAGCCGATTTTTATTTGCCGAATTGAGGGGTATGGGTTATCGAGAAGATTACCGATTTTTTGGGTTTGCCAAGGGGTCGCCCACCCTTAGTCCTTACTACATGTCGTGAAATGTCCCATCATAAAGAATAAAGAAGCTCTAAAGTGAAAAGATTATTGAACTGACCGGATTTTAAATACCCTTAAAATTGACAATTAATGTCTCCATCAATGTCTCTTCGACATGTTTGCCAATTCAAATTAGAGTGATACATAAATAGCATACGTAGCCATCCTCTTCATCATATGTTTTCTTAATTTCAATATAAATTAATATAATATAATTTTTTTATAGAGTTTTCTACCATTGCGTGTTGTAGCCGAAATACTGTGGATACATTAAACAATAAATAAATCTACAAATAGGCACGGCTTGACCTTAAACAAAATCAAGTTTATTTTCAAAAATGTGTAATTTTAAAACTTATTTACCAAATAGGTGTAGTTAAAATTTTATTTACCAAAATGAGTATTTTTCAATATTTTATTATTTTTAATTAATTCGTTATCTTCATCTTCTTAGTTTTTCTGTATTTCTTTATTTCTAATCAACAATTATCTTTTCTTCCGGCATCTTGAACACTTGCTTTGTTTCCGGCATCTCGGATTATATCTGCCATTCCTTCTAACCTCAAATCCATCACATTTTTATCCAACATCACCCAGTTATCTAGTTTGATGAAATTCATGAAACCCATCTCTTTGTTTTCAATCTAGACCCTTACTTCGGTTGAACACTTTGGGTTAGATCGGTTTCGAAGGTCGTGTACCTGGGGGTAAGGTTTGAGCTTGTCTATGTAATCCCTGACCATCAATTGGACAACAGGGGATCTGGTCTTGCCAACAGTTAAGATGTGGATTGGAAGTGGTTCTATGGACTGACCAGTGTATTTTGATCCTCAAGTTTTAGCAATCAAATTAGGAACTTGGTTTTGCTTCATGTTCGCTTTCATGATACACATAGCCATTTCCTATTTTCTTGTAGGCATTTCATCGAACATGTAGCGAGCAAACATCAGATTTACGGAATGGAATCACCGATAATGACTTCGTCTGCAAGCCCCTAGTTATGTTCGGCCTCACGTTTCTCCGGCAATCCATGGGGAGTTACATACATAGTGAATTCGTGAGCTTCGTCTGTATTAGCTCCCATAGATCAGATGTCTTATTTTGTTTCCAACTTAGTTTCTAATTTTATTGACTGCATATTTTTTTTGGTGGATTTTTTTGTGCAAGTTATAATAATGTCAAATTTGAGAAGTTCAGCTAGTTATAAGTTTATGAGGTTCTATTTTCATGAGCTTAAGTTTCAGTTTTGACCAAACTGTTAAAAGAGAATAATAAATTAAATTAAAAATAATAAAATATAGAAAAATACCCATTTTGGTAAATAAGTTTTCAACTACACCTATTTGGTAAATAAGTTTTAAAATTACACTCTTTTGGTAAAAAACTCAACAAAATCTAAACCTTGAACGAAAAAGTAAACCTATAAAAAATAATTATAAGAAAAAAAATAAACTCAAAAAAAATCACTCAGAACGCAAAGTAAACATAATAGTCATTTAATCAAACAAATTAAAAAATCATAAACTTAATAATTATAAATAATTGAAATAAAAAATCTTAATATTAAACGAATAAAATATCATTAAATAATAAAAACATAAAATAATAAGTTTAGTTGAATAAAATATTAAGAAAGTTAATTAAATAAAATAATAATAAAGTTAGTGAGGTTCTTTTTAAATGTATATAATAATAACTTTCTCAATTTCTGGGTTTATAAAAACCTAGTTGTGAATGTCGTTGTGTGTAAAATCCAAGTTGGTCGGGTATAAAAGGTTGTGGAGGTAGTTGTGTAGGAGGTATAGAAGATTGATCGGTTGTTTGTACTTTCGACCAAAATAAATTTTTGAGTGGAGGTGGGTGATATATTTCTTCTAGGATCGACATAGCAAGGATATTGAAGAATAGATGGAGATATAAAGGTAGGAATGGGGTAGAAACTATGGTTGAATGAGGGGTTTATTTATAGTGTAAAAGGGGTAAAAAAAAAAAAGGAAAAGGCTAGTAGCCGTTGCTCAATGTTTGAAAAACGTACGTCCCAAAACCCTTGGTTAGCAACGGTTAGATTTACCTGGAGAGGGTAGTTTTCGGTTACCCGAAATAAGTAACCGAGATGGGAGGGGGGGGGGGTATGAAACCTGTTTTGCTCGATGAAACCGATGTACCCATAGGAGGGGGGGGGGGTACTCACACCGCCCACCCTTTAGTAAATTGCTAGCAGAGTTCCATAATTTTTCTAATCAATGGGTTCCTATGATTAGAAAAAAGAACTTGATCGACCCAACCAACTTAGATAAAACCATAAATTTTCCAGTCTTGTCCTGCTTATGATAAGGTTTGCTGGTTTCGTTCTGTCTTGGACTCATGACAAGAATAGTCATATCCATAAGGCTACGTTATGTATAGTAGTGTGGTGTTATAAAACTAAAAAGTGTGTCACGTAGGATGCCATCCATGATGTGATAAAATTGTAAAAAAAGTGTAGTGGATTATGATAGTGTGATTGATGCTTGTATAAACATGAGGTTTTATTTGAAAAAGAGAAAAAATATGTATATATTTTATTGGTGAAAATGTAAAAAAAAAAGAAGCCTGCAAAACATCTCCCCTTTTCCCGTGAGTGCCACCACGAAGAAACCCCAAATATGACCTCAAAACACCCTTGGGGCGGTGTAGCAGGCGTTTGCGGGTGTTTTCTGGTCACCAAGCCCCAACAACGAAACCACTACATACGGCCTAACTATATAGTGTACTTAGTACTAGACTTTCTTTAATTAGACTATGTGTAACGGTGTGATGGTAAAAAAAGTGTCAGATAACATGTGGTGTGATAGTCAAAATAGTGTGAATTTTGGGTTTTATTTTTAAAAAAGAAGATGATGTGTAATTATTTGATTGATGAAAAGCAATTAAAAAAGTAAATCACCATAGCACCATCGTTTATATGCACCTCACGAAGGATGGATCATGCATGCCACCCCATAATGTAGATACGGTGGTGTGCTTCAGCGTTTTGCACCATCACAATGGCAGTACTACACATAGCTAGCTTAATTACGACTCTCTCTGATAAGGATATATAATAAAAGTAGCCAGTAAATTCAAACGTTTCAACGCAATTGATCGAGTAGATCAAAGTTTTCAAACATTTGGTCCGCCACATTTTGATTGATCATAAAATAAAATATCTTTGGGTAAGTAACTAGCTAGCTAGATAGAAAGAGAGGCCGGCATGTATCATGTATGTCATAAGGAGCAGTAGCTTTCATGGCCACCGAGTGCTGACCAATATATAACCCTAGTTGCAATAAGAGGTGAGGGTGGTCCTAAACAATATATCTGCTAGAACAACTTGTACATTACGCTTTAACGGTTGTGAAATTGATCTCAGACAGCACGTAACAACAAAACCCTAGATAGATAGATCTCATCAAAATAAAAACGAACGGATAGGAGTTGCCTCTAGAAATCTCCGAGAGGACACCACCTTATAATTGTCACACACATGCACTCACTCGTATGCATCTTAATTACTCTTGTACGATATAAAAGGTTACTAGAATCTATATATATTAATCTCCCAATTAAAGGTTATACATACACAAGCTGTTTGTTTTCTGATAATTAAGTGGGTCAGTTTATTTGTCTCACATATATAAATCCTTAGTTAATTATTACGTGACATGACTTATTTATAAGTTTCAAACATAAGTATTAGACAAAATTTTAAGGACGTTAGAAACACGTCGATGAGCCATTGATAATCGATCTGTCAATAAAGAAGATTCATGGAGAAATAATTAGTTGTTGTTACGTGGCAAACAGACACAACCAAACTTGATATACGCCATGACCTTAATTAACCTACCGTGTTATGTTATACCCTACTAAAAATATAAGAAGATATGTATACTAGCTGGTTGACATTTTGGTTGCAGCTAGAGGATTCTTGGCAAACATATTATTGAAACTTAGATCCGGTTAATGTGACAAAAAGAATAATAATAATTATTATTATTATTATAAAAAGTAAAGTTAATAATAATAAAAATAAAAAATAATCGTGGGGGGTTGTGATATATATATGCAATGGTCTAATATTGTCTCAAGCCTGCAGAGGCATTGATTGAGATTTGGCATATACGTAGTGTACTATTTTATGATCATGGGAATTCATCTTTCCATGCAATATCTTTATCTCCGTATCTCACTTAATTTACGTATGTATGTATTGATGCCCAAGAAATAATAATAGATCAATCAACAAATTTATAACTATTATATATAAACTACTAGCTAGCTAGAAAATTACACTTTATCGAGGGGCATCTTAATTTTTCTGACCAAAAGTTTCGGGTTTTTCGAAAGAATTCCGTTAGCAAATTTATTTATTTTTAAACAATTAATTATATATATAATATATTTATTTATTTATTTTCAGCAGTAAAAATACACATAAATCTATAAATTTATTTGTTTTCTGGAATGCCATTACAAAGTGCAGATAAATATGAAAACTTGATTTATTTTGAGAATTTTAAATTACAAATTTAGGAATTTCAATTTAGATTACATAAGAAACATTATATATATGTTGATGATTTAGTTTTATTACTAGCTCCTTTCTAACTTATATGTTAAGTTTGAAGCTCTTGAGCCAATACATCCATTGAGGTGCAAGTAGGTGGTAAAATTGACTCACGAGGTCATGGAAGCCGTCACTAATGGTAAATTGACTAATAAATGACTTATAGGTCAAAGAAACACTACAAGAAACTGGGGCTTTAGTGACGACGCAAGTCGCCGCTATTGGTCCAAAATGTCGCCGCTATTACCTTTAGCGGCGACATGTCGCCGCTAAAAAGTCGCCGCTATTTGCTGGCCGCTAATACTTCATCGTCGCCGCTACTATGTCGCCGCTATTAATATGTCGCCACTAATAATACTCGTCGCCACTAAAAAGTCGCCACTAATGCTCATTGTACGGTATAATGTATTTTTCCAAATTTTTTTGTTTTTAGTTTTTCCCAAATACATATTTTCCCAGATGCAGTTTATCCAACAATAAGTTTCAAGTTTTCCCCAAATTCGTATATAAACATCATGAAATATCCATACATAAACGTTGTAATCGAAATATTTTTCTAAGTTATAAGTTGAACATATATAAACTAGCTATTTAGACCATATCGTGATTCGTCCGTCTCATCTCCAACATCCTGCATCATCGTCTTGGTCGCCAACACGTGTTCCCCATATTCAAAAAGTTTGAGCAAACCATGAACATACATTGTCCTCGACTTCCATCAACCCAAAACTTTATCAATGTATTATCAAAATCTGCAATAACCTACAGTTCAAACAACGAGACGGTTATAAGAATTCAAGAAATAGATCAATAAGAATCAAACCAAGAAATGACCCTTCAAACCCTTGTTGAATTAACAGAGGAATCACCCAAAAACTTCAAACCCCTGTTGAATTGACCCTCGTCGACAACGTCATCTTCATTCCTTCTTGAATAAACTCTTTGCCACTTCATTCTTAGCACCTATGAGAATTACAAAAACATAATTCAAGTAAAAGCTAAAGACAAATAACACTACAATATAATCAAGTATAGAAACTTCTTTTACACATTCATGATCAAAACCAACAAACTAATTAAATCAAACAACTAAGAGGGAATACTAACTTTCTACAATTTACCATGTAAAAATAAAGAAAACATACAGCTTAGGGAGGTCGGTGTGCAATTCACACTCACATATCACATGAATAATCATATCCAAGGCCTATGTGCAACAATGCATAGAACTCAAATGACAAATGTAGTACTCCTAAAATCAACTTGATTACAAAACAGTAGATAATGCAATATAAAGGAAGATAGAATGAAGGTAACAACATGGTGTATACTACAATTGCTTAAGAACAAGGTTGAAGATAACTTACACGCATATAACCTCTATAAACCATCCAAAACCAATTGGTAGCACCAATCTACAAAAAAGATACACATGAATTCAAACAAAACAAAAGTAATTAGGGAGTAGTTTTTGGCCAAAACTTGTTTGAAGAATCAAAAAATGTCTAGGCTCTTCACCACTTGCGCCTTTGGCATATGTATCAACAGCCTGCTACATTGAAAATAAAAAATGAAATATACAATAAATTGGTCAACTCAAAACAAAACAAAAGTAATTAGGGAGTAGTTTTTGGCCAAAACTTGTTTGAAGAATCTAAAAATGTCTAGGCTCTTCACCACTTGCGCCTTTGGCATATGTATCAACAGCCTGCTACATTGAAAATAAAAAATGAAATATACAATAAAAACAAAAGTAATTAGGGAGTAGTTTTTGGCCAAAACTTATTTTCTTTCCAATTAACTCATCATATCTTTAGAAACAGAAAACAATATGTAGCAAGTCAATGTTAGGACTACTTCAAATCATACCTTACTATGTGAACAAATTTCACATTACAACACTTGCCTGCAGTTTTTATAATCTTGAAGGGTTCAACTAAAATATTCTTTATAGAACACTAGATGAAGGCTTAGCCAAATGAGAAATAACAAAGGGCCACAACCACCTGCAACATGAAATTTATACATATAGGTTACTAAGAAATATAGATATTGAGAGTAATAAAAGGGAAAACTTTAGTTTAATATTTTCCAAATGTTAAGTTAGAATTCATACAGAGAGTTTGAGGTTGATAGAAAATAACAGAGAGCATGGACCTGGCCAACATACAACCAAGAGCAACACTAAGTCAAATTCCATTCAAAGTTACAACTAATATTATCAATTTGCATCACGGGAGAAATTGGGAAGCCAAAACACCCTATCAAAACTGATTTTAGCAAAGCAATCAGATGCTAAAACTAAGAATTGGGTCATTAAAAACTTATTTGCTCTCATTGGAAGCCAAACACCCTATCAAAACAAATTTACTCTCATCGGAAAACAAAATCATAAATAATTCAAAAAAATTGCTAACCTTTCTCACCTGCTTTCACCCCAACTACATCATCTCAAACCAAAACTGATTTCCTCTCATCCGAAGCCAAATACCCTATCAAAATCAAAAGTTGAACCAAATTTGAACAAATACACACAGTGGCTAGTCGAACGCACCAAACACCCTATCAAAAATATATATATATATATATAACCCAAATTGCTAACCTTTCTCATCTGCATTCACTGAAACCTCATCATCTTCGAACCAAATCGGAGCAAATCGTCTTTGGGTAGTCGAACAGAGGTTGCTCTTGTCGGCGGGAGGTCATGAACGGTGGTCGAACGGATCGAGGAGGCTGTGGTCGACCGGTGGGAGAGAAATTTCGTATAGTAGGGTTTGGCTTTTGTCTGCTGCGTTCTTTTTTTGGGTAAATTGGATCTCGAGCTTGGAGGGAAATAGCCCGCTAAATTATTTTATGCATTAGCGGCGACATGTCGCCGCTAAAGGTGTCGCCGCTAATGCTAAATGCCAGTTTAATTTGGAGCCGCTGGATCTAACTAACAATCAACGGCCAGAGACAAAAGCTAGGATCGCATACGGATCGAAGATTATTAGCGGCGACTGTCGCCGCTAAAGGTGTCGCCGCTAATGTCCGTCGCCGCTAAAGCTTCATGTCGCCGCTAAAGATGTCGCCGCTAATGACTACATTTCTTGTAGTGAAACCATCCTTGCATAAAAAGTGAGTCAAGTAAATGTTTTTAGAACGATAGCGACCGACCTACGGGTTGCAACTTGACCATTGGATAAAACCTTGACGTCATAGGACCATAAGTAAATGATCGATCGAAATGTGGCTGACCAAATCTCTAAAAACTTGATCTACTCGATCAATTGCGTTGAAACGCTTGAATTTACTGGCTACTTTTACTTCCTTATGGTCTTATATATGACGTCAAGGTTTTATCCAATGGCCAAGTTGCATCTCGTAGGTCGCTATAGTTCTAAAAACATTTACTTCACTCACTTTTTATCCAAAGATGGTTTCTATGACCTCAAGGATCACTTATATCATCTTAATGTACCTCGTAGGACACCACGTCTCTATAAGTCATTTATTAGTCAATTTACCATTAGTGATGGCTTCTATGACCTCATGGGTCATTTTCACCACCTATTTGCACCTAAATGGATGTATTGGCTCAAGAGCATCAAACTTATATAATTCCATTTGTATTAGTTGCCATAACCCCTTTGGGCCATTTCCTTATCTATATTCCTTTACTATATTACCAAGGCCTCATGGACAAAGCATATCAATAACATAATAATTCAATATAATGCATAACATAAACCTTATGTTACCTCGATTCCTTATTTCCTTCTTGAGTGTTAGAACCTTCACCTTTGCTTCCTAAGAATGGTTCAATCTCATTAGACTAACACAACACATTAAATTATTGTTATTGTCACATATGCCAAAACCCATGGCTTAATGTCTATCATTTAAAGATACACTATTTCATATGGTTATTATGATAATCTAGCATTTCATTGGTATGATCATCTACATGTATCTATTTTCATATTTTGACATTTTGTTCACCTAACAAAAATCAAAGTTTCACATATAGCATTTAACACTAATCTTTGTGTGTTTACACACTCCGAGCATTTAGTGATTAACATACATTTATCACATAATTTCAACAAATAGAGTTATGTTTATCATCTTCTTCTTTTTGAACTTACCCAACAATCTCTAGCGAGTTTAATGATGTTAAACACTCTCAATTCTTGATGTATACTTGAAATCACAAGTTCTTGCAAATAGAATCACAGATTTCAAATTCTTGGGTCTTTGAGGAGAGTTTTACGTTTTCCAGGAGAGAAATACTTATTCCCTTCTATCCAAATTTTGTTTAAGTGTTAGTTTTGCCTATTTTACAGTTTTGGTCCCACATGTTCTATCATTAGGCATTTTTTTAAATTTAAATTGTCAAGCATTACCACACAAGACCCTAACCCTTCATATAATATCCATTTACATACAAAACATGTGTTTATATCATTTTTACAAGTACCATTTTTATAACATCTCACTTACATGTATTTAACACAAACATATAAATTTAAGAGTTCGCGATGTTACATATGTCATACTTAAAGGATGCGAGAGTAGAGATATGATCAATTAAAACTCATAATTTATTGTGAAATTTGAACCTCTTTTATTACTTTAAAAACTTACAGCTTCTTCATGTATTTTTTAATACATAAAAGTATCAATAATTTTTTATCTTTATTATGATATTTAATAATAAAAATAATTTATGTTTTTAGTATTATTGCATATATGTATTACTAGTGATACTGCTCCATGTTTGTATATATGTAATATATATCATATTACAAGTACTAGTAGTTCATATATGCAATATAATTATTAACTCTAAATATTTTATTTTTTTTTATTTTGTTTTGTTTTCAATGTAAAAGAAATATTATAAAGTTAAAAAACTAAAAAAAAAATTACAAATGAGTTTTCACAATAAAATTGGTTTTCATGTAATTCAGTCATATCCTACAAGGATACCAAACGTCCTCAATTTATATCAAAATTGAAGCTAACATACTTTCAAATTGACTATTTACGATCGTCAATTCAATCACAAACTTGTTACACGTTGCCTTTTGTGACAACAAATGATGGTCACGGAAATGTTTGTCATATACATAAAAAAAAATTTATAAGACTAAATTACAAAAATTATTTTTAAGTTTACTCACAAGTTCAAAAATATGATTTCCGTAATTTTATCTATTTTTAATTTGTTAGCTACTTCTATTTTTTAACCGGAAGTTTATTAGAATTATACTCTGGACCATAAAAATATATATACTTGGAATTTTATAATATCATACAGCTTAAAAATAAATTTGTAGCCACATATGAATTTAATCCTTTGTGACAGCCTCCACATGATCAACATATCAAGTTTTTGGCAACAAGGGGACCTAGAATTACTAAATTTGTCTCATTCGTGCGGGCATATACTATTATAATTTATGAAAAAGAAAGAGAACTAAATAAACATTTAAAAAATTAGAAACAACTTATACATACGTTGTTTAGGGAAGAACCACTTATATTTTAAGATCAATTTATCCCATTGAAATTTGAAAATATATAGTTTTATACTAATATCTATGATCTATATAGCATTGTGCCTTGAAGTCACGTGAGGAACATATGCAGCAACCTGCAAGCAAATTATCTCCCTCTTAAAAGACTTCAATCATCCATTTGCTGCTGTATCAGTTGTTTACAATGACTCCACTTTTCTCCAATCCATCTTCTAACAATTGTTCACCATACCCAACTGATGATCACTTTCAAGATCACCTTACCACCCACCAATTCTTCAGTACTAATTCTCAAACTTCATCGTCTTCGAAACCACTCACACCTCATATGTTCTTGAACTCAAATGATCAAAATGGAGTTTTCAATAGGGAGTTACAACATCCACAATATCAACATGAGGTAAGTCACCTTTCTGTCTTCTGAAAAGTAGAGAAATTGTGAGTAGGATATGATTTTTACTGGATATGTTTGTTTGTTTGTTTGCAGGGTGATAATTTTGGATTGGAGTCGTACACTAATCATGGAATTGAGAATAATAATATGAATAATGATCTTCATCAAGTGAGGTGGATGTCTTCCAAGATGAGGGTGATGCTTAAAATCAAGAAATCTAATAATCATCCCATGAGTTCTAGTTCTACTAGTAGAGAAGTGGTGAAGCTTGAAGAACATAAACCATCTTCTTCAATCGAAGAAACCGATAATTCAAGCAATAGTACTACTTCTTCAAACAACAACTTGATACCGATTAGGGTTTGTTCGGATTGTAACACCACCAAGACGCCTCTATGGCGAGGCGGCCCTCAAGGTCCTAAGGTATGTACAATCTTTCCTTAATTTCGATAAACGAAAAAAATCTGATCTAAAATAGACCAAACTAAATTAATCTAATGTAAAAAGAATGAAAACCAAATTACCAAAATACAAAGTTCTCTTTTTTTCGTTATTAATCACCTATTATTGTAGTACTATTTATTGTGTACGTATGATGATAAAAATTAGAAAAGAAATTAATCTAATCTAATTATGATAAAAATATAATTACAATAAATCTTATCTTATCTTATGTATGTAATAATTAAATCCCAAATTCATAATATACTTTATCTCATCATAATTAGTATATTCTCCATAGTTCTAACATGTTCGACAAGCTAGACGTAATTAAGCTTCGAGTCGATGTTTAGCTTAAACAAATAAGAAAAATAAAAAATAAAACTAAAATTTAAAGACAGGCGAGGTTGATTCTTGTTGTGGTGTTTCTAAGACTTTCCATCTCTTCTTAGATCTTCTGTTTTTGATTTTTCATATTTGCTGTAGTTTCACTATGATCACACATACAATTAGAATTTTGTTCTCATATGATTTCCGTCCATTCTTTGTGTAGTCACTTTGTAATGCCTGCGGAATCCGACAAAGGAAGGCAAGAAAAGCAGCGGCGGCTGCAGCAGCATTTGTAGCCGTCGAAAATAGTTGTGTTTTCAATGATCCACCACCGGTGGTCACACAACTAAAGGTTATAAAAACTCAACACAAAGATCACAAAAAACCAAGTAAAGGACATGTTACAAAGTACAAGAAAAGACAATACTCCAAGCAGCAAATCACCACCACTCCACCACCATCATCACCGCCTTCATGTCCTCCGGCAAGAAAGAATCGTGTGGAAGATTTTCTTGCAAATCTAAGCAAGAACTTGACATTTTACCATGTGTTGCCACAAGATGAAAAAGAAGCCGCAATCCTACTAATGGCACTCTCTTGTGGCTATGCTCATGAAACCTAGCTAGCTAGCTAAAAGTAGCCAATTTTCTTTCGATTTGCAGGCGAGTTATAGCGATTTAGAACTTCTGTATTCATCATGTGTTGTACACCTTCAATTTTTCGATTTCATTTTGCTAACAGTTAGTGATCATGAGGTTGAATGTGTGGTGAGTTGTATGTTTAATTAATTTGTATAAGAATATATATGATGAACATGTTGATAACCAAAAGTATACATGGATCTCATGTTCTTCATATATTTTGAAAATATGTAATAAACTAATAATTCAGTGTTCTATTTGAGTCATAATACTTTTTGTGATCAAATAAATTCCTGCAAGTACAAGAGTCTACGTTCGAATCTCCAATGATATATATGTACGTACAGAGAGAAGGTGAACTTATACAAGTCCGCGCGAACACAAATAACAGTCATACAAAAGTCGTCGCAAACACAAATAATTCATGAACGGCGGGTATTTTACTTACGAATCTTTTTAGTGATCAATACTACTCTGGCCGTGTCTCGTCGTGTTTCTGCAACTGATTTGTAACTAAGACTTATAAAAAAGATCACGAAAGAAGTTTAGATCTTCCTTTTTAAAATGTAACTGGTTTGATGAGGACATATATGAGCTAATTCTGTTTTTAAGCATTTTTGACTTGATTCGAACCGGTTTTAAAAAGGATCGGGTTTTGTGGACCTGTACGTCTAGTTGAATTTGTGGGCTGGGCTCTTAAGGTTGTATAGTGGTGTACTAGGCTTTTAAGTTACTTTTGCTGGCTTATGGGTTATTACTTGTTAAATTACTTATGAAAAACGTTTTAAACATTTTCATCTAGCTAGCTAGCTGGAATAATTGAACTTATTTTTAGTTGTGAAGTTGTGGACTCAGGAGCCCTTTAGGGATGCACGAAAAGGGGATGAAAGAAACTAACGTCAATTTCGGAAAAAAATATAAATGTTGAGAGTGGGATTTGAACCCACGCCCTTTCGGACCAGAACCTTAATCTGGCGCCTTAGACCAACTCGGCCATCTCAACTTGTGGTGTGATGTCTCTTTCTTATAAAATATGATTATAAGAGGATACGAAGAATCAAAGAACTAATCAGTGCCTTTAATGCAAATTTAATTGCTATTTTACTATAAAAGCAAATGAATATATTTGTACTTATGGATTAGAGTTTATTTCAAATTTATTTAAACACCAGCTTATTAGATTTAGAGATAATTATAAGAGTTAATTACGGTTTGCGTCCCTGTGGTTTGTCATCTTTTGCCACCTGAGTCCAAAAGTTGAAAAAATTTCATCTGACACCTTGTGGTTTGCATTTTTGTGCGATTTGAGTCCTTTTGGCTAACAGGGTTAAATTTTTCTGTTAAGTCAAGGGGTATTTAAGTCAATTCACACCTAAGGGGCTAGGATTAACTTTTAATTTGTTTCAATATAGGGTATTGACATTAATTTTCGTCTAATATTTTGTTAACTTCAAGGGCATTTTCTTCATTTCGCATTAAAATGCTATTTAGGACCAAATTTCGGTTATTTCTAATAAACCACAGTGACCAATTGTGTAATTAATTCTTAGCTCTAAAACATTATCATCGATGATTGAACATCTGAGTTCTTGAACACCATTGCCACCACCCTCCTCCTTCAGCAGATCACCACTGCCTGATGAGGATTTAGGGATGATTAGATGCCGTATTTATAGTCACCGAGGTCGCAGGAGGGTTTACAGGTGTATAAGGTGACTAACCGATCGAAAACGACGTGTGGTGGATCGAACTTGGAGAAGAAGTCGAGTGTTTGATATTTTGCGTCCGCCAAAAATGTCGCGTATTGCTACGGAATGGGGAGGGTGGTCTCACGTATCACGAGCCACTTTGGCAGTTTAGCAGAATTGGTCCCTGAGGTTTTATTTTGTATTTTAACCCTTTAACTTTTATGAATTGCCATTTTAGACACCTAAACTTCTATAAATTGACACTTTAAACCCCTAAAACATTTTAAGATGTATTTCCTATGATTTATAACCTTGGGAATTCTCTTATTCTCACGACTCTCGATACTTTTATATCGAATCGCGTGAAAAATGAACTTTTGTCTATTTACATTTCAATTATATTAATTTCTATATAAATTAACCAATTGAATTTTTTTATCTTTATAAAATGATTATAAGATATCCCAAATCATATACTTTGAGATAAAAATTCCGAGATTCTCGGTAAACAATAAATCGAATACCGAAATCACGTAAAAACTAAATATCGCTTTATTTTTGTTTTAAGCAAATCTTTTAACCTAAAAAAATTTTAATTTATTATTTTGCTTTTAAAAATGATTATGAAATATCTCAATCATCATTCAAATGTATAAATAGAAAAATTTATTCCGGTAATCATTAAACCGAAGTTCGATTCGCGTGACAATTTCAATTTAGGTCGGGTATTATAAATGGGTCGGACACAGATGTTACAACCATTGTCGTCATAAGCGGTTATTGTCGCTTGTTCTCGTCATTTCGAGACCATAATCATCTTGGGAACGAGGGTTTAACGACGGGGGAAAAGACGGGAAAAAGATTAGCTCAAACCAACTCGGAGCGCCACCGCGAAGCCGCCGCCCACCATTGCCGGACCACCGCCTGCGCGACTCCAAACTCAGGTATGTTGGAGACCCCTCCATGCCACAGATTCATTGTAGATAAGAAGGATGAAATGATTGGGGATGTTATGGTAATCAATTGTCTTTTAAGGCATTTTATGTCATGTAGTATGCCCAATAGGCATTTTAAGCCACGTAGGACAGCCACATAGGCATTCGACTAACAGGGTTAAAGAAAATTAACAGAGGGAGTGGTGTAGGAAAAAACATTGATAGTTGGGAGTGGCAAAGGGGATATCTTGAGTTGGGAGTGATATCGGCTAACAAGTGATCATCATCATACTCTAAAAATCCACTAATAGCAAAGCTAAAGTATGTAGACACCCAATAAGTGATAGTTAGGATTATTATAAGTCAATAACCCTAAATAAAATAGTCAAAACTTTACTATTAAATAAGAGTCCCAAAACTATTTTTATAAAGTACTAGATTCATGTTGCAGTACTTAAAGGAAAATTAGATTTTAATAATCTCACCTATTGACTATTCGTCTACAATAATCTCACCCGAGTTTATTATTTTTGTATGGTCCTACCTATTCATCTATCTTTTTCTAGTGGTCCTCCGTTAAAAAAAATTAACTCTATTAGTTTGTTGCTGATGTGGCCATTTGACGTGGCATTTTCTTTTTTTTCCTTTTATTATTAATCCCTTTAAACATCAGCTGAATCCATAATTATGTTATATTCCTTTAGGGATAATAAAACCCTAATCGCTAAAACACAACTGATTCTTGGTCAACACAATCGATCACCATCGAACTTCTCCACACCATTGATTCCTGATTCAACAATCATTCGCCACCGAACTCTGATTCGTAATCAAACCATACTTTTGTATTGGTATGATGGAATGAAACAATATATATTGGAGGAGGATCCAATGGAAAATTGACATGTAGCCAACCATTTCCCTATGAAAACCTTAAATTTTTCCTTCACAACTGCTTGAATTTCCTTAGCAGGCCAGTGTGGTATACTCTTAAATAAAGACAAGAATTCACTAGCTATAAACCCAGCGGTCAGCTGCCTGTTTTTTATCATATTCCTTTGACAAGTATGTTTCCATTTTACAATTTTTACCATTAAACAAGCTTTGCTTCCATTCACTGAGATATATATCCTAAATGAACAGCCAGGGACACAACAAATACATACTATTCCTTGTCTTTGCGTTTTACTAAAAGAAATCTTAAGATTCATAACATGAGTAATAGCATACATTTTTAGAGCATCCTTGAAACTTGAAAGCATGCCTTGTAGGAAACCTTATACCAGATACCCAAGCCCATTTACTCCAGTCTGTATGTTCATCAATTGTGGACATCAAGCTTGTACTTCTTGTCTCTTATATCATCATCTTCACTTTCACCAGGTGAGTCAATATCAACATCAGAATCCTCATAGCTACCAGATGGTTCTTCATTTTTAGGATCTTGTTTAGGAGAACCTTTTGACTTTGGATCTGGTTGTCTCAACAGATTTGAGATCAATTCCTTTTGACTAACCTCTCCCTCTCTATTCACCTTGCAATATAGTTCTAACACTTGACTTTCACTCATCATCATCAGTATCTGATTCTGATACAACTATTTCATCTTTAAAAGCATCAAAATTAACAAACCACAAAGAGAACATTGAGAAAATTAAAAAGTTTGAACGAAAACCGTTATTTGCACCAAACCACAGAGATGAAAACCGTAATTTACTCTTTTCTTTTTAAAAAAAAATAAAAGCCCTAAATTTTATTTTTTGGGCCCAACTCCTTCCTTGGAAGACAATCAAGTCGAGAGTAATCGATTCTGTTCTGTGTGTCTCTCTCTCGCTCGCTATATGTAATTATTCGTAACTGAATCTGTGTCTGTCTATCGTGTGTGTGTTTTACTATTATGTTATGGCGGCTATTGGGCGTCGGTTGTGTTCGTCCACATCATTCATCAATTGCCTTCATCAATATCATTTTCAATTTCGGCTGTGCAAAACCTACAACCAATACAACATCAACAACCCCCCTGACATCAACAGCAGCAAGAAGGTGGTATCGGTTGCTTCTGATTTTACCCTCACTAATCCATTCGGCCTAAATACCAGGTGGGGCCAATCGCTACACTTCAAGGTAAATTTTATTATTAATACTATACTATACTATACAACGTAACTCTCTTCCTCTCATTTTTGTTACACTAATTTAGCCAGCTAGGGTTTTTTATATTCCAAACACCTCAAAAAATATTGGTTTTAATTAGGAAGCCATTACTTCTATCAGTTATCACTTGTACCTGGAAATGACAAGGGTTTGTACACGAGAAACTAACTACAGAGATTGTAATTGGTTTAGATTCCATCGAGTGAATTTATAAGGATTTTAGGTTTGAAGTTAATTATTTGTTAAAACAATGTACTACTTCATTTGAATTGTATACGAGTCCGTTTATATGTGAATTAATGATGCCAGTTTTCAGTTAATAACCCAGTAGTTTCTGCTTTTTGAAATGAACAAACAAACTAACTAACATACCTCCCACACAATAGTTTGGATCACCGATGGGTCACCCGGTCATCTCCATTTCCCGAGTACAGGACCCAAAGATCACTTTTAGAAGAAAATTCACCATAGGTGGTGAGAATAACCCCCGGCCCAACCCGGAACCCCCTATTTTTTTTATCGCATGCATACAGGTGATACTTAAACCCAAGACCTCCGCATTATAATGTCTTTTGGTCTCGTCATTCACACAATTCCACCGTCCATCGACTAATCAAGCAAGTACACATCCAGACAACGCATAGCGAATGAAAAAAGCGTTCATCTTGGATTGTCCTCAAAACGAGGGAATGGACCCCACGCATGCATTTCGTTGACTTCATAACTACCTTGTTTCTTTTTTAAGCTTTCAAGAATTATGTTTGTCATTTTAGGTGCATTATTAATCTAGCTCCACAACAATGCAGCTTCTAAGGTCTACTCCTAGAGAGACCCCCCAACTGTGAAACAACATATGAGAAACAACAAGTATCAAAAGCAGACAAAAGAACAAGCAAGGATATATAAGCAATCTCATAGTGTTTATTGAAACAACTTATTTCACCATAAAATTGAATAAGCAAAGAATTTTCTTCATCCAAACACTCAAAAGTGCTTATCTACTTTTAAATAATGCAATGAGCAGATAATAATCTGTTTAAATAAGCAATCCATAACTCCCCCTCAGTTCAATAGGAAAACAATAATACATCATATATGTCCTTGTTGCTGCAGCAGATCAGTTCAATGATGAAAGTAGGTTTTTAACCTATGTATGCACTACCTTCACTAAAAAGAAGGTTTTTGCACCACAATTATTACAAATATATATTTTTTACATTTACCCTTCTTAAGAATACTGTACATGCATACCTTAAATGTGTTTGCAATGTGAACAAACAAAATGAATAATAAATTTATCATTGTAATAGTGCACACCCAAATTCTTCTTCATAATGGTAACACATACCCTGTATCAGATACCTGAAAATGCCACTGATATTTTTGTAATACTTCGTGAAAATGGCATTTTACTTCACATGTTCCTGTCTTTATGTACTTATATTTCTATATGTCGATGAAATGATGGTTTCTTTATAGGATTAGTTTCATATTTATCCTTCCACAATACTAAAAATACCACATATGTCCATTCCCACAACAAAATAAAATATTATCAGTTACTTGTAAACTATGATTGTATGCCTATTTGAGACTTTTTTTTCAGATTCAATCAGCAGTTACTGAAACTGAACAACCAAAATGGTTGCAGAAAAAAACTGTACCAAATATGGTTGACATACATTCAACACATGAGTTCTTACATGCCTTAAGTGAGGCTGGAGATTAACTAGTGATTGTCCATTTTTAGAAGGCCACTTTTTGCTGATTTGAATTTTTTTTTTGCTCAGATGATAACTTATAATATTTTGAAATATAAACTTTAAAACAAAATTCCCTTTTACCGCATATGTGGCAGCTGACATGACATCATCTAGTGCCACATCAGCAATGTACTGATAGAATTAGTTAATATAACGTTGATTGTTAAACTGGGAAAAGAAAGTTGAAGTTCATTTCTACTGCATCCAGCTAGTTTGCCCATTCAACTATTCATTTTGACTCCTCAGGTCAGCATGACTAACTTGTGGCTTCAAATTTGATAGAATTTTGTAAGTTTTGAAGAAAAGAATGTGTATGTATAATAAACTTTATGACGTGTGCTACAATTTGATGGTATATATCAGAAACTTTATGAATTGTGATTTTATAGGATAAAATGAGCACTATTCTGAGAGCTTAAATTAGATGAATTAAGCAACCATGATTCATTTAATGGGCGTTGATCGAGGTCTATGTCTGATTAATATTTTCAGCTTTGCAAGACAGCTCAAGAACACCCTGAAATCTTATTCTTGAAAGTCAACAAGCCGATGTGCAAGAACTCGAACGTGAAAGACGTCCTTCCTTACTTCCACTTTTATCGTGGAGCTGATGGTCAGCTCGTATCTTTTTCATGTTCACGTTCTAAAGTAAGTAAATCTAGACCCGTTAATCTTTATCCATCGATAAACCGCAACTCATAGTTTAGCCCAAAACTTTGAGTCCAACATTTATTTTATTATATCTTCTAGTTTAACAACTAGTCTTTCTAGTTACTTGTTTTTGTTTCTTATATATAGAGGAGGAGAAGGACACCGATCGAGGTGGATTGAAGAGTTGTACACGAGATGGCGGTATTGACAAATACTTCGATATTTATTTTTGTTCACATGTGTGGGAAAAAACCCAAGATGAAAGCTAATTTTCATTAAACTTTCAAGTTTGCTCTTTTTTTTTAGTAAATCACACTTTACATCCTTTAGTACTTACTCAAATTTCACTTATCCTTCTTAAACTAAGGAAATAATAAATAAAAAAACATCATTTATGTTTATAGTTGATTGTACTTTTCGTCATTTACACTAACAAACGTTTATTTTCTCTGTTAGTCAAACCATGTGCAAACCATGTGCAAGGCACACGAGGATAATTTGGTTTTTTTACACTTTAAAGACTATTCTTATAATTTAAATACAATGTTAGTCGGTTTGGGATCAAGTTAGTCCATCTATTGATTCACAAGTCAGATAAGTAATTTAGCTTAGACTCTTACACACTAACTAATGAAAAAGTAGCTAGGCAAAATATGTTTAAAATGTTTGTTTGTTTGTTTGTTTAAGGTATGTCGTATTGTGGTTTTAAACCTTTTTTTTTGTTTTGTTTATGATCATGTTTAAAAGCATTCATGCATTTGAGTTCCTTTTTAAAAAAATGTTGTTAGTTGAAAAAGTAGGCTAAATATGTTTAATGGTGGCGGATCTAGACTAAAAGTTCAAGGGTAATGTTCAGTGGAAAAATCATTTTAGGAGTAACGAAATACATAAAACGTTCAAAATAAAAATAAATATTTCCACTGTGTGGTGCAAGTTCAGGGGTAGCGGGCGCTACCCCTGCCACTAAGCTACATCCGCCACTGATATGTTATTTGGTTGAATACGCTTTATATGTAGAATACGATTTAATTATTTGAGTTTATGAATAGGGTTCGGTTTCGAACATTCCAACTACGGTTTGGTTCGGCTTAGGGATACGTCAATTAAAAAGTTTCAAAACAAATATAATTAATGAGCGTATCGATCAAATCTATCACTAAAATCTTTGAAAGTGGTGTCCATCATCATCACGGACATGCATATCATATATAAAGCTCTATACAACACTTAGTTTTTTTTTAAATTGCGCATCGTTTCTTAATATCGTCTTCTAATTATATATTCTTCTTCAACAATGGCGTCTGTACCTAAATGGAGTACTGAGTACTCCAAAGATGAAAGCATACTGCTAGTAGGAGAGGGGGATTTCACATTCTCTGCCTCGTTAGCCTTGGCTTTGGGAGATGGGTCGAAGATCACTGCTACATCCTACAACACTTATGATGATTAAGCAATTGTTTCCTTCTTTCTTTTTGTCCTTTACTTTTTAAATTAACAATCTTAAAACCCCTAATATGTTTAAATTAACAATCTTGAACAAAAGGCAGCTGAGTTAGATCAAAACACTTTCAGACCAAGGGGCTACTGTATTTTATGGCGTCAATGATGCGACCGTGATGAGTCAAAACCCATTGTTTTGTGGGAAGCTTTTTGATGCCATAGTATTTAACTTTCCACACGTATGCTCTTCCTATCATGTTGTACGTAGGGGGACCTGATAAAAATATGATGAGGTACATCTTGTTTTTTTCACTATATATTAATATATTTTCAATTATAAGCTATAATTTATAACTTATCTTGTTTGATGTTTGTATTTTCCATAGCCGAAATCAGGAATTACTCAGAGGCTTCTTCAAGAATGCTTCAAAAATCTTAGCCCAAGAAGGCCAGGTCCATGTAACCAACAGATCTACACAGCGCTTCCTCAGGTGGGATCTTGGAACATTGGCAATGGAGGGGATTTAATTTTACTTGCTAGTGAGGAGTTTAATATCGCTAACTATCCGGGGTATAAGACTAAAAGTGTTGTAGATAATTCGTTGTTTATGCTTGACGTTTGTACAATGTATAAGTTTGGGCATAATAAGATCAAGCAGGAAGCTCAAGCAAGTGGTACTACTTATGGTGATGATGACAAGTCCAGCATGGTGTCACATTCCGTCTAAAATTAAATCGTAATCCTCGGAATCTAGTTAGATTCTAGGCAAGTCTAGGAGCATCAAAGGTTTTCCTGAAGACTATGGAACAACCTACAAAATTAAAAATTCTAGTTGGGAGATAACACCGTGGAAGGTTCTAAAGCAACCTTGAAAGGTTGTGAAATGGTCTAGAATATGCCACGATAATCAGTCACGGAAGGATCTAGAAAGGCCTAGAAGGATTTCTGGATGTTTCCTTAGAAATATCCTTGATAATTTGTTAGAAGATTCTAGAAACAAGTATATAAATATCTTGTACGGAAAAATCTAGACTAAGAACATTCTAGATACACCTTAACTAGTATAAATAGGTGGTGGTGATTCATTTGGATCTTGATCAAGATATATAGAGCATGAGTGTAATAGAATGTTACTCGGTTTTGGATTAAGTTAGTCCATCTATTGATTCACAAGCCAGATAAGTAATTTAGATTAGACTCTTACACACTAACTAATGAAAAGTAGCTAGGCAAAATATGTTAAAAATGTTTGTTTGTTTGTTTGTTTAAGTTGTATGTCGTATTATGGGTTTAAAACCTTTTTTAATTTTGTTTAGTTTATGATCATGTTTAAAAGTTAAAACCATTCATGCATTTGAGTTTCTTTTTAAAAAATGTTATTAGTCGAAAAAGTAGGCTAAATATGTTTAACAATGGCGGATCTAGACTAAAAGTTCAAGGGTAATGTTCAGCGAAAAAATCATTTCAGGGGTAACGAAATACATAAAACGTTAAAAATAAAAATAGAAATTCCCAATGTGTGGTGCAAGTTCAGGGGTAGCGGGTGCTATTCCTGCCAATAAGCTACATCCGCCACTGATATGTTATTTGGTTGAATACGCTTTATACGTTTGAATACAGTTTAATTATTCGATTTTATGAATAGGGTTCGGTTTGGAACATTCCAGCTACGGTTTGGTTTGGCTTAGGGATATGTTAATAAAAAAGTTTCAAAACGAATATAATTAATGAGCGTATCCATCAAATATTTGTTTCAAAACGAATATAATTAATGAGCGATCCATCAAATATTTGTGGATGACTAATTATGATTAATGAGGGTATCACTAAAATCTTTGAAAATGGTGTCCATCATCATCACGGACATCCATATCCTATATAAAGTTCTAAATGACACATAGTTTTTCAAAATTGCGCACCGTTTTTTAATATCGTCTTCGAGTTATTTCTTCTTCTTCAACAATGACGTCTATATCTAAATGGAGTACTGAGTACTCCAAAGATGAAAGCATACTGCTAGTAGGAGAGGGGGATTTCTCATTTCGGCCTCGTTAGCCTTGACTCTGGGAGATGGGTTAAAGATCATTGCTACATCCTACGACACATATGGTGATTAAGAAATTGTTTCCTTCTTTCTTTTTGTCCTTTACTTTTAAAATTAACAATCTTGAAACCCCTAATATATATAAAATTAACAATCTTGAATCCTAATATGTGCATATGCATTATTGTAATTAGATGTGTTGTTAGCAAAGTATGAAAATTCTACGGTTTACATCAAAACACTTCCAGACCAAGGGGCTACTGTATTTCATGGCGTCAATGTCACCGTGATGAGTCAAAACCCATTGTTTCGTAGAAATCTTTTTGATGCCATAGTATAAAACTTTCCACACGTAGGCTCTTCCCATAATGCTGTACGTAGGGGACCTGGTAAAAATATGATGAGGTACAACTTGTTTTTTTTTCTCACTATATATTAATATCTTTTCAATTATAAGTTATAATTTATAACTGATCTTGTTTGCTATTTGTATTTTTCCATAGCCGAAATCAGAAATTACTCAGAGGCTTCTTCAAAAATGCTTCAAAAATCTTAGCCCACAGAAGGTCAGGTCCATGTAACCAACAGATCTACAGAGCGCTTCCTCAGGTGGGATCTTGGAACATTGGCAATGGAGGGGGATTTGATTTTACTTGCTAGTGACGAGTTTAATATCACTGATTATCCCGGGTACAAAAATAAAAGAGTTGCAGATGGTTTGTCGTTTACGCTTGATGTTTGTACAAAGTACAAGTTCGGCCATAATAAGATCAAGCAGGAAGCTCAAGCAAGTGGTACTGCTTATGGTGATAATGAGAAGTCCGCATAGTAAATTTTAATATTTATTTTTTCATAATATGAAAAATCTAACATGAAATTAAGCATCAGTGTTCAATTTTCATAACAGTAGAAATTATTATGAAGCTATGTCAAACAAAATAGTAAGTATAAGATTTATTTTGACTTTTACCACAACCCTAACATATGAACTCCTCAAAAGCGTACAAAATGAAGTTTACAGATAACATATAAACTCCGCTGATGCATACAAAATAAAGTTCTAATACAAGTTCAAATTAGCCATATGAACTCCTCAGATCATGCAACAAGATTAGACAGATGTATGTGTGAAGAAGATAAGGCATACGAATCTAAATAACCCAATATTGAATAGGCCTAGCAAGCACCTACAATCAATTAACTTCCAAATTAAATCAGTAGTGAAGGCTTAGGTATATCAGATCGTGCAAAATGAAGTTTACAAAAAACTCCCATAATCCAGATTTTACAAAAGATTAATGGCCATTCCTTTAATCACAGATCCAGATCTTATACGGTCATACCTAAACAAGTGAACAATGCTTTCGTCCATCACGCGGAAAGATTAAACGGGATGTGATTGAATGGGTGAATCAAGCATGTGTGCGTCATCTTCGAAAGATGATTCGAACTCATGTTCGGCCTACACCGATGGCTAGACTATCAACATTAGTGATGTCCACTATCCTATTTTTCATTGAAATAATAGTTTCTATCTCCTCTACCTACAAAATCCAATCTAACCCATTTGTTTCACTCACACTCACAATCCAAACTAATAGACTAGCTTTTACTCCAAGATGTAAATATCATACACTTTAGGGTTGTCGATGTAAAATAGTATAGGATGTGTACATTATAAATGAGGTGGTGATCAATGAAATAACTCAAGAAATGTGTTCCTAATATGGTATCAGAGCTTGCATCGATCCTCTCCTATTTTTTCTCCTCTTTTTCGTGAAACCCTATTCTCCCGCCACCCCATGTTTTTCGGCCAAACTCGTCGGTTTCTTCCCCCTGGTCCGCATCTTTCTGCCATCTTCCCCTTTCCTTCTACCAATATTACGGCACCAATTCACCCCTCCCTTACTGTCACAAATATCAAAAACTTTATCCCTGTAACCCTAGAACTCAAAAATGGGAAGTTCATTACTTGGGTGGAACTCTTCAAACTCCACTGCAAAGCCTTTCAATGTTGTGAACATTTGGAACGGACTCCCCCCCCCCCCCTCCTCCATCTGCTGAAAAAGATAAACCCACACCCCCGGTTGATATGGACTTATGGAATCGCATCATTGCGATTGTTTTGCTATGGATTTACAGCATCATCTCCGGTGACCTTAAAAACATCATGACGCTCGATACGAATGCCGCCACCGCTTGTAAAACGTTGAAAGAAATATTCAACGACAATGAAAATTCTCGGGCACTTCAACTTAAGCAACAATTTGCAAACACCAAACATGATGATTTCTCTGATATAACTTCCTATTGCTAAGCCTTAAAGGAAATTTCAGACCAATTAAGGAACGTTAATGCCCATGTCTCGAACCACGGGATGGTCTTGCAATTAATTTCAGGTCTAAACAAAAGCTATGACGGAGTTTCCATGCTTATACAACAAACCTCACCCCTCCCGGATTTTTTCACCGCTCGAAGCAAGCTTCTCCTTGAAGAGTCTAGAAAAGCCAAACAATTGAATATCTCCTCAGCAGCCCTAAATGCCTCCTCAAGCTCGCCCCCCCCCCCCCCTCCTTAATCTTAGGGAAGCTCAACAACCTCCTCTCAAGACAGGGGGTATAATCGGCCCGACGGTGGTCGCGGTTCCAATGAATACGGACGAGGCAGACCGATTTACCAAGAGTATGACGTGGACGCAGTAGGAATTACCGAAACAAAGGCCGCGGACGTCCCTGAGGTCGCGGTTTTAATCTGACCTACACCCTGGCCCCCTGGTAGCCGCTTCCTTACATGCCCTCCCCATGGCAGCAGCCTCATACCCCCTGCCCATATCCCACAACCCCTACTACCTATCCCCGACCAGGCCCGCGACCTTCCGCCGCTCCTGGCATTTTGGGTGCACTTCCACAAGCATATGTGGCTGCTAATCTTTCCTACACACCGACCCATTTGGCACAAGGGATGAATACTATGACTCTCAATCCGGTGTGCAACAACTGGTATCTCGACATAGGGGCGACAAACAACATGGCACACAACGCATGTAAGTTTTCAACTTATGTCACAAATATCGGGTCGAATTCCATACGTGTAGGTAATGGTCACCAAATACCCGTTCACATCATGGGTCACTCCACCCTCCCCCTCCCCCCCCCCCCCCAATCACCCCCCGGCCCCCACTCCAACTTAAAAATATACTTGTCTCCCCATCCCTGATTAAAAATTTACTCTCTGTTAGACGTTTAACCACTGATAATAACATCACAATTGAATTTGATAAATTTGGTTTCTCTATGAAGGATTATCCAACGTGGAGACTTATCCACCAATGTGACAGCACGGGACCCTTATACCCGCTCTCATCCATTGCACCTTCACAACAGCCTTTCACCTTTGCTGCTCTCACTGAAGATCTTTGGCATTCCCGGTTGGGACACCCGGTAAGATCTATCTTGCATTTTTTAGATAGTTGCAATAACATTTGTGTGAACAGTTTTTCTAGTAACACCATATGTTCTTCTTGTGTGTTTGGTAAACTTGTTAAATTACCATTGTTGACTCATTATCGGTTACTAGTTCACCATTTGATATTATTCACAACGACTTCTGGACCTCCCTGATTCCCAGTTCGGCCGATCACAAATATTATATACTATTTCTTGATGATTTTACAAGTTGCTTATGGAGTTACCCGTTGCAAATAAATCATTCGTCTTCTCAGTGTTCAAACAATTCTATACCCTAATAGAAACCCAGTTTTCCCGCAAAATTAAATTTTACAATGTAACAACGGGACGGTGTATAATAAAAAAGTCTTTCGTGACTTTGCTGATAATCAAAGCATGCGTTTTCGTTTTTCTTGTTCCTATACATCCCCACAGAACGGTAAATCTGAGCGTAAAATAAGAACGATAAATAACATAATCTGCACGCTCTTGACTCGCTCATCCGTTCCAAAATAGTTTTGGCATCACACCCTCCAACTTGCCACATACCTTCACAACATTTTACCAACTATAATTAAAAACCATCACAC
The DNA here is from genome assembly GCA_039602395.1 of Deinandra increscens subsp. villosa. Taxonomy (NCBI): domain Eukaryota; kingdom Viridiplantae; phylum Streptophyta; class Magnoliopsida; order Asterales; family Asteraceae; genus Deinandra; species Deinandra increscens. Next base: position 25,175,664 of record JBCNJP010000020.1, on the reverse strand, counting down.
ACCAACATCACTTATGTACCATAAACATCCCACATACACCCATCTCCGCACCTTCGGGTGCCTTTGCTACCCTCTCATTCCTTCCTCCGCAATCAACAAACTCCAAAACCGCTCCACCCCGTGTGTTTTTCTCAGTTACTCATCGGAACTCCAAATTCAATCCATAAAGAACTCCCAATGCTCGTACAACAATTAGTTTATATAGATTTATTTTATATTAAAAATGAGTTCTTTTTAAACATCTTTGTTTTTGATAAAATTTATACCGAGATGTTCACATAAAAAAACTACACAAGAATATATGTTAAGATCTTTTTAAAAAGTTAAATATAACAAGTTATTTAAGAAATAAGACATTATATATTAAATGAGTTGGTATAAAATAAAACTAAAAAATAAAATATATATTAGCCCATTCACATTGCTACACGTGTAAAGGTTATATGAAACTTGACTAAATTATAATTTTTGTCCTTTAAAATTTATTAAACTATGAATTTTGTCCTTTTGTTTTAAAACTTTCATTGTGTATCCTTTATTTGAAATGTTCTTTCAAATTTTATTCTTTATACTAACAAAGTTAATTTCATCCTTAATTTATCTAACATGCCTAATACACATGAGGGTACTTATGTAATTTTGCCCCCAATCCTATATATCTAATGTAACGAATCTAAACACTTTAGAATACCCGCTTCACTACACACAAAGCATTTATTTTACCCCAATCTTAAACCCTAGAATTTTCAACAAGGCAAAAATGGCGAGATCTGCAACCACAAACACCACCGCAACCATAACCCTAGAAACCGCAGCTCTGCCATAGACGACATTAACGGTAACGCTCAATCCAAGGAAGAAGAAGGTTACATGGAAAGACGGTACCATCGACACTCGATACCGTATTTCTTCAAAGAAAGAGCTCCAAGAAATGTTGCTTCTTCCACAAGGAAAAACCCTTCGATGAAGACTCCAGCGACGACGCGGACTGTCACGATCACGATCATGACTTCGGCTGATCAAAGGAGCACGACTAAACATCGACGAGCTAGGTTTTGTTGGTTTTATCCCATTCAAATTGTACTTTATGGATTGAAATTTCCATGTGTGTTTATACTATATAGAAGCCTAATCATGAATTTGATATGTTGAATTGTATGCACCGAATCTTATTTTGTATTGGAGTTGGATTTTTGTGTTGTTTAGCTTGTTGATTGAAGTTCTATCTCGATGCGGATTTTGATTAATGTTTAATATCTAGGTTCTCGATTGTATTATAAAAGCTTTCACATGATCTGTGTCTTTTTGTGAGATACATCTACTTATTTGCTAGCGCTCTATGTTTGAGGGACTTCAAAATACATCTAATCATCCCACTGTTTAAGATTATGGATTTGATTGAATTCAATAACTTGAGAAACAACACGGAAAATCGATGTCTTGCTGCTACTCTTGCTATCTGCTGCTTATCGATGGAAGGCTGGAAGGCTTTTAAGGGTTTTTTATGGGAGGCAAAATTACATAAGTACCCTCATGTGCATTAGGCATACCAGATAACTAACGGAGGACATTAACTCTGTTAGTCTAAAGGATAAAAGTCGAAAGAACTTTTAAAATAAAGGACAAATCATGAAAGTTTTAAAATAAAAGGACAAAATCCATAGTTTGGTAAAGTTTAAAGGAAAAAAATTGTAATTTAGTCTATGAAACTTGGTTCGTGATCTTAGTTCGGTGGAGAGAGCCGATTGTGAATGAAAAATGTTTTTTTTAATCACTATCACAATCTCCTTTTTAGTTCACATTGTGATTAGGCACTATCTATGGTCGTCACGATCGTGGTTGGGCAGCTATTTTAAGGCACAAAAAAGTCAAACGGGGACAAAAGTGGTCAAAGGGGCTATATTAGTGTTTTTCACTAGATTCTACCTATGATAACCCAACCTGTTTAATCCGAAACCCGAACAGAAAGCCCAATCTAACACTCCTAATTAAACCAATTTTGTCGATCCTCTTTTTGAGGGAGTCTCGCATATTTTTCTATCTACTATGGACTCATAATGAAAATCTGTTGGAACCTTTATTTGCCAGATTAATCTGGATGGTCTGCAAGTATGTTGGTTCAATCTTCAATAGTATGGAGGAGCTAGTATTTAAAACAGAGAAATTTAGAAGTGACTATATGATACGACGATACTTTCTACTTCACACTTGCCCATTGATCGGCCCAACATTAGCAACAGGCCCAAGCACTAAGGAATTGGTCAAGCCATACATAATCCATGTTCACATAACACTTTTCCTTGTTATCCTACTTTACATGTTCCATGTTCTTTAATGTTTAAATGGTTTGCTTGCAATAAAATTATTATGAGAAAAATTACCCAAAATTTATAACTTTACTCTCTTAATTCTCTTCATCTGGCTCTATATCACCAAAACCGACATTACCCGTAGACTAAAACTTGGATTGTGATCGAAAAGGTCACTGCTACTAAACCGCTACCGACTGCCCCATCCTATATCCTATGATTGCACACCTTCTTGTTAAGACCCTATTCTCCCCGTACACGTATGGCTTAGCTATGCATAACCACCAGATATATAGAACAGATTCTCTACGGCCACAAATAGGAGCTTTTACCAAATGTAACAGCTTTTTAGATATCAATCTCTCACATGCATGTTTCTCGATCTCTCAAATTACTACTAGGACTTACCCAGCTAGGATGGATCAAGTTCTAATATTATTAATAACAAATTTAACCATTGATCTAATACAACATGATTGTTTTTTATTGATCAATATCATGAATTTAACAACACATGCATGTAATTAATAGTAAACTGTATTGTAACTCTACTGATAAAGGTTTAGAGCATGTTATTAGACATCAAGTTGCTACTGCTAGGAAGGAAGTTACTATTAAAAAAGGAGGAGATCGATCCATAAACAAGCAAGCATAGTTAGCTAGGATGATGACGACGACATCTGCATGACTCGCCTGAATGTGAGATTAATTCGTGCAGACTCGGCATTTGCTCGTTTCGGGACGGAATGGAGCCAGTCCCTTTGGGTATTGCCCCTCATCAGCAGCAGTGATCCATGCTTCAGATTAAAATGGTGTTTCTCTCCCACAACTTGAGGAGGAGGAGGAGGAGGAGGAGATTTCTTTTTCAAGAAAAAGTCACGCTCACATCCAAAGGATACGGAGGCGATTTCTGGAGTGGGTCCATAAAGCTTCTCATGAACATCAGCATGCCACCCAACATAGTCATTACCACTGTTATATCTATTTATAAGTACGCTGTTAAAGTGACTACCAGGAAAAGCTTTATGTACCTCCTGTAGAATCTCCTTCAAAGGCGGATAGTCATCCCAAGAATGGGCATATGGCGTATACTCACTGTAAACTAATTCCTTCAATCCTTTACTTGCAATATAGCATACATCTCTAGGCTGGAGGAGAGCAGGTTTTCCGAGGACATGAAAGGTGGGCCTGCTCCAGGGGATGTGCTCATCGAGATACCGGAAATACTCCCATGACTTCTCGCACGTCAGGAACTGGGGCAAATACACCACCGAGCTCCCGCCTCCTAAATCCCTCATGATCCTCACACCCTCCTCCTCCTCCTTCTCCTCGCATTTATTATTAGGGCATGCGAATTCAGCAGAAGAAATTGGCATCAACTTCTTCATCTGATCAGCAGCGAATCCCTCATCAAACGCCATGCGAATTCTTTTGTTTTGCAGCAACTCTCTCTCTCTCCTCTCTCTCGCCTCTTTTTAGGGTTTCTTTCTTTGGGGATTATGGGCTTGGGGATGGATATATATAATAATTTTTCTATTGTGGGGGGGGGGGGGGCAAAACAAGGTGGGCTGGCTAACCAACGTGGAAAAACAAAATTAGAAAGAAAAAAAAAGAGCAAATTATTTCTTTTATTATTATTATATTATATTATATTATATGCGTATATATGTATGTATTATATTTTTTTAATTATAGAAACAAAATGATCAAATTGTTCTCACGTGCATTGACATGGTTAGATTTAATAGAAAGGTTAACGTTTATTCGGATATTGAATGTAACGTGTAACAAAGTTTAAATATAAATGAGGCATTTTGCTATGTTCTTAAATTAAAGACGAAAAATGAAATATAGGTAATTCTTAAATATTGAACGTAACGTGTAACAAAGTTTAAATATAAAGTTGGCTTCATAATCTTAGGTGGTTAACGTGCGTCTATAACATTAGTTTTTCTTTGTTTGTGGGATTAGCAAGCCTCGGATAAGTAGTTAATTCGTTCTACCACTTCACACGGTTGTTGGTACCTCATAGTACTAGGGCAACTAGACCATTACTCGAGGGACTTAGAATTCTAATCGACTAAGATGCATCCCAACCATGTGATTAGTCTACTTAAGAAACAATTATCATAAACAGAAGTCAATTTTGATAATCAATTCTATTCGAAATTTCGATTTCATTTTGCTAACAGTTAGTGATCATGAGTTTTAGTGTGTAGTGAGTTGCATGTTTATTTTGTATAAGAATACATATGATGAACATGTTGGTAACAGTTGGTGATCAATGATCATGGATCTCATGTTCTTTATTTATGACTTGGTCTCTGACAGTGTCTCGGTCGTGTTTCAGGTACTGATTTGTAACTAAAAATTAACTAAGAAAAAAGATAATGAAAGAAACTAAGGTCTTCCTTTTTAAAATGTAACCGGTTTGAGGATATATATGAGCCAATTCTGTTTTAAACATTTTTGACTTGATTCGAACCAGTTTTGTAGACCTGTGGTGTGATTGTACATCTACTTCAATTTATGGGCTAGGCTCATTCATAAGGTTGTACACTATATATATATAAGCATGGGTGTATCTGGGCTTTTATGTTACTTTTGCCGGCAAAGGAGATGAGAGAAACTACCGCAATTTCAGAAAAAATAAATGTACCGCAATTTCCGAAAAAATAAAGTTGAGAGTGGGATTTGAACCCACTCCCTTTCGGACCAGAACCTTGATTAAACTGGCACCTTAGACCAACTCGGGCATCTCAACTTATCATTTCTACTTTTATTGTCAATTATTTATCACAATCCAGGGTATAGTTATACGAAAATACAAAGAAGTCAAGAACTAATAGCGTCTTCAATGCAAATTTATTTAAACGCCGGTTTATTAGATTTATAATGTTATAAAAATAATTTTATGGATGATAGGTCTGATTTAGGAATGACAGGAGCAGGGACGGAACTAGACTAGTTTTTTAAGAGGTCTACAATTTTTTTTTACGGAGTCGATGTTTTTAGATATTTCAGTTTCATAAACATACATAAAGAAATTTGGTTTGGATCGGGTTGGTCACATAAGAGAAATACGGAAGAATGGTCAATAGATTTACAGATTTGTCCGAAATCCGTCGTGCGTTACCCCTCATTTACTCTCCTCACTAAGATTAATAACAATAATAATAAAAGGTGCATTACCCCATTTATATAACGCTAAATTTAATGAAAAAAAGATGGGGAAAAGGAAAACTTAGAGAACCATTTGTAGAACACTAAATTTAATTAAATTTAATAAAAAAAGGTGGGGAAAAAATTAAATGCAACACACCGGAGTTGAACCTGCGTCATTTCACACCAAGGCGGACAATATTACCACTAGGGTGGTGGATAGATTTGTTAAAATTACCAAACTATTTGTTTAATAACCCTTCGTTACAAAAGAAAAAATTAATTTAAAAGCCGTTCATATAATTTCCACTTTACGTACGAAGTTGAGGGGTTCTCAGAGACCCCTGCGCCTAATACAAGTCCGCCCCTGAAGAGGAGAGTAAGGCAGTGTTGTAGCTAAACTCCACTAATAGACCCTGCTCATTATATATATTACATTTAGGATTTAACATTTAGGATTTAAAAGGAATAGGATAGTTTTAGTTCTTTTTAATTTGACCACAAGTTTTTGGTTTTCTACACTTTAGCCCCCTTTGTTTTGTTTTGTTTTACTTTGGCCACATATCACTTTTAGGATTTTTTTAATCTCGTTACAAACTTTTTGTATTTTAACTTTGATCACATAAAATTTAGTGTTTTTAACTTTGACCACAAAATTTAGGGTTTTTAACTTTGAACACGTCTTTTGTATAACTTTATACTTTACAATGAAAGTTTTAGGCTTTTACGGTTTATGCCTTTAATTTTTATACTTTTGTTTTTAGCATACTTTTACGAAACTTTTATAGTTATACTTTTATACCCTTTAAGTTTTCAACTTTTGTTATGTTTTTTTAAAGTTTTGTCGTCTTCTACTCTGGTCACGAAACTTTTATAATTTTACATTTTATACCCCTTAGGTTTTCAACTTTTGTTTTTTTCGTTTTAGCTACCGAAGTTTTATACATTTACAATTTTTACCCCTAAAGTTTTCTAATTTATTTTTATTATCTTTTGTGGTTTCCTACTTTGACAACAAGGGTGGCCCGCCGCAACGCGCGGCCAGGTCCCAACTCGTTAATCTAACAAATAAAATATGACTTTTTAAGAATAAAAATGAATATAATATCGTTTATATATTGTTTATTTTATAATTGTACACGGGTTAATTCAAAATTTTGTGGTGATGTCAAGTTTCTTTTTTTATTAATTAAACTATGACCAAACTTTTTGTTTATTATATAGTATAGAGTATCGATAGATATAACTTAAAAACTATATAATATATTAAAACATTTAGGATTTAAAAGGAATAGGATAGTTTTAGTTCTTTTTAATTTGACCACAAGTTTTTGGTTTTCTATACTTTAGCCCCCTTTGTTTTGTTTTGTTTTACTTTGGCCACATATCACTTTTAGGATTTTTTTAATCTCGTTACAAACTTTTTGTATTTTAACTTTGATCACATAAAATTTAGTGTTTTTAACTTTGACCACAAAATTTAGGGTTTTTAACTTTGAACACGTCTTTTGTATAACTTTATACTTTACAATGAAAGTTTTAGGCTTTTACGGTTTATGCCTTTAATTTTTATACTTTTGTTTTTAGCATACTTTTACGAAACTTTTATAGTTATACTTTTATACCCTTTAAGTTTTCAACTTTTGTTATGTTTTTTTAAAGTTTTGTCGTCTTCTACTCTAGTCACGAAACTTTTATAATTTTACATTTTATACCCCTTAGGTTTTCAACTTTTGTTTTTTTCGTTTTAGCTACCGAAGTTTTATACATTTACAATTTTTACCCCTAAAGTTTTCTAATTTATTTTTATTATCTTTTGTGGTTTCCTACTTTGACAACAAGGGTGGCCCGCCGCAACGCGCGGCCAGGTCCCAACTCGTTAATCTAACAAATAAAATATGACTTTTTAAGAATAAAAATGAATATAATATCGTTTATATATTGTTTATTTTATAATTGTACACGGGTTAATTCAAAATTTTGTGGTGATGTCAAGTTTCTTTTTTTATTAATTAAACTATGACCAAACTTTTTGTTTATTATATAGTATAGAGTATCGATAGATATAACTTAAAAACTATATAATATATTAAATTAAGTAATTAAATAATTGGTTATTAAATAATTTAGAAGATAATAAATAAATAGTGGATATATATATCCAAAATTAGAAGATCTGCTACAATAAATAAATAGTGGATATATATATCCAAAATTATAAGATCCGCTTGTGAATGTTTATTGGCGGGAAAAATTATTGAGAATGAATGTGGTGATGCCACATGGCAAATTGTGGTGCCAAAAACTTTTCTTTTATTTTATACTAGTTTTTTATCCCCGTGTAACACACGGGTTAATTCAAAATTTTGTGGTGATGTCAAGGTTTTTTTTATTAATTAAACTATGACCAAATTTTTTGTTTATTATATAGTATATAGTATAGATAGATATAGATAGATCTAACTTAATAAACAATATTATATATTAAATTAAGGTAATTAAATAATTAGTTATTAATTAAATAATTAGTTATTAAATAATTTAGAAGACAATAAATAAATAATGGATATATATATCCAAAATTAGAAGATCCGTTACAATAAATAAATAGTGGATGGATATATATATCCAAAATTAGAAGATCCACTTGTGAATGTTTATTGGCGGGAAAAATTGTTGAGAGTGAATGTGGTGGTGCCACATGGCAAATTTTGGTGCCAAAAACTTTTCTTTTATTATATAGATAGACTAGGATAGAACCCGTATGTTATACGGGTTAAATCATTATTTTTGGGTAAAGGGTTATACGGGTTAAATCATTAGAAAATATATATATAATTGATAATTCATGCATACCCGTTTTTTTACCCGAATAACGTATTACATTACATTTAATAAAGTTATAATTCATAACATGGTATTGGTGACTTTACCTTCTTTATAAGAAAAAAAATTAGAGCATGTCTCTACTTGTATATTTAGAAAGAATACATCATAAACATGATCATCTTCAAAAAATGGTTGTTAGAAAAACAATCCAACCCTGAATAGCGACTAACACTAACTTATGATTTGACAAACTTGAGACTTTAACTCTCGATAGAAAGTTAATTGAGTATAAAGTTTTATCAAAATTATAATGAACATATTCTAACTGTTGAGTATAAAGTCTAAATTATAATCAGAATATTATAATGTTAAATCAATAAAAACAATATTTATCTTGGTATATATTAGAAAACTTACAATTGTATTAGTCATGATGTTTAAAATTTCCAATTTGAATGAACATGGACCATTTGATATGATTGAAAAACTATTTAATATTGGATATTATGAACATAAATTTTATCGTTTACGGATTTATCTATAAATAGTATCATCCACAATGTTGATTGAATTTGTAAAACAATATTAATTATTCATTACTTATATAAATATGATTTGCTCAATTATATTTGAAAAACACGGTAAATAAGTGTCTATTGGTATTTTATAAGTTTTTTAAATATTTATTAAATAAAAATAAGGAAAATTGGAATTTAATAATACAAGTTTTAAGTGATTAGCGGATAATAATATGAGTTTCACACTTAATAATAGTTTAAAAATAGTTTTAAATAAAAATTAGATGTAAATTAATATATGATTGTCATAATTCCATAAATATAATTAAATAAAAATATATCATGATTATAAGGGATATAATTTCTAAAAAAAAATATTAGAGAGTAAATTTAGGAGGAAAAATTTGTATGAGAATCGATTCAGTGTTGACAAGTGTCAACAATTGTAATTGTTTATTAGAGTAGGAAGATATATAGATATATAGATATAGATAGAATATAGATAGAAGATTTTAAACATGATAATGATAACATATATTAATAGAAAAAATAAAGTATTTTAGTTTTAACCTTGTTTTTTGTTTTTTGTTTTTTATTTTTCTTTTTCTATATTTGTTTTTGATTTTTTTTATCTGAACGAACGAGTTTAACAAGAAGTTTTTTTTTTAATATTTAATTTAATTTTTATACTTAAAGTGACTAAAAGAAAAGGAAAATAAGAGAAGGTTAGGTGAATAATTAAAAGCACAAAGCTCTAACGCTGTGTTCCCGAGTTTACTTAAAGAGAGAAAAGAAGAGAACAGAAAGGAAAGGAAGAGAAATGAAAAAGAAGAGAAAGGAAGAGAATGGGAATGATTCATTTCCTTCCAAATTCTTCCGATTTGGAAGGAAAGAAAAACAATAGAAAATGAACTAACTTTCCCTCCCCTTCCCTCCCTTTCTCTCCTTTAATGAAACTCGGGAACACAACTTTTTTTTGTTTCCTTTCCTTTCCCTCCTTAAGTAAAACTCAGGAACACAAATTTTTTTAAACTTACTTCCCTTTCCTTTCCTTTCCCTCGTTAAATGAACTCGGGAACACAGCGTAAGAAAACGAAGCGATCGACTGTGTTGTTGCGACTTGCGGAGTCGAACGCAAAACTACTCCAAAGGCCGATCGGCGTCGCCTGTTTTATCGTCAATCTCTCCGGCGGTTTGTCTTCTTCTCATCTAATTATTTATTCTTAACCTTAGCCGCTTTCTGAAATTCGTTGTATATTATCTTCATAACTAGTGAAAAGGATCACTTGTTACTGAATCTAATGGTTTTTCTTAAGAAACCTCATATGGTGAAATCAATCTGTTGCTATCAGTTTGATAGCGCTATTGATTAGTAGAATTTGTATAATGTTCTTGATTCGATACACGGTTCCCACTTCCCATCTTCCTGTTATATGTTGATGATATAAGAGTTCGTCTCTATGCTCACCACCTGTTTGTAGAAATGTCAAACTAACACAAATGGCCAAATACTCATCTTACTGCCCCAAATGCCTCGGTTTCGAGTGCCTAGTACAACTAGAAAGTTTTTGTTAAAAAAAAAATTATGATCTTTACAAGTTTCAAACTTGATCTTTTAGCATCACCACCCAAATGACTGATTCATGTAGGAATTGATATGATAAGCCTTGAAGAAAGAAACAAATATATACAGCAGTTGAATTTAAATTGCTCTATTGGTTGCTTCTTTTCCATGATTTCTATAGTAAACTTGATTTTGTTTTGATTTTTGAACTTTGTAGTTTTCAACAATGATCGTTTTAAGCTTAATATCATTTGGCTCTGCAAGTTTGTAACATGTGCCACAAATCAGGAATCTTATACAAGCTTGGCGATGGCAACCTATCTATGGAGAAAATATGCTGATTATTTGCACAAGAAATGGGAGAAAGAAGTCCTTTGGACCATGGTTGATCCGTTTAAGCGTCCAAAATCATTCACTCCTCTTGTGACCATCTATGTATCAGCTTTCTATACTGGGGTCATTGGAGCTGCAATCACCGAGCAACTTTACAAGGTACTCTTTACTTCTTTAGGGGGTGTTTGGTTGTGCGTTTAAAAAATGATTAATTAGTTATTGTAGTTTCAATTCGCAACAGTCAGTTTCTAGTGTTATGATGATTTACTTTTGCTTTAAGCTATCATTATCTGATCATTTAGTTATTAAATAATCGATTTGATACTATCTGCAACAAAACTTATTACCGAGTAATTCAAACACGCTACATAATCAAAAGAGATTATTGTAACTTTAAGCATATCCATATCCAAACACCATCTTTTAACAGCATGTTATTATTACAATTGATATTTAGTATCATGTACCAGTTTTTAACTGCACATCCAAACACCCGTCATTAGAGTTGATAATTTAGTTTTTTCATCTGGGGCTGAGCCAAAACATCATAACCTATAGATGATTTGAGAAGATTTTTCAAGCAAATTAATAGTTTTTAACTTATCTTATTTCAATCAACAGGAGAAATACTGGGAAGATCATCCTGGCGAAGCGGTACCACTTATGAGACCAAAGTTTTATGGTGGTCCTTGGAAGATTTACAAAGGAACCGTTCTTCCACCCAACAAATAAAAGTCAGAAGTTATTGGACTTCATATGATCAAAGAAAAGTTTCATATATGAATATGATACAACTTCCCTACGTACATATTGATCTTGGTACGTGTATCTAACTAAATTTGCACAAAGTGTAGATAACTACATTCTAATTTTTCATCTGTGTTCTTCAAATAAGTCTAAATATATATACTTGACTCGTAAGATCGAACTTAAGAATATAACCATGGGAGGATTCGGTAGCTCTTTGTGTTATGAAGCTTCATGTGCCGGAGCTCGTTCGTCACAACATTAGACCCACTATGTGGAATATTGTGTATAGATCTTAAATCTAAGGTTTTTTTTTTCATAAAATACCCAAGTATTTTCACTTTTGTCCCCCTTGAATCATTGTATTATTTTTACGTACACTTTGAGTCATTTAATGCATGGTTTTTGTCCCGGTTGGGTAAACAAGACAAAAACCATGGATTAGAAGTTCACATAATGACCGAAAGAGGACAAAAAGAAACTATCTTTTCCGACTCAAATGTATAGAAGAATTACAATAACTAGGATAGGTCAAAAGTGAAAGTACATTGGTATTTTACACGAAAAAACCTTTGATTAAGAAAGATGATGTTACTAGAATCTTGTTTTTGAATGTTAATGAAAACGATTTAGGCTGCTTTTTGGAGAGCCGCTAGGGCATCTCCGGTAATCTTCCGTACCCAATCACATAGTTTCTTTACCTCGGCATCCCCACCCTTACCCATATCATCAAAGCAATCTGCGCAAGTGTCTACGTTGGTGGCAACCGCGCTAACATCAAAATTGGCTTTCATTAGATTTTGGCTCTTAAGACTATTAAGGGTCTTCTTGATATCATCAATGGCGGCACCAAACACCTCATCACACTGTGACACGCACTCACGGGTCCTAGGTGGTGACTTAGGGTGGTTCAATCGTTTCTTGAGTGATGCATTGAATTCATTAATCTTTTTCCGAACACCTTGCATCTGTTTTGCCACCATGTTAGCTACCTCAGCCTTTCCCTTAGGCGCCGTTCTCTTGGTGTGAGGAACCGGGGGTTTGGTAGCAGGCTTAGAAGATTTGTGCGCCGCTGCTTTTTGGAGAGCCACTAGGGCATCTCCAGTAATCTTCCGTACCCAATCACATAGTTTCTTTACCTCGGCATCTCCACCCTTACCCATATCATTAAAGCAATCTGCGCAAGTGTCTACGTTGGTGGCAACCGCGCTAACATCAAAATTGGCTTTCACTAGATTTTGGCTTTTAAGACTATCAAGGGTCTTCTTGATATCATCAATGGCGGCACCAAACACCTCATCGCATTGTGACACGCACTCACGGGTCCTAGGAGGTGACTTAGGGTTGTTCAATCGTTTCTTGAGTGATGCATTGAATTCATCAATTTTTTTCCGAACGCCTTGCATTTGTTTTGCCACCATGCTAGCTACCTCAGCATTTCCCTTTGGCGCCTTTCCCTTGGGCGTCGTTCTCTTGGTGTGAGGAACCGGGAGTTTGGTAGCGGGCTTAGAAGATTTGCCCGCTGGCTTGGCTGGCTTGGATTGGGCATTCGTGCATGTTGTGAAAATGATGTAAGCAAAAATTAAGATTATGGCTAGGGTCTTTTTGGCAAGAGCCATTGTCTCTAAAAGAGGTGGAAGGTGAGGAAGAAGGACGGATGGTGGTTTTATGCCATTAAGGATTGGTAATGCTTAAACATAGTTGATACTTTCTTAAAGTAGAAAGTTATGGTTACCTTAAAAGGAAAACTTAAAACTGCATAAATAAAATATATTAGTGCGAAGAAGCCAAAAGGTATGGGATTAGGACGGTGTGTATGGTGGTGTCCAAAGTTACTTCATGTATCCGGTCTTGATACAAGGATCATGTTCATGATGTTTCCTTTATGATATTTAGAAAAAATTTACCGTTATGGAGAGTAATTCCTGCGTATTCTTGACTAGGGGTGCTTATGGTCCGTTTTAAAGGTTTTTAGATAAAACCATGAAGCATACTCTCAATAATAATTTTTTATCATTGTAAACCAAAACCAAACAAAGAGTTACTAATGGTTCATTTTAGTTCTTGTTGGTCCGGCTAATTCGAAGGACCGATCTCGTACAAGTAGATATAGATCGGGAGGGTTATAAACAAGTCGGTTTAATCTCATTTAATTAGATAGACGAGTTATGTTTATTTAATTGTGTTAGATTTGTATTGGTCCCCAAGTCAAGAGGAACTTATAAATAGATGTCAGGTACGGTATTTTATGGTGTGACAAATCAATAAAGATTTTGAGTTATTTTTCTAATATCTGATTTCTGTGTGTTCACCAATATCGTGTTCTTGATTTAACCGATCGGGACTTGAGTTCTATTTGAACGGTTTAGTCTTTTTAGCCTTTGTAAAATGCGGTTAAATAGTTATTATATAAATTATTTTTAATAAAAATAATTTAAAATTGGTATATTAGTTTTTTTAATTATATATGTAACGAGTTGTGTGACCCCCCCGCGCGTTGCCGCGGGGTTGAAACTGTAGACTAAGTTATAGTAAAAATTCATAAAAGAGCTATTTAGCTAAATGAACTTTGTAAAGTCTTGATGAAAGTAAAGAATTATAATTACGTTATAAAAAAATAGAAAGAAAAGGATATGTGCATATGAATAATCAGAAACAATTTAGCATTTATTGAGTTTTCAAATTTAATAAACAGCACATGAAGTTCTTAATAGGAAACCAAAATTGTGTGGAAACACGAAAGTGAACATAAACCAAAAGTGGTAGCAAGTAAGAAAACATACTAAAAACTAACCTCCAAAGAGAAGACAGAAGAAACCTGCAAACGAAAAGGAAAGTAAAAAGAATATGCACAATTATATACAAAAAAAAATATAGATATTGCTTATGAAACAACAATAAAATAGACAACAAATACATTCAACTATCCGTAACAAACACAAAGCGAAAAGGGAATGCATTCATGGATAGTCAAAATACACTTTTGATACTTTAAGTTATTTGCATGAAGAGGTGAAAATACACTTTCTATTTTCTCAAATTTGCAAGTTTAAACAAAATACATGAAAATCTGCGTTTGTTTGCAAGTGTTAAATAAACATCGCACTTTTAGGTTTCTAAACTATAGAAACTGACCCATAACTCTGTAAACGTACAGTAAAATATTGTATGTTTCACCTGAGTTCTTTAATGTACAGCCACGTTAGAAAGCCCCTTCTTCTTGTATAACCGCACCTAAAATCTGTTGCATTTATATACATTCAAATCTGTTAATGAGAGTTTTGCATCTGTTAAATGTTAACCTCACAAATAGTGGGTTGCCCCTTTACCATTACCGATGACAACAAAGAAGCGTCATGACCTTCGAATCTTGCTTTGATTTGCTCGAAATACCATATCTTCTAAGGGCTCACACATGCAAACCGCCATCACATTCCGTTTTTCATATTTGTTTCTGATTCTCTTCGCAAATTCTAAAGTATTCATTAGCTGGAAACATATATTTAGTTGATCGCCAAACAACTGAAACTCTAGTGGTAACAAATTAGCCGATGCCGAAACTGTAGCGGCCACCAAACCAATTAAAATTTCAATTAAGCTTACTTGAATACATTCAATTGATAGCCGAGTTAGATAATATGAGGTGCATAATAAATTGTAGATCATGTATATGGAACATACAGCAACCAATTTTTCATTTTGAAATAATTAGGCTCAGAAAATCATCATCATAGCCATTCAATCATAGCCATTCAAGCTCAACAGATAAATAATTTCGTTTAGGAACATAAGGCTCAGAAAATCATCATCATAGCCATTCAAGCTCAACAGATATATGATTTCGTTTTGGAACATTAAGGCACAGAAAATCATCATCATAGCCATTCAAGCTCAACAGATAATTTTTAGCAACTATATGATAACAATTATTTTTCAACCTGAAACATTTAGGCTCAGAAAATCATTATCATAGACATTCAAGCTCAAAAAAGAAATGATTTTGTT
>JBCNJP010000020.1:25142684-25159697 GCA_039602395.1 Deinandra increscens subsp. villosa | reverse complement strand
ATTAATAGAAAAAACAAAGTGTATTAGTTTTAACTTTGTTTTTTGTTTTTTTGTTTTTTTCTTTATTTATTTTTTATTTTTATTCTTTTTATCCGAGCGTAAAGTAAAGAGTTTAACAATAAGTTGTTTTTTTTTAATATTTAATTTAATTTTTATACTTAAAGTGACTAAAAGAAAAGGAAAATAAGAGAAGGTTAGGTGAATTAAAAGCACAAAGCTCTGACTGTGTTGTTGCGACTTGCGGAGTCGAACGCAAACTACTCCAAAGGCCGATCGGCGTCGCCTGTTTTATCGTCAATCTCTCCGGCGGTTTGTCTTCTACTCATCTAATTATTTATTTAAACTTAACCTTAGTCTGCTTTCTGAAATTCGTTGTATATTATCTTCATAACTAGTGAAAAGGATCACTTGTTACTGAATCTAATGGTTTTTCTTAAGAAACCTCATATGGTGAAATCAATCTGTTGCTATCAGTTTGATAGCGCTATTGATTAGTAGAATTTGTATAATGTTCTTGATTCGATACACGGTTCCCACTTCCCATCTTCCTGTTATATGTTGATGATATAAGAGTTCGTCTCTATGCTCACCACCTGTTTGTAGAAATGTCAAACTAACACAAATGGCCAAATACTCATCTTACTGCCCCAAATGCCTCGGTTTCGAGTGCCTAGTACAACTAGAAAGTTTTTGTTAAAAAAAAAAATTATGATCTTTACAAGTTTCAAACTTGATCTTTTAGCATCACCACCCAAATGACTGATTCATGTAGGAATTGATATGATAAGCCTTGAAGAAAGAAACAAATATATACAGCAGTTGAATTTAAATTGCTCTATTGGTTGCTTCTTTTCCATGATTTCTATAGTAAACTTGATTTTGTTTTGATTTTTGAACTTTGTAGTTTTCAACAATGATCGTTTTAATTAAGCTTAATATCATTTGGCTCTGCAAGTTTGTAACATGTGCCACAAATCAGGAATCGTATACAAGCTTGGCGATGGCAACCTATCTATGGAGAAAATATGCTGATTATTTGCACACGAAATGGGAGAAAGAAGTCCTTTGGACCATGGTTGATCCGTTTAAGCGTCCAAAATCATTCACTCCTCTTGTGACCATCTATGTATCAGCTTTCTATACTGGGGTCATTGGAGCTGCAATCACCGAGCAACTTTACAAGGTACTCTTTACTTCTTTAGGGGGTGTTTGGTTGTGCGTTTAAAAAATGATTAATTAGTTATTGTAGTTTCAATTCGCAACAGTCAGTTTCTAGTGTTATGATGATTTACTTTTGCTTTAAGCTATCATTATCTGATCATTTAGTTATTAAATAATCGATTTGATACTATCTGCAACAAAACTTATTACCGAGTAATTCAAACACGCTACATAATCAAAAGAGATTATTGTAACTTTAAGCATATCCATATCCAAACACCATCTTTTAACAGCATGTTATTATTACAATTGATATTTAGTATCATGTACCAGTTTTTAACTGCACATCCAAACACCCGTCATTAGAGTTGATAATTTAGTTTTTTCATCTGGGGCTGAGCCAAAACATCATAACCTATAGATGATTTGAGAAGATTTTTCAAGCAAATTAATAGTTTTTAACTTATCTTATTTCAATCAACAGGAGAAATACTGGGAAGATCATCCTGGCGAAGCGGTACCACTTATGAGACCAAAGTTTTATGGTGGTCCTTGGAAGATTTACAAAGGAACCGTTCTTCCACCCAACAAATAAAAGTCAGAAGTTATTGGACTTCATATGATCAAAGAAAAGTTTCATATATGAATATGATACAACTTCCCTACGTACATATTGATCTTGGTACGTGTATCTAACTAAATTTGCACAAAGTGTAGATAACTACATTCTAATTTTTCATCTGTGTTCTTCAAATAAGTCTAAATATATATACTTGACTCGTAAGATCGAACTTAAGAATATAACCATGGGAGGATTCGGTAGCTCTTTGTGTTATGAAGCTTCATGTGCCGGAGCTCGTTCGTCACAACATTAGACCCACTATGTGGAATATTGTGTATAGATCTTAAATCTAAGGTTTTTTTTTTCATAAAATACCCAAGTATTTTCACTTTTGTCCCCCTTGAATCATTGTATTATTTTTACGTACACTTTGAGTCATTTAATGCATGGTTTTTGTCCCGGTTGGGTAAACAAGACAAAAACCATGGATTAGAAGTTCACATAATGACCGAAAGAGGACAAAAAGAAACTATCTTTTCCGACTCAAATGTATAGAAGAATTACAATAACTAGGATAGGTCAAAAGTGAAAGTACATTGGTATTTTACACGAAAAAACCTTTGATTAAGAAAGATGATGTTACTAGAATCTTGTTTTTGAATGTTAATGAAAACGATTTAGGCTGCTTTTTGGAGAGCCGCTAGGGCATCTCCGGTAATCTTCCGTACCCAATCACATAGTTTCTTTACCTCGGCATCCCCACCCTTACCCATATCATCAAAGCAATCTGCGCAAGTGTCTACGTTGGTGGCAACCGCGCTAACATCAAAATTGGCTTTCATTAGATTTTGGCTCTTAAGACTATTAAGGGTCTTCTTGATATCATCAATGGCGGCACCAAACACCTCATCACACTGTGACACGCACTCACGGGTCCTAGGTGGTGACTTAGGGTGGTTCAATCGTTTCTTGAGTGATGCATTGAATTCATTAATCTTTTTCCGAACACCTTGCATCTGTTTTGCCACCATGTTAGCTACCTCAGCCTTTCCCTTAGGCGTCGTTCTCTTGGTGTGAGGAATCGGGGGTTTGGTAGCAGGCTTAGAAGATTTGTGCGCCGCTGCTTTTTGGAGAGCCACTAGGGCATCTCCAGTAATCTTCCGTACCCAATCACATAGTTTCTTTACCTCGGCATCTCCACCCTTACCCATATCATTAAAGCAATCTGCGCAAGTGTCTACGTTGGTGGCAACCGCGCTAACATCAAAATTGGCTTTCACTAGATTTTGGCTTTTAAGACTATCAAGGGTCTTCTTGATATCATCAATGGCGGCACCAAACACCTCATCGCATTGTGACACGCACTCACGGGTCCTAGGAGGTGACTTAGGGTTGTTCAATCGTTTCTTGAGTGATGCATTGAATTCATCAATTTTTTTCCGAACGCCTTGCATTTGTTTTGCCACCATGCTAGCTACCTCAGCATTTCCCTTTGGCGCCTTTCCCTTGGGCGTCGTTCTCTTGGTGTGAGGAACCGGGAGTTTGGTAGCGGGCTTAGAAGATTTGCCCGCTGGCTTGGCTGGCTTGGATTGGGCATTCGTGCATGTTGTGAAAATGATGTAAGCAAAAATTAAGATTATGGCTAGGGTCTTTTTGGCAAGAGCCATTGTCTCTAAAAGAGGTGGAAGGTGAGGAAGAAGGACGGATGGTGGTTTTATGCCATTAAGGATTGGTAATGCTTAAACATAGTTGATACTTTCTTAAAGTAGAAAGTTATGGTTACCTTAAAAGGAAAACTTAAAACTGCATAAATAAAATATATTAGTGCGAAGAAGCCAAAAGGTATGGGATTAGGACGGTGTGTATGGTGGTGTCCAAAGTTACTTCATGTATCCGGTCTTGATACAAGGATCATGTTCATGATGTTTCCTTTATGATATTTAGAAAAAATTTACCGTTATGGAGAGTAATTCCTGCGTATTCTTGACTAGGAGTGCTTATGGTCCGTTTTAAAGGTTTTTAGATAAAACCATGAAGCATACTCTCAATAATAATTTTTTATCAATGTAAACCAAAACCAAACAAAGAGTTACCAATGGTTCATTTTAGTTCTTGTTGGTCCGGCTAATTCGAATGACCGATCTCGTACAAGTCGGTATAGATCGGGAGGGTTTTAAACAAGTCGGTTTAATCTCATTTAATTAGATAGACGAGTTATGTTCATTTAATTGTGCTAGATTTGTATTGGTCCCCAAGTCAAGAGGAACTTATAAATAGATGTCAGGTACGGTATTTTATGGTGTGATAAATCAATAAAGATTTTGAGTTATTTTCCCAATATCTGATTTCTGTGTGTTCACCAATATCGTGTTCTTGATTTAACCGATCGGGACTTGAGTTCTATTTGAACGGTTTAGTCTTTTTAGCCTTTGTAAAATGCGGTTAAATAGTTATTATATAAATTATTTTTAATAAAAATAATTTAAAATTGGTATATTAGTTTTTTTAATTATATATGTAATTAAGGTTTTGGGACTAATACAAACACTTGGACTCGATGCATAAAAATCAATTGATTAAATAATCTAGATAATTGAATATTATATATATTAACAAATCAAATTGGTAAGCACACTCAGAGATTTACTGTGCTTCGTATGAGCAAATGACATTATGCTACGTGTGCTACTAAGACACGTGGCCCAATCTGCCTTATATATTTTTTTTTCAGGATATTTATTTGTTAAATAGAATATTATGTGATTCTCTACAACTATGCTTATTTGTCCAAGTGGTTATGAGTTTTGTTTTACAACAATTGAGCTCCTGTTTCGATTCCTTACAAATCCGGCTTTTTATTTATCCTTTTCTTTTTTGTTGTTGTGCGTTTTTGGGTACACGTGTTTTGTGGTCCACACGTTCTTCTTATTTGATGACAATGTTCTCTTCTCTGCCTTATATATCACTTACTTTACATCTGTATTAGCCATACAATTTTTATATGTTTATATTCCCAAGCATAGAACATGTATATTCTTTGTAAAGTATAAGTATGTCACGTGGTTTTATTGTGTTTTACAATTTTTTTGTGTTCGCCATACAATTTTATTGTGTTAAGGTACAAATGTACAACAAAATTAAGCTGTTGTATGTATTGGGTTAACACAAGCTCAACTGTATAGGTTAACACAAACTGCCACAAATGTACAACATGATTTGGGTATGTATTACATAAAATATATGTGTCATGGTTTTATAATTGTGTGCTATGGTTTTACTACTAATACTTTAACAAAGCAAGTTAGACTTTTTAACCTTAATAAAAAGGTGAATAAAATGGTGATCCGCCGCAACGTGCGAATAGGTCATCGTCTCGTTTAAACTATTACTGATCGACGGTTAATAATTCATTTTATGATCAATAAAACTCTTAATATATAAAACTCTTAATATTCACTCTTGATATAGTGATACCAATAATATAATCATTATATATTTATATATGATTAACACTTTATTTTGAGGTTTATTAAAATGAAAATTCAAATCATTATATATTTACATATGGTTAACACTTTATTTTGAGGTTTTTTAAAATGAAAATTCAACACGCCTCTTATTGGTAGCATTATAAAAAAAGTTATAACATTAATTACTAGAAATAATTAAACCCATAGCCATATAAAAACTTTGGGGTTTTAAGGTTTCCAATATATAGTATCGAAATGTTATTACGATAACCTATACAAACAAATATACCTATAAAAATATAACTCAAAGTCTCAAACAGTATAGTCTACAACAAACCCAAATCGTACGTGTTTATTTCATAAAATAAAAGAGAGTGTTAATTATTAGGAAAATTGGATTTTAATAATTCAAGTTATTACCAATCGGCCAATATTAATCCCAATTTCAAAATTGGCCTACATTAATTATTAAGGTGTTGGATTTCATTGGACCCCGTTAAGTTTTTCTTAACTCCGTTAGTTTTTTGCTGACGTGGCAGCCACGTGGCTTTTATTAATCAGTGCCACGTCAGCAAAAAAAACTAACGGAGTTAAGGAAAACTTAACGGGGGTCCAATGAAATCCAACACCTTAATAATTGAGATTAATGTAGGCCAATTTTGAAATTGGGATTAATATTGGCCAACTGGTAATAACTTGGATTATTAAAATCCAATTTTCCTAATTATTATAATATGGATTAAAAAATTACTAGAAAAAAGGGCGCATATGGAGTGTCCGAGACAAAGAACATTGGTCTTATGAAGTCGGTTGTCGTACGTATATTTTACAACCAGTGAATCACAAATCAATGCACCGACCTACCTTTGCTTTACTTTAGTCGACAACTCCAACACCCACATGTTCTCTTGCATCAATTTTGTATTTCATTCATGGTTTAATTTGGTCAAACTACTTGATACTTTTCAACAATTAAAACCAGTAGAGTTTCGCTCTACTAGAGGGTCTTTCAACCAGAATGATTGGTGTAACTTTAACTTTCCGATGTAACCTGCTTATTTTTATCCTCTCTCTAGTGTCTTGCTAGGGTGAGGGTCGTTTAATAAAATTCGCCGTTTCAAAAAAAAAAAAAAAAACTAGTCGAGTTTATTCAAAACAGTTCAATATATGTAAATATTAAGTGTCACCATTGTTAGGCTTAGAGACAATGTGTTTGTCGCGGGTCAAGCTGCGTTAAAGATGAAATCAGGCAAAATTACTAAATACGAGAAAGTTTGTCTCGAGAATCAACATGTAATTTGTCAACGGGTCGTGCATAGTAATTTTCCGTCTCATAAGACTCAAAGTTTTGTCTTCGGTAGGATAGGTTTTGCTATCTAAAAAGAGGTTGCGACGCAGCTTATTACCCGTTTACCCGTCACTTCATTATGATAGTTGTTTTTTAAGGAAATATCTATTTCCTTAAGCATACTCTTTAATTATTATTATTATACTTCCACATCTATATCAATCACTTAGCCGTTAAGCGTGCTATAAATAAACACTGTGATTTTTTTTTTGAACGCCCAACGAATCTTCCGGAAAACCCAAGAAGTATTTACACTAGTGGCGTTCATTCCAGGAAAAATTCACCTCCGCAAGCGGTTAGGTGGTAAAACCTGGGAGTTCGAGGATCGAACTTGTGACACTCTCAGTCTCAAGTCTCCCCTCATCAAAAATAACCACTAGGACAAGTCCTAGTAGATAAATAAACATTGTGATGGTCGAGATTTTCTTAGACTCGTGCTCTTCAAAGGTGCAAAATATTCAAACATACTCGTAAACTATTGGAGATTAGAGCCATATCAAGTCAAGTTAAACACGTTCATACCGTGTTGCATGAACCTAGATTACAGCTCATTTCATATATCGAGCCAAGTTAAACACGTTCATACTTGTAAATATTTTCTTTAACCTTGAGACTTAATTATTTATTTTCTTTACAGATATGCAGATTGGAATTGATTTACTCTGGTTATTAAAAGCAGATTAAAACTAGCTAAAATAAATAATAACAAGCTGAAAAACTGATAAATTATATAAAATTAATCCATTTTGATCTTAACTTGAATTCTTTCATATACTATTTAAAGAGCACAAAAAGGAACATACACACACAACTACCACATTAACACCTAAACATTAAACAAAACTAAACTGATCGAGAACACACGACAAGAAATCGTCGTGTGGGTACATAAACAAATTCTAGGGTCGTCTGGTACAAGCTTTCATGTCCAACCTTGTTTATACCTTCGGAAAATTTCCTCCGTTTGCGCGTTTCTGTACGCGCTACAAGCTATAAGATACAAACAGATAAGAGCCACTACAGCTATGATTAATATCACATTCGCGGTTCTCCATTCTTTCCTTAGGTTCCCTAACAAACCGGCTTTACACGAGTCACAGTTATAGCAGAACTGGTTAGGGTCGTTGTTCCATATAGGACAATCCATATCGCCCGTTGGGTTACTCGGGTTGATCCACATGACCGGGTTCACGTATTGGTATCCACACACAGTTGGAGGCTTGCAACATCCTGACTGAAACAACATTAAAGAAAAACAATTAAGCAAACTATATAAATAATATATACAAGGACATAAGGTAGTTATTGTACATTTGTACCAAGACTCGTCTAAAGCTGTTTATTCACTAAGGACAAACTTGATCAGCTTCATGCTATGTAAAAATATAAAGAATATAATTGCTTTAATCATGACCACAGTCAAATGACCGACCAATCATTGATATAGAAAGAAAATTGGATGCCATGTGATGTTGTTTAAAGAATCTTGAATGATGCCAAAAATTGAACCTTAATGGAGTTGCGTACCATTTTTATAATCCTTACTGCATGCCAGCAGGAAAAAAAATTTGTAATTACACATTCTACACTCTAATAAGTCTAATTTAACACTCATTTAACTATTAATTGTAAAGCATGTGAAAACACTAGTTACTTTTCAAATATAAAATTGTTCTATTTGTCTTAATAGTGTATAAATCAATCTTAGTTATGTATAAACCGCATATCACTAAATGAATTTCATGGCACACCCAATGGTTTGACTCGTAATCGTTTGAGTTCTTCTCACTAGACCATGGCTAAAAACCCGATTATAAAACCGAACAGAAACGTCTCAAATAAAGCTAGGACTTTAGGCCCTTAGTTTAACACAGCCTCAATGTTTTATTGTTTTTAAAAACACAATACATACATGTTTTATTTCAATTCGTTTATAATTTCTCATTTCTATAACGTGACAACTATAGAAGCTATATAGAAATGGCCTCCAAAACGGGTAAGCTGCATGCCTGCATCTCACAATATTAAAAACCAAAATCGGTTATTTATGGTTAAATAAAAACCGGTAGGTAACCGGGAGTTAAATCAGGAACCTGTTTAACCCGAACCGAAGCGGTCAAAATCCGGTTTTGAAATAGCTAACTTATTACACGAATAAATTTCACTTATCTGCTTTATGAATATTCTACATTTCTACTTTACAATGTACAACTAGAAATGCACGAATTACAATCTGTTGTAGAGGAACAAACAAGCTAAGCTCTGCAACAATGGTGATTGATTTGATGTATAACAAACAAACACAGATCAAAGTAAAAGAGGAGAAACCGAACGAGTACCTGAAGAGGAGAGATCTCAGAAGCAAAAAATTGGGCAGCAGTATACGAATCCTGCGCCATCTTCGTGCAAATCGAAGACGAAGCCAAACAAGCCCTAATATTCCCCCAATGCTCCGAATCCGTGATGTGATCACGTAACCACTTCGAATACCCCGCCAATCGATACTCCTTGTAGCTCCGGCCGGGAACGGAGTAGGCGCCGGAGGGGCGCGTGACGACGAAGGCGAGTATGAGGAGGACGAGACCGGTGACGATGAGAGCGGCGTTGCAGAAGAGGTAGAAGGCTAGGAGGCCTTGCTTGTTGCAGTAGGCGCCGATGAATCCGGTTAGGGCGAGGAGGAGGAAGAGAATTCCGATGATGAGGACCGGCCATCGGAGCCAGCGGATGCATTCGTTGTCCGGTTTGGAGGCGAGCCAGATGCCGGCGGTGACGATGGGGATGGAGCAGAGGAATGCTATGAAGTTGAGAGTTGCGATGATGTTGTTGCTGACCGCCATTGGATTGATTAACAGAGAGTGATGCAGTGGGGGTGGGAATGAATGGGAAGATGGTAGATTTGTCATGAGGGTTTATATATACTACTTTGCTTTTTTTGTCTGCTCATAATTTTATTATAATTTAATTAATTAATATAATATATCTTTAATCCACTAAATTTACACTTCACATTGTATCCAGCTTTGCTATTATGCTATAGGCCAGTGCCAGTGGCATTGTGTTTATTTTTTTTTAACGGTAATTTGGCTCAGAGGTGTATCGGGACTAGTTACCCTGTACCTACCCACTGTCCCGAGTCTAAACCTCATAGCGAGGGAACCCGGGAGCGCCCCCCATTTGCACCATCGGACGGGAACCGGGCAAGCCCGTAAACCCTCCCTTGTGACTCAGGATCAAGCAAACTCAATCCTTCATTGCCCACCAATATCTCACAAAGTTGTGTAAGTGAGACTAGAACTTGGGTCTCTTCAACCACAAGCTTAGAATTTTAACCACTACACCAACTTTGCTTGATCATTGTGTTTATTGATCTACAGATTTGGCAAGGGTTTCTTTCAAATCAATACAAGTGGTCATTGGTGTAAGATTTAGTATTTCATGTTAGGTTGCCCGTGATGAACATCATATAGCCCTTAACGTGTATAGCGTCTGGGGACACCGCCTCGGAATGCTATGGGTTCTAAATCTCTTTACGGCGGCAGCATGAAGGCGTCCTCATGTCTCCCCCCACATATATTTTTTTAAATGTGATTGGACCAGAGGTTTAAAAAGATTTGTTTAAAGAAAAATTAATAATGAGATTAGCTTTATGAGAGGATTTAGGACTATTCTCTTTGATGACGTGACTGTCATGGAAACCCCAAGGGGCTTTATGATTACAGATGGTCTTAGTAATAAAATTACTGTTAAAAATACCATTTTGCTTATCAAGAGACTAATTTGATTATTAAAACTTAAATCTCAAGTAATACATGTGTACAGGGTTTAATAAGACATGAATCATATTTTTGTTGGTTTTTCCGGTCTCTAAACTTTTCTAAAAGAGTGAGATGATCCGGTAAGCACCAAGTAACCAGGTGATCGACCAAAACGAATTAGCAAAAGTACATGCAAGATAACTTTTCTTGTTATTTTGGATACCTGGTCTTATTATTTAGGAGAATATATTTTCCTTATTTTTTAACGGTGGACGTAAGCAAGACGGTTAGGGGCAAACATCAAAATTACAGGGTACAATCAAAATTAAACATACATCATCTACTCCAATCTACCCCCTCCCCCACCCCGGGTTGGTGAGTTTTTTTTTTTTTTTGTTTATCTTGACCAACGATACTACAAGTATTCTCAAATTAGTGGAATAAAAAGAGTTGACTTTTGTAGCAACTACTCTTTCGTTTGGCTATTCGTTATCTAATATCTACATTTGCAAGTTCATCAGCATCATATATAAGGAAATCGTAGGAAGTCATACCAAATAAAAATAGAAAACAAGATGTCATTCAACAGTAAAATTTTGGTTTGTTGTCCACATGAACCAAAAACACTTTTTCTTTAACCGCAGCTCACATATTTATATAATCTACTTCTAATTCTACTTCACACACTAAGTTACTATTGTTCTAAATACTTTTAACAAAAACTTTGCTATCCATGCATGTCTTTCAAAAAATCATCAACATCTTCACAGTGCAACCTCAAACTTTTACAGTATTAAAAAAAAAACTGGGAACTGGCAAGCAGTAATTTAATGCACATGAAGAACACCAGGTTGAGATGATATTGAGGTCAAAGAAATCTGCTAGACACTAAGAAATAGAGTTATTACTTATTAGCAATAAGAACTAGACAACTAGTAAAAAGATTAGACAGAAAGTCATCTTGGATAACTTGTAGTCCATAGATGTGACAACTTTGACCTGCTTAACTAATAATGGCTTGATTCTTGCTCTAGTTTATTTTTAACTCATCCTATGGGTAAAAAGGAAAGAAAACGCTAAAACGATTTAAAAGTAGGGGTGTAAACGAGCCGAGCTGCTCGTGAGCTACTCGAGATCGAATCGATAAAGAACCTGAAACGAGCCAAGCTCAAGCTTTGAAATAGGCTCAACGAGCTCAAGCCCGAGCTTCACGTAGCGAGCTTGAGCTGGCTCACGAGCCTTAACGAGCTTTTTATTCATATAATTTTTGTTTAATTTATTAAATACATTTTAAAATATAATTATAATTTCATATGAAATTATGATAAAACAAGAGTATAGTATCTGTTATTTTCTATATAAAAAATATAATTCTAATATCAACAAATTTAGTTATAATAATATATAAAAAATAAAAAATTAATTATAAACGAGCCGAGCTCAAGCTTAAATAATTCTCAACGAACTGAGTTCGAGCTTCAAAAATGAAGTTCGAATCTAGCCAAGCTCGAGCTCTGGTAAGTTTAAACGAGCCAAGCTCGAGACTAGACAAGCTCGGGCTCGTTTACATCCCTGGTTAAAAGGGATGTAAGCCGCCTAAATGAAGAGCCTTTCGTGAAGAGGGTGTGTAAATTTGTATATTCAAATGCTTACAACCTCCTAAATCATTTTATTTGAAAAATATAGTTTTGACTTTAGTCTTAGCTAGACCTTTAGTCTTGAATCTTAAGTGTGTCTTTAGTCCATCTCGTTTAGGGGAGATATTGCTAGGTATGTTTGTCTATTAATTGTCTAATCTCATTGTACCGTTATCTCATAGACACCAAATTATGTTCTCTCTAAGGCTATCCGTAGTGGGCATTAACCCACCCCTATAGCGCCCCGCACACCGCCCCCGGGGGCGCTATGGACTTTAAATCGGCCAAGGGCGTTGCGAAGACGGTGTGTCTCCCCCTTTCCATGATTGGCCCTTTTTTTCCTTTTTTTATTAGATTAAATATTTTGAAGGGATTTTATATAATATAATTGTGTAATAATTAGAGGGGGGTTATGGGCCTTTATGACTACACAAATTTCAGCCATGGAGCCCCTTGCTGACTAGAACGAGACGTGTCGTGATTTGCATAGGTGAGGGGTTATGACTACAGATAGCCTAAGACAAGTTGGCATAGATTAAAGTGGTGTTTGGCATTGCTTTCAAAAGTGACTGTCTGATTATTCTGCTTTCAAGTTGCAGATAATTAGTTTCTATTATTTGGATACGATGAAACTGATGATCCGACTATTTAGGGGTCAAATAATCAGTTTTAGAGTAGTTGGAACAAAACTGATTCTGATTATCTGATTATTTTGAGATCAATTTACATGTAAAACCTAAAAGATTCAGGATTTTCTAACACGCGACAACTGATCATCTTATTATCATAAAAGCATATTCAAACACCATCTTCTGCAGCCAGTTTGATTACAGCTAACTATCTATTAGATTCTGGTTATTTCATAGTTCACACCATATAATCACTTCTTCAACACAATGCCAAACAACCCCTTAGTACACATTCACACACATAGAGAAAACTTACCCCAAGATTATAGAGATACAAACACATATACACTCAAGAAAAACTCCAAGATCTGAATTTGCAAATTCCACGGCGATCTTCTTTAAGAGATTCACGTATGGATTGCACCAAGGAACGCACAGCAGGAACAAGCGACAAGTGTTCATGACATTCCTGCATTATTTATTTTAAATTATTCTCAAGTAATTTACTAATTTGACAAGCATGGTTTCTTTCTTTGAACCTTGTGACAAAGAACTCGTGATGTTATTTTAATGAACATCAATGATACTTGAGAAAAATTGCAAAATAAATAATATTACCACATCAGCAAGACGATCTTCGAGACCTCCAAGGCTAGCATTAGTAGGCATGAATATCTTCCTGTAAGCAGCTCGCAAGCTCCTGATCTATATTTTGCAAATGAAATGAGTTCCCAGAAGTAAAATTGTAGCTCAAATCGAATAAATATACAGACTAAAAAGAACAGGGGAGTTCATTAATTGCATGCATCTTTAAACAATATCTTTCAGCGAATCATGATTTTTTACACCCCATCCCACAATGTGTCTTAAGAACTTTAGATCGTTACAGTGGAATTTGGTGAAGTTTCCAACCATTTACCTGTAAAAAGGTTTATGTATTTTACATTTTTATCTCTAGCAAGTTGAAATGGTCAGATAGTCTGAAAGCATTCCAAAATCAAAGTATACAATTTACTAAATCGTTTTACTAAAAAAATAGATTATTATATTTTTGTCATTAAATTTGGCACCCAAATTACTCAAAAAACTTAACAAGCAAAAGCTAACCTCAGTAGCTGAGAACCCACTTCTCCGAAGACCTTCTAGATTCAAGCCACGTAGCTCTGCTCTGTCTCCAGCCACCATGGTGTACTTGGGAACATCTTGTGAAACCTTATGTATACCAACCAAGAATTCATATTTATAAACCTCTATTGAGCAAAATATAAGCAGATGATTCCATATCGTGTCATGTTGTTTATATGGGTTGTGAAAAATCAAACTGTTTTAAAAATCCACAGGTTAGGTTCACAGATTTTTGGGAAAACAAGAATTTGGATTTGGGGTTCGATTTTATGCAGAAAAACAACCGAACATTTCCGATTTGGTTTCACTTTTAGGCAAAACTTATCCATGCAAACTAAATGACTTGGTTAAATAGGAATTTGATATAATATAGAAGATACATGGTTGATGATTGTCAAAGAATCTTACCACTGAACCCCCACCAATGAAACAGAAAGATCCAATATTGCAGAACTGATGAACAACAATGGCCCCAGCAGTGTGTGCATGGTCCTACAAGAAGACTTGTAAACCCAAACTTTAATTTGGCCATGTGATACCCGAATTGATCACATACAGCTAGAGGTGGAAAATGAGCAGGTAGGGTGGGCTTGGTAATCGGTCAAAATTGGTCAGGTTGACCCATAAAACTTTTTGGCTCTATTTCCATGAAATTTATAGATAATTGATGCAGAACATACACTTACATTACTATATTATTAGGATACCAATCGTAGCTTTTCAGAATAAAGTATATAAAACGACTTCAACATTCTGAGTACATTTTCAGTCCCTTTCTAGTTTTAACCCATTTGACCAGTTTCGTTTTTAACTACCGATTTAACCCACTAGATATAAAATATAACCCAAATCAACCAATTTTGTAAGAAACTAGGCCAAATTACCACATCTACAAACATGAGTGGAGCAAAATGATCCAAGGACTAACCTCCACCAATACATGGCCTGCTAAGAGGGTGTTATTTGCAAAAATGTTGTTGCTACCCACTTTGCAATCATGGGCTATATGAGAAGATCCCATGATAAGATTGTTATCACCAATAACCTAAATTATACAACTCTTCAATTCAGGAACACGAATAACAAAAGCTTCCTTTTGGTAGTAGAAGGAACTCAACTCAAGTTTATGAATGCCAAAAGGGGAGAAAGTATTCACGTACTGTTATGTCAGAAGGTTTTGAAGATCGATGGATGGAAACATGTTCTCTAATCTCATTGTTGTCGCCAACTTGTAGAAAGCATTCGTTACCTTCCTGAGATCAATAGGGAACTACCAGAACATTATAACTGTAGTTGACAAGGAACTAATTTATGTACTTGTAATAAAATAAGCTTCCTATATCATTTTGTTCAGAAAATTATTTGGACGTATTTTACCTTTTTGGGCTAACGTATGTGGACACCTCATCAAAGATGGTTTTGTATTTTCAAGATTAAACATGGCATTTTCACCATCAAACATGTTTTCGCCAAAATTGGTGCAAGTGAAACCAAATACATACTTTGGTGGTCTAAAAAATAACATCAGTACATGGATAGCCTTAGTGGAAAAAAAAATACTAATACATTTATACTTGGGTAGTTGGGTGGCCTCAAAATGTGTTATCCAAATACTTTTTTTCATCACATTTGACAAACTAAGTATCCATACATATTAAGAGCTTAGACAAAGATTGCTAAGTCAACCAACCTGGCCGGTCCATTATGACCAACAGCAAAAACTACTTTTTTCCCAACCCACCCATTTTGCCACCTCTAGATCATATAGAAGACACATAAATGCAGGAAAAAGGAGCACCAAGATGATATACAATCCAACAACCTTATATTTCATGTCCTGGCATTTGATGCCAACCACAGCATGATGACCAATAACGTTGTTGCAACCGATAGTTATCTTTCCTGGAATGTTATCTCCAACAACCGCCCCACTGTTTGACAGTAACATACAAATAAGTATCCAGGGCTAGAGGATTAATCTTTAACAATAACAATAAGTAACAATCTGAATTAACCTCATCAAGATGCATTTATCTCCTAATTTTGTGTTCCCACAAACATGACTTCCAGGATGTAGTTTACAATCATTTCCCAACACTACTGAAGATCCCACAGTGCAAAAGGGGCCAACAGAAACACCCTGCAAGCTAATAGAGTTGTATCATTATATAATTTGCAGAACATTCTAACCACTTCATGATATAAGGTACTCTCAGACATTACTGGGAAGGACTAGTCAAGCTGAAAGCCTGAAACCAACTTATCACTTCTCATGAAATTTTTCTGATTGTCGACTTGACGAGTCACCAGTCTGGATAATTTTATGATTTCATTAACTTTTACCAAGAGTATTAAGCAACATATACATTCACAAATGTACAGTCTTTCACTACTGTTTTGGCAATGTAGATAAATGCTATAATTCTATAGCTACATAAGTCCCTTATGAACAGTTGTAAAAAGGTTTCTATTTCATCCCGATAATTACTTCAATCATATGCAACCATCGTGGTTCAAATGTATAAGCAACAGAGAGTTTAAGTCCCTTAACTTGCAGAAAACTTTTACACAATTTCCTCTTCTAGCTTCATAAAACACATGAAATCATATGTAGGAATTCCATTCACATCCCACTCCTTAAGATAAATAATGGCTTCACAGATTCGCCATATCACTTATGCATACAAAATACATAACCTACACATCGATTCTATAGGAATTATCATCTTTCTTCCCTCTGTTTAAATTCCTGTTTCGAGTTCTCTAGATTAATCAAGCATACAACACAAATGTCAAAGTTCCAAATAAATCCCCTCAAAAAGTATGCATTAATTTCATCACAAACTTAAATACTAACTCTACTTCGATGCATTCGGTAAATACACTGATCTCGATGTTATCTGTATCATCAAAAGTGATCGCCAATATTTCCCCCAAAATTACCATTAGTAACTAGTTGTAAGTATGCAACATATATTACATTTCATCGTTAACGTATAAACATACCTGACCTATGATCGCATTAGGATGAACAACAGATGTAGGATGTATGAAGCTAGGGTTTGTTCCGTCATCTTTATGAGCATCCGAAGCAACTGTTTATGAATTACAAAAGTTAGTTCATTTGAACACATACGATATGAATGAAGAGAAGTACAGAAGGTGATTTACAGCTTAGAGTTGAGAGCCGTTGACGATGAATTGTACGGAGTAGACCAACGGCGAGCTGCCGCCGGGCTCTAAGGGGTGAAGCTGCCATTTGTTCAAAAACGGGCCGCTTTTGCAAGCAACTTATATTAAAAGAAATTGAAATGTTTGAAAGGAAT
>JBCNJP010000020.1:25055478-25142184 GCA_039602395.1 Deinandra increscens subsp. villosa | reverse complement strand
ACTTTTTTAAAAGAATGAGATGATATGGTAAGCACCAAGTAACCAGGTGATCGTCCAAAACGAATTAGCAAAAGTACATGCAA
Source organism: Deinandra increscens subsp. villosa (assembly GCA_039602395.1). NCBI lineage: Eukaryota > Viridiplantae > Streptophyta > Magnoliopsida > Asterales > Asteraceae > Deinandra > Deinandra increscens. The sequence continues at coordinate 25,142,101 of JBCNJP010000020.1, read as the reverse complement.
GATAACTTTTCTTGTTATTTTGGATACCTGGTCTTATTATTTAGGAGAATATCTTTTCTTTATTTTTTAACGGTGGACGTAACTCGTAAGCAAGACGGTTACGGGGCAAACATCAAAATTACCAGGGTTGGCGATACTACAAGTATTCTCAAATTAGTGGAATAAAAAGAGTTGACTTTTGTAGCAACTAGCAACTATTCTTTCGTTTGGCTATTCGTTATCTAATATCTACATTTGCAAGTTCATCAGCATCATATACAAGGAAATCGTAGGAAGTCATACCAAATAAAAATAGAAAACAAGATGTCATTCAACAGTAAAATTTTGGTTTGTTGTCCACATGAACCAAAAACACTTTTTCTTTAACCGCAACACACATATTCATATAATCTACTTCTAATTCTACTTCACACACTAAGTTACTATTGTGCTAAATACTTTCAACAAAAACACTTTGCTATCCATGCATGTCTTTCAAAAAATCATCAACATCTTCACAGTGCAACCTCAAACTTTTACAGTATTAAAAAAAAAACTGGGAACTGCCAAGCAGTAATTTAATGCACATGAAGAACACCAGGTTGAGATGATATTGAGGTAAAAGAAATCTGCAAGACACTAAGAAATAGAGTTATTAAGCAATAAGAACTAGACAACTAGTAGAAAGATTAGACAGAAAGTCATCTTGGATAACTTGTAGTCCATAGATGTGACAACTTTGACCTGCTTAACTAATAATGGCTTGATTCTTGCTCAAGTTTATTTTTAACTCATCCAATAGGTAAAAAGGAAAGAAAACGCTAAAACGATTTAAAAGTAGCGGTGTAAACGAGCCGAGCTGATCTTGAGCTACTCGAGATCGAATCGATAAAGAACCTGAAACGAGCCGAGCTCAAGCTTTGAAATAGGCTCGTATACTAAACGAGCTCGAGCCCGAGCTTCACGTAGCGAGCTTGAGCTGGCTCGCGAGCCTTAACGAGCTTTTTATTCATATAATCTTTGTTTAATTTATTAAATACATTTTAAAATATAATTATAATTTCATATGAAATTATGATAAAATAAGTAAATAATATGTATTATTTTCTATATAAAAAGATATAATTTTGAATATTCAACAAATTTAATTATAAAAATAAAAATAAAAAATTAATTATAAACGAGCCGAAGCTCGAGCTCTTAAGAACGAGCGAGCTCGAGACTAGCAAGCTCGGCTCGTTTATACCCCTAGTTAAAAGGGATGTAAGCCGCCTAAATGAAGAGCCTTTCATAAGAGGGTGTGTAAATTTGTATATTCAAATGCTTACAACCTCCTAAATCATTTTATTTGAAAAAATATAGTTTTGAATTGAGTCTTAGCTTGGCCTTTAGTCTTGAATCTTAAGTGTGTCTTTAGTCCCATCGCGTTTAGGGGAGATTTTGCTAGGTATTTTTGTCTATTTGTTTATATACTAATTGTCTGATCTCATTGTACCGTTATCTCATAGACACCAAATTATGTTCTCTCTAAGATTATCTGTAGTGGGCGTTAACCCACCCCTATAGCACCCCGCACACCGCTCCCGGGGGCGCTATGGGCTTTAAATCGACCAAGGGCGTTGCAAAGATGGTGCGTCTCCCCCTCTCCATGATTGGCCCTTTTTTTCCTTTTTTACTGGATTAAATATTTTGAAGGGTTTTTATATAATATAATTGTGTAATAATTAGAGGGGCGTTATTAGGCTTTATGAATACAAAATTTTCAGTCATGGAGCCCTTTGCTGACTAGGAGGAGACGTGTCGTGATTTGCCCAGGGTGAGGGGGGTTATGACTACAAATAGCCTAAGACAAATTGGCATAGATTGAAGTGGTGTTTGGCATTGCTTTCAAAAGTGACTATCTGATTATTGTGTTTTCGAGTTGCAGATAACTAGTTTCTATTATTTGGATACGATGAAACTGATGATCTGACTATTTAGGGGTCAAATAATCAGTTTTAGAGTAGTTGGAGCAAAACTGATTCTGATTATCTGATTATTTTGAGATCAATTTACATATAAAACCTAAAAGATTTAGGATTTTTTAACGCTCGAAAACTGATTATCTTATTATCACAAAAGCATATCCAAACACCATCTTCTGCAGCCAGTTTGATTACAGCTATCTATCTATTGATTCTGGTTATTTCATAATTCACACCATATAATCACTTCTTCAACACAATGCCAAACACCCCCTAAGTACACATTCACACACAGAGAAAACTTACCCCAAGATTATAGAGATACAAACACATATACACTCAAGAAAAACTCCAAGATCTGAATTTGCAAATTCCACGGCGATCTTCTTTAAGAGATTCTTGTATGGATTGCACCAAGGAAAGCACAGCAGGAACAAGCGACAACTGTTCATGACATTCCTGCATTATTTATTTTAAATTATTCTTAAGTAATTTACTAATTTGACAAGCATGGTTTCTTTCTTTGAACCTTGTGACAAAGAACTCGTGATGTATTTTAATGAACATCAATGATACTTGAGAAAAATTGCAAAATAAATTATATTACCACATCAGCAAGACGATCTTCGAGACCTCCAAGGCTAGCATTAGTAGGCATGAATATCTTCCTGTAAGCAGCTCGCAAGCTCCTGATCTATATTTTGCAAATGAAATGAGTTCCCAGAAGTAAAATTGTAGCTCAAATCGAATAAATAAACAGACTAAAAAGAACAGGGGAGTTCATTAATTGCATGCATCTTTAACCAATATCTTTCAGCAAATCATGATTTTTTACACCCCATCCCACAATGCACACTTAAGGACTTTAGATCGTTACAGTGGAATTTGGTGAAGTTTCCAACCATTTACCTGTAAAAAGGTTTATGTATTTTACATTTTTATCTCTAGCAAGTTGAAATGGTCAGACAGTTTGAAAGCATTTCAAAATCAAAGTATACAATTTACTAAATCGTTTTACTAAAAAACTAGATTATTATATTTTTGTCATCAAATTTGACACCCAAATTACTCAAAAAACTTAACAAGCAAAAGCTAACCTCAGTAGCTGAGAACCCACTTCTCCGAAGACCTTCTAGATTCAAGCCACGTAGCTCTGCTCTGTCTCCAGCCACCATGGTGTACTTGGGAACATCTTGTGAAACCTTATGTATACCAACCAAGAATTCATATTTATAAACCTCTATTGAGCAAAATATAAGCAGATGATTCCATATCGTGTCATGTTGTTTATATGGGTTGTGCAAAAAACCAAAAATCAAACTGTTTTAAAAATCCACAGGTTAGGTTCACAGATTCTTGGGGAAACAAGAATTTGGATTTGGGGTTCGCTTTTATGCAGAAAAACAACCGAACATTTCCGATTTGGTTTCACTTTTAAGCAAAACTTATCCATGCAAACCAAATGACTTGGTTAAATAGGAATTTGATATAATATAGAAGATACATGGTTGATGGTTGTCAAAGAATCTTACCACTGAACCCCCACCAATGAAACAGAAAGATCCAATATTGCAGAACTGATGAACAACAATGGCCCCAGCAGTGTGTGCATGGTCCTACAAGAAGACTTGTAAACCCAAACTTTAATTTGGCCATGTGATACCCGAATTGATCACATACAGCTAGAGGTGGAAAATGAGCAGGTAGGGTGGGCTTGGTAATCGGTCAAAATTGGTCAGGTTGACCCATAAAACTTTTTGGCTCTATTTCCATGAAATTTATAGATAATTGATGCAGAACATACACTTACATTACTATATTATTAGGATACCAATCGTAGCTTTTCAGAATAAAGTATATAAAACGACTTCAACATTCTGAGTACATTTTCAGTCCCTTTCTAGTTTTAACCCATTTGACCAGTTTCGTTTTTAACTACCGGTTTAACCCACTAGATATAAAATATAACCCAAATCAACCAATTTTGTAAGAAACTAGGCCAAATTACCATATCTACAAACATGAGTGGAGCAAAATGATCCAAGGACTAACCTCCACCAATACATGGCCTGCTAAGAGGGTGTTATTTGCAAAAATGTTGTTGCTACCCACTTTGCAATCATGGGCTATATGAGAAGATCCCATGATAAGATTGTTATCACCAATAACCTAAATTATACAACTCTTCAATTCAGGAACACGAATAACAAAAGCTTCCTTTTGGTAGTAGAAGGAACTCAACTCAAGTTTATGAATGCCAAAAGGGGAGAAAGTATTCACGTACTGTTATGTCAGAAGGTTTTGAAGATCGATGGATGGAAACATGTTCTCTAATCTCATTGTTGTCGCCAACTTGTAGAAAGCATTCGTTACCTTCCTGAGATCAATAGGGAACTACCAGAACATTATAACTGTAGTTGACAAGGAACTAATTTATGTACTTGTAATAAAATAAGCTTCCTATATCATTTTGTTCAGAAAATTATTTGGACGTATTTTACCTTTTTGGGCTAACGTATGTGGACACCTCATCAAAGATGGTTTTGTATTTTCAAGATTAAACATGGCATTTTCACCATCAAACATGTTTTCGCCAAAATTGGTGCAAGTGAAACCAAATACATACTTTGGTGGTCTAAAAAATAACATCAGTACATGGATAGCCTTAGTGGAAAAAAAAATACTAATACATTTATACTTGGGTAGTTGGGTGGCCTCAAAATGTGTTATCCAAATACTTTTTTTCATCACATTTGACAAACTAAGTATCCATACATATTAAGAGCTTAGACAAAGATTGCTAAGTCAACCAACCTGGCCGGTCCATTATGACCAACAGCAAAAACTACTTTTTTCCCAACCCACCCATTTTGCCACCTCTAGATCATATAGAAGACACATAAATGCAGGAAAAAGGAGCACCAAGATGATATACAATCCAACAACCTTATATTTCATGTCCTGGCATTTGATGCCAACCACAGCATGATGACCAATAACGTTGTTGCAACCGATAGTTATCTTTCCTGGAATGTTATCTCCAACAACCGCCCCACTGTTTGACAGTAACATACAAATAAGTATCCAGGGCTAGAGGATTAATCTTTAACAATAACAATAAGTAACAATCTGAATTAACCTCATCAAGATGCATTTATCTCCTAATTTTGTGTTCCCACAAACATGACTTCCAGGATGTAGTTTACAATCATTTCCCAACACTACTGAAGATCCCACAGTGCAAAAGGGGCCAACAGAAACACCCTGCAAGCTAATAGAGTTGTATCATTATATAATTTGCAGAACATTCTAACCACTTCATGATATAAGGTACTCTCAGACATTACTGGGAAGGACTAGTCAAGCTGAAAGCCTGAAACCAACTTATCACTTCTCATGGAACTTTTCTGATTGTCGACTTGACGTCAGTCATCAGTCTGGCAAGTTATGATTTCATTAACTTTTACCAAGAGTATTAAGCAACATATACACTCGCAAATGTACATTATTTCGTTGCCATTTTGGCAATGTAGATAAAAAAAGCTATAATTCTTATTTTAAAGCTATATAAGTCCCTTATGAACAGTTGTAAAAAGGTTTCTATTTCATCCCGATAATTACTTCAATCATATGCAACCATCGTGGTTCAAATGTATAAGCAACAGAGAGTTTAAGTCCCTTAACTTGCAGAAAATTTATACACAATTTCCTCTTCTAGCTTCATAAAACACATGAAATCATATGTAGGAATTCCATTCACATCCCACTCCTTAAGATAAATAATGGCTTCACAGATTCGCCATATCACTTATGCATACAAAATACATAACCCACACATCGATTCTATAGGAATTATCATCTTTCTTCCCTCTGTTTAAATTCCTGTTTCAAGTTATCTAAATTAATCAAGCATACAGCACAAATGCAAGGTTCCAAATAAATCCCCTCAAAAAGTATGCATTAATTTCATCACAAACTTAAATACTAACTCTACTTCGATGCATTCGGTAAATACACGGATCTCGATGTTATCTGTATCATCAAAAGTGATCGCCAATATTTCCCCCAAAATTACCATTAGTAACTAGTTGTAAGTATGCAACATATATTACATTTCATCGTTAACGTATAAACATACCTGACCTATGATCGCATTAGGATGAACAACAGATGTAGGATGTATGAAGCTAGGGTTTGTTCCGTCATCTTTATGAGCATCCGAAGCAACTGTTTATGAATTACAAAAGTTAGTTCATTTGAACACATACGATATGAATGAAGAGAAGTACAGAAGGTGATTTACAGCTTAGAGTTGAGAGCCGTTGACGATGAATTGTACGGAGTAGACCAACGGCGAGCTGCCGCCGGGCTCTAAGGGGTGAAGCTGCCATTTGTTCAAAAACGGGCCGCTTTTGCAAGCAACTTATATTAAAAGAAATTGAAATGTTTGAAAGGAATTTAAAAGAAGAGTAAATTACGGATTTCGTCCCTGAGGTTTGCACAAATTTCGGATTTCGTCCCTAAGTTTCATTTATTATGGATTTCGTCCTCAAGTTTTGCAAAAACGTATCGGATTTCGTCCTTTTGACTAACTTCTGTTAAATTTTTCTGTTAAAAGGATGTAAAAAGACCTTAATACCCTTTTGTGTAAAAACAAATAAAAAATTAAAATCATCATCTTCTTCATGATCACTAGACCTCAACAAACCCTAGATTCTACATCTTCTCCATTTTCAACATCATCTTCCAGTGTCCGGATCTTCAATTCTACATCTTCTTGTTTATTGTATTGAAGTAATATAGTATTGAATAAATTTAACACACACACGCACAAAAATTTCTGTTAAACGGATCTTAAATATTTTTGCAAAAACCCTACAAATCCGGCACCCCCTTCGACCACCGGCAGCAGCAATTGAGCTCGTCGGCGACTGCTTCAACCGCCGGCCACCCCCTTCGACCATCGGCAGCGGCGATTGAACTCATCGGCGACTGCTTCAACCGCGGCCACCCCCTTCGACCACCGGCAGCGGCGATTGAACTCGTCGGCGACTGCTTCAACCATCGGCCACCCCCCTTCGACCACTGGCAGCGGCGATTGAACTCGTCGGCAACTGCTTCAACCACCGGCCACCCCCTTCGACCACCGGCAGCGGCGAGGTTCACAAAACCGCGACGGAATCTTCAAATTTTCACCGAAACATATTAACAATGGATCTAGACGGAATCGTTGCTTGATTTCGAGTGTAACCGTGTGATTAATTTTATGATTCGATGAGTTTTGGTCAAGTTGTGGTCGATTGAACTAGATCCGGCGGTGGTGACGGGATGATCGTCGTCGGCGGCGGTGGTCGGTGGATTGAACTGAAATGACTTTCTTTCTTTGTTTCGTTTTTTTTTGAATTAAGTTTTTTTTTCTTTTAATTTTTTATTTGTTTTTACACAAAAGGGTATTAAGGTCTTTTTACATCCTTTTAACAGAAAATTTTAACAGAATTAGTCAAAAGGACGAAATCCGATACGTTTTTGCAAAACCTGAGGACGAAATCCGTAATAAATGAAACTTGGAGACGAAATCCGAAATTTGTGCAAACCTCAGGGACGAAATCCGTAATTTACTCTTAAAAGAAATTGAAAAGTTTGAAAGGAAATTAAAAGAAATTGAAATGTTTGAAAGGAATTGAAATTTAAGAGAATTGATAAATTTCAATCTATAACTTATATCGTGTTTGGTTTGTAAAGTTGTGAATGGAACGGGATGTATAAAATGTAAATTGATATATTTACTCTTAACAAAAAAAATACACATTTTTATTCCATTCCAAATATTCAGGCGATGATATCTCAGTTCATATGATGGTATTATAAACCAGATGATGCTAATTCGATGACTGTGACTTGGTTGGAAGTACTAGCGATCCCAGTAAGTTTTTTGTAGGGGTCAAAATTTTTTAATGTCGATTATTTATCATTAGATATTAGTTTTTCTAAGTATGATTTCGGTTGATCCTAGTCATATTAACATATTCAAACTTATATTAACAAAGTCAAACACAAATCAAGTAATTAACAAACAAGCTAATATAAAACTAATAAATTATTCAACCAAAAATTTAGTTTCCAGCAAATAACCAACAATGTAACATTAAAAAATATAATTTATGAAGTTATCAAATTTCTTTGTGTATGTTTGGTCAAAGGTTGGTATCAAATTTCTTAGAGGTGGTTGGGATTAAATCGCGCATATCCTAGTATCCTACTATATTTTTTTTATGGGGTGTGGGCGATCCCATACCCATTAACTGGGCACACCCCTGGTTAGAAGAATCCGCAATCGGTAACATTCTTGAACGGATGACGAGAACATTCTTGATGATTTAGATGTTTTCTAGCTACCTTTGCTTCGATTTTCCCGTCGCAAGATAAGAATTCGACCATCATTGCTTTGATTTTGCCGACGATTATGCCTTGCTAAATCATCAAGATTTTTTCATCGACCTGTTGAATCTTCCAATATACCATAAGTAGATTGTTAATATATCGAAGTGATGGGCGGTGGTGACGATATGGTATGATGGTGGAGAAAGAATATGGTGATTAATATATACATGATAGGGACTAAAGGTGCTACGATTTGAGAAACCATTGGATTATAAGTGTAATTTTTTAATAATATTTTTGAATGAAATGTGAAATTTGTGTAAACGTTAAGATAGTTCTCATAATTTACTCTAAAGTTAATGAACTTAATCGGTCTTTTATCCTAACCAACTTAGATTTTTTTTTGAACTACAACTTTCATTAAAAACTTGGAATAGTTCCGGGAGCATTTACGAAACTTAAATTAACAACCGCTCCTCTATTAACAAAGCGGTTCATCCCCTGTAACGGGCAAGCGGCACGGCGGAGCGCGATGGTGAGAACCGTCAATGTCGCCTTCTCCGCCACACCGAGGTTGAAAAGAGAGAACTTTGCACGCACCAAACACGACTCTGCTTTCTCCGATTGGAAGGTAATCCTCGCTTTCTGTTTACTTCCAAATAAATAATTTGAGTTCGAAGTAGATCTGGATTTTGGAAACTGTTTCTGCTTGAATTCTAGATTCGAACTTGAATTATCGTTAATCGATGTTGTTCTCAGCTTCGATATAATTTAGAGCTTCCATAAGTCTCTGTGATTTTGGATATTAAAAACAATCGCACAGTGATCTGAGTCCTTGGTAAACTTCATCTGATTGCTACGCTCTTTATCTGAATATGTTTAGACTCTATTTTAATCGTATTTTGTATAATAAATATGTGTGTGCACAGTGCACACTCTATCCAATCAATACGCATGGTGTATTTAAGCTAATTTTGGATAACTGATGAGTTAATTAAGCGAAAAACTAATTAGATCTTAAATCAAACTCTATCCAATCAGTACTCATGGTGTATGAAGCTAATTTTGGATAACTGATGAAATTAGATCTTAAATTTTGTATGCTTTGGGTTTGCTGTTGATTAAAGTTACTTATGATTTGTATTAGACGGAAAGGAAATTCTACTTCTATGTTTGGATACAAAGCTCATATACTTCTAAAAAAGTGAGCCGTTTCTTTCTTCAATTTTGTCCCGAATTTCACCCTAAAGAGTACTAAGTTTAACCAAACTACACTGATATATGGTGATATTTAGAGATCAAAATTAAAATATCAGACATTTGTAGACAAAGCTTATATACTTCATAATTTTAGCTGTTTCTTTCTTCAGTTTCGTCCCAATTGCAATCTAAACAACATTATTAAATTAACCTATCTACACCAATTGTATGGTGATATTTAGAGGTTAAAGTCTAAGATGTTGAGTTCCAGATTTTATTTACATATTGATTCATTTTTTGTGTCTTTATCTTACTTCCATCATTGCATTTATTTTTAATCTATACTGTAATTAATTCCAATTTGATTATATGTATGTATGCTAATTTCCAGATCCTTATTGGGGCTTCTGATTGGGAGGATTACTTGTTGAACAAGGAAGGCACAGAGAGATACAGGACACACAATATACCAAATTGTTCTTCATGTCCAGGGCTTTATGAACTTGGGATTGTTATTTCAGTCACACAGACAAACGGAAAGATTATTAGCAAACTTAATCCCAAAAATATAATTCCTGTTTATCTTGGGCAAGCTGATAATGTTAGGACTAGGCTTCAGCAGTATGGTAGAGATGGTGCTCACTTGGAAAATGGTTGGTCAAATGGTGAGCAGAATGATCGAAAATTTCTTCGATTATTCTCTGACATCTTCTCATATGGATTCTCCATCGCGTTTAGATGGGCTCCGGTAAGAAACATTTTATGATTCTAAATTTCTTTTAATTTATTGCTTTATGGAGACCATCAATTAACAATAAAGTTTCCAATAATAGTATAACATCATGATGGTAAAGGGGTGTTTGGGATTGCTTATATAAATAAGTAAATAACATATGTTTATAATTATCAGCAGAAGCAAATAATCAACTGGTTGAAAATAGTTTATTACTCCCTAAGCAGTCTGCCATAGCCCTTACTTATTTTACCATAAAGTAAGTAGTTAACGTAAACACTTGTCTTCATCCAAACCTGCCTTTTGTCATCATTACCCAACTTACCTGACCCACCTATCTTTTCACCGCTAGGTCTAAGGCTAGCAAAGCTGAAACTGTCTTTCTTCAGGATATTAAACTACCTTATATGGCTATTTAAGAAAATTCATGTATGCTTTAATTTAAATTTTCTACAGATGGAAAGTAAAAAAGATGCTGTGAAAACTGAGTCCCAACTCTTAGAGACCTTTGATTATGCCTGGAATCTAGATATGAATGGGGAGCGTCGTCCTGATGACATACATAAAAGGCTCAATAATACTGTTTTAAATCACAAAAGGGTCCTTATGGCATTCAAGAAGATTCTTGACTTCCCTCCAAAGGAAGTAGGCCTTAGAATCAAACGATGTGACTCGCCGGTTTTGGAAAACGGATCTAGCTTTTATACCAAGCAAAATGACACAAATATCCTCGTTAAAATTCTGAAGTTTGGTAGATCACGGCCTACAGTAGTATCAAAAGATTGTAACATGAACAGCAATAATGTTGGTACATGTGGTGTAGCCATGGATCACGGGTCCATATGTAGAAGACCTCCCGTTGAAGGAAGAAAAAGATGCGTTGACCACAAAGGGATGAAAGTCGACACGTATATAAGACCTACAGTAGTATCAAAAGATTGTAACATGAACAGCAATAATGCTGGTACATGTGGCGTAGCCTTGGGTCATGGGTCCGTATGTATAAGACCTCCCGTTGAAGGAAGAAAAAGATGCATTGACCACAAAGGGATGAAAGTCAACGCATATGTAAGACCTACAGTAGTATCAAAAGATTGTAATGTGAATAGCAATAATGTTGGTACTTGTGGTGTAGCCTTGGGTGACGGGTCCATATGTATAAGACCACCTGTTGAAGGACGAAAAAGATGCGTTGACCACAAAGGGATGAAAGTCAACGCACATATAAGACCTTGTTTAGAGTTAGAAACTGGGACGGTTTGCAATAGTCAAAAGGGCTGTGAAGAAATAAAACATGAGGTGATGACGGTCAATGAGAAAAAGTCAAATATCTCGGGTGTTGATTCATTGACTTGTGCAGCTATTACACTTAATGGTTCATATTGTAGAAGAAAACCAAGTAAAGCTAGCAAGTTTTGTTGGCAACATGAAGCAGTTAAAGCCAAGATTAATGACTAATCTCACAAATCAAACCTTTAAAAGTTCTCTTTCTTCAACAAATGTATTGGGAATTGTTTGAAGATCATATGGAATCTCGATCATCAGAAGACGTCATCCTGTACCCCTGCAAAAGGTACGTATACGGTATACATACAAATATACAAACCACGTGATCCAGTGTTTCTATATTTTAGTTATAATTATTTGTTGTGTGAAGGTGTGTTTAGTTTTCCCATTGCAATATGATAGCTTTGGTGGCTGTTTGTAAACTTTTTGTTTTTGTAACATGTTTGTAGTCAATAAATTGGTGTTAAATTAGGTTTTATAAATCATGTTCAGTGTCTTGTAACACCTTTTCTCTAAATGATTGATAGATCATAAAATAGTCATACCATATCAAACATATGCTATACGGTATGTATGCATTGCCTATTGGATTATTAAAGTTTAACTACCCTCATTTTGTCTGGCATAAAATTTGTGGAGAACAAACAAGGCCTAAACATATCACTGGTGGAACCTGAGCTTATAAGTTTTTTATTCATATTATTATCTACATGGCTTGTATTGTTCTTGATTCATATTATTATTTACATGGCTTGTATTGTGTAACTGAAATGAGTGTGTCCATATGACTATCCAAAAAGCTCATGACTCGAAGCTTGCTCGGTTTGAAATGAACCGAGCTCGAGTCAAGGTTGATTCACTTGTTGCCTTGTTGGCTTGTTTAAATTAACCCCAACTTTTTTTTTGATATCCAAAGTAAAAGAAATTCAATCTTTTAGGTCCATCTTTCCATTATTATTTGGTACAATTCGCATCAAGACATTTTCTTCTTTTTGTTCTAACAATCTAACTGAGCCAAGTCAATTGGAGTCAGTTTTGTAAAAAGTTGTCTTAAATCGGTAAAACTGTCTGTGAACAGTACTACTGTCTATGTAAAACAAAGGGAATTTAGCCGTTTACACCCGAACACATTCTATTTTCTAATGTTAATATGACAGTCTTTTTTTAACAACAGTTTTTTAAGAGGCTAGTAAGACACTAAAACTCGCAACACCAAAACACCGAAGGATCAACCACCAACAACACAACCAAACAAAGAACCCGAATCGAACAAAATCAACCCATGTGAAAAGTCCACCAAGATACGCATTCCACATGGAACTGCTGATATCGATTAGACGATTACGGACCCAATAGAAAGCAAGCACCCGGGTATCATCAACAATCTTATCACCATTGCCGGACGACCCTTGAAGACCACCTCATTTCTAGACTTCCAGAGACACCAAAGGCAGTCTCAATCACGGCATTAACAACATTCTTCTGGAGAACAAATCCATCAACTCCTTATAGGAAAAGGCGAAGATTGGAAGGAGCTGACAATACTGCTCAATGTGCCCCCAAACCATGTTAGCCACCAAACATGAAATAAAGAGATGGTTAATGAACTCCACCTGTCCCCACGCATCCTGCAACTAAGCGACCAAACCTGAACATTCTTATGAGAAAGAGCTCGGAGAGTAGGCATAAAACCCATTTTAGCTCTCCAATTGAAGATATTAATTTTCTTTAGGATCCATTTGCACCATGGGAACCGGTAAAAGACCCCTTGATTTGCCAATTTAAGATACACCTGCTTAACATACCCAATTGAGAACTCACCAAGGAGATGTCCGCCCATATCCACGTATTGTCATTGTCCTAAATGTCTAGTTTCAAGAACTCAGACCGAGAAATCCAAGATCTTTTCCACTGCCAGCACCACTGCACCGAAGAACCGATCCATTACCAGACAACCCTTCTTCCTTTCAAGAACAAACAGGTCCGGGAACCGATTGGCAAACAAAATGTCTCCCAACCATCTATCAGCCTAAAAGTGATTTTGATCTTCACGACCAAGGCAGCCGAGCAGAAGTCCAGTCAAATCGACATTCACTTTCAAGAGGTCAAAGTTCACCTTTTAATTATTATTCCAAACACAATGGAAGGGGCGACCGCCCCCTCGGATTTTTCGGCCGTAGTGTTAATTTTTGCGATTTTTGAATTTATTTTATATATATTGACAACTCCCCCCCCTCGGGATTAGGTCCGTGACTTTTCGCCTCCCTTCAAACTTTTCACCGAAGCTTTGCCAATGCTTGCAGTTAAAAACACTTGCAACCGTTTGGATCCTCATTATCGTTAACCCCAACACCATATAAACAGCTCTTCCAAAACATGCATTAGCCTCAGACCACTTACCAATAAAAATAACATCGTTTGCATAGAAAAAAATGGGATAAAACAAGCTCGTTAGGGGGATGGTATCGTTCCGGCTCCCTTGGGTGGTTTTCATGGTTTCAAGTGACAACGATACCGCCTGAGGCGGCTCCAAGTCTCGCGGTTTGATTTTGGGTGATTTTCGGTTTGGAGAAGCCACATGAAGCCACATGCTTCATTGCTTTGTGTGTGTGGGTCCAATTTCCAATGATTTTAAACCACATGAAATAAGGGACCAACCATACCATCTCATTTTAAAGCCTAAGGTTTAAAAATTATGCTTTCTACATGTCCAATTATTATTGGCTAAATTTTTCCAAGTCACATAGTTTGAGACCAACCATACCCGCGACCCTTACTGGGTATATCACTCCCACTCCCAGAATCATATAAGGGCACACAATATACTCTTCTTTAACGGCGCCAACTTTCGCTTTTGGCGGTGCCATCGGCGCCAATACCGTCCCCCTAAGGCGTTAAGGGTCGGCGCCATCTCCCCCCGTGAACTCTTTGGCGCGCGTTAAAGGCTTTAAAGTGGGCCTAACAGTTGATTTTTTTTAAAAAAAAAAGGTTTAACATCATAAAGAGTATCCCCCACTTTTATTATGTGGTGTTAAGATCTACGTGGCGTCTATGTGACGATGTTAAACATTAACATGACATGAGGTATCCCTCATGCCCTAAGGGGATAGGGTCCTTAACGTGGCATGCTCTAAAGTCTAATCCCATATTCTTGTAGCACTAAAAAAATCCTTGATGGCATGACCACCTATATTTCTCCGAAACGCCTCGTTAAACAGATAAATAAAATTCCCCAATAATAATTCTGGACACCAATGCCCGCGGGTGAATCCCGATACTCGTCGCCGCCGCCGCGACCAGCGGACCCAGACGAAGAGGCGTCGTGGGTTTGGGGTGAAATTAAGGCGGAGGTTCGCCGGGACGCCGAATCGGAGCCGGCGTTGGCTAGCTACTTGTACTCGACGATACTCTCTCACTCTACTCTCGATCGCTCACTCTCTTTCCATCTCGGAAATAAGCTTTGCTCCTCCACTCTGCTCTCAACTCTACTTTACGATCTCTTCCTCAACACCTTTTCCGGTGACCCCGATCTCCGTTCCGCCGCCGTTGCTGACTTACGCGCCGTCAGGTCCCGTGACCCGGCTTGCGCTTCCTTCTCTCATTGTCTTCTCAATTACAAAGGATTCCTTGCTTGTCAGGTTAGATACAGATTTCCAATTGAAATATAATTTCTTGCTGTTTTTTACCATAATTTGTGTCATAATTCCTAATCTTGTTGAAATTAGTGAGAAATATTATTTTGCTAATTTGATTTTTAGCAACCATAAAATCAGAACCATAATCAGTTTTGATTAAACATTCAACATTTTGGTACCTCACTTAGGTGCAATTGTTTAGGTTTTTTTTTCTTTTTTTCTTCTTCTCTTTACTCTTAGCTTAGTCCTAGGTGGCCTTTATACTACCTTGCTACACTTACACTTTTGACTTTGGAGAGTTAAATAAATTCTATTTTTTTCTGGAACGCAGACTGGAGAACATAGTTATGCTTTTAGTTAAAAAAATCTTTCTTTTTATGGAAATTTGATAGTTTTGTTAAGAGTTTTTTTTAAAAGAATTTTAGAAGTTAGATCTTCATGATACTGTGTTTGTTAGCATTTGCAGGTTAAGATTTTAACCAGTAAGGTTTTATATCTACTATCTATGGATTTTAACCAATGCTATAGGATTCATTTTCGTGTTCTTATTGAATCAACTTATAGAGGTGGTATAATTCAATTTTGATAAAATGAAAAAAGAATAACAAAAAAGGAAACGGGTCAAACTAATTGAAAGTCATCGTTCATGTATTCATAAAACATCCTAAATCATTTGAAAAAGGTATTAGTTTTATGGTAATATTTGGGTCTGTAGCTGCTTAGACAAAAAGGTGTTTCAGAATAATCCAATTCAATCCGAATCAAATTTAGAGGGTGCTTGGGATTGCTTTCTCAAACTCAAAAGTGCTTAATGACTTACTGATTTTCCAAAAGTAGTTTTTTTAAGAAGTGCTTAATCCCTTAAGTTTGGACTTATTATTACTCAGCCTGACAAATTTTCCACATGTATTAGCATATAATGCGGGCGCCTTTTGTTAATAAGTTGCTCTATGGTTTGACCAGGCTCAGCGGGTGGCTCATAAACTATGGACCCAATCCCGCAAACCACTAGCCCTGGCACTACAATCTCGAATCTCCGATGTCTTTGCAGTCGACATTCATCCTGGTGCTAAACTCGGTAAGGGAATATTATTTGACCATGCAACAGGTGTCGTCATCGGTGAGACAGCGGTTATTGGCGACAACGTTTCGATTCTCCACCACGTGACCCTAGGAGGGACAGGCAAGGCTGGCGGGGACCGCCACCCAAAGATCGGAGATGGTGTGCTGATAGGTGCAGGGGCGACTATTTTGGGTAATGTGAAGATTGGGGCGGGAGCAAAGATTGGGGCTGGATCGGTGGTTTTGATCAATGTGCCACCACGAGCCACCGCTGTGGGAAATCCGGCGAGGCTGGTTGAAGGAAAAGAGGGATCAAAGGTTGAAGAATGCCCAGGGATGTCTATGGATCATACATCATTCATATCAGATTGGTCTGATTACACCATATGAGAATCTCATAGGTTCTAAGGTTGTGTTCTAGTTTGAAAGTAGTGTAGTTTTGGTTAATAAGTTGAGTGCATAAATCATAAATGTAACTTTGCATTTATTACTATTTTTAAAACTTGTTTTTATGTATCTATTATTTTTTTTAGAATAACTACTTACACACTCTTTAATTGGTCTATGACCATGATTTGAACCCAGAACTATTAAAAAGTAAGACAATTTGATTAGTATTTATTTGATAATAGTAAGTTATGTGTAAAGTTTCTGATGTATGGAACTTAAAAATATATGTACCATCACAGATTGTTTAGTTATTTTCTCTTTTTAGCTAATAGTTCACAGATTGTTTAGTCATTTTCTCTTTTTAGATAATAGTTGAAAATTTGATTTTAATAATCATTGTTTTGTTTATCGGTTCATAATAATTCATATTTTTTTTTCTTCATATAATGAGCCATTTTTCATTATGTTGGAAATAAACAGACCGCCGTTAAAATGATACTAACTCTGTTAAGAAATTTTCACCTTTTGATGATTGGGCATCACGGTGGTGTCTTATGTGATATGTTTTTTATGTATGTGAGTTTTCTAGAAAACATCCATACAAACACAAAATTCTTCTACAATCGAATAAAAAAAATTCTTCATAGCATAAAAACATATAAAATTCATACAAAAAAACACCTATGCTTGAGCCAAGTCATAAAAAACATGTCACATAAATACACCACCGTGATACCTAGTTATCAAAAAAGTGAAATTTTCTTAATGGAAGTTAGTGTCATTTTAATAGCAGTTTGTTTATTTCAAACGTGATTAAAAGGGAATTTATTATAGAAAAAAAACGAAGTATAAATTATTATCGGCCGATAGGCTTTTTTTTCAACGGAATTTAGCTATAGATTCCAAACACATTACATATTTTAACAGATATTTGTACTTTGTCCGGACTACAGGGACTATTATGTAATTAACTTTAAATACTTTTTACTCAGACCCAAACGACGTCGTACAAGAAGATATCTCTTCCTCTTTTTCATGATTTTATCCATCTCCCGCACCAGCGAACCAGAGTTCTGGTTCTCCCTCCAATGGCGTCATCTCTTTCTTCTATCCCATTCGAATTTCACATTCCAAAACAACCCAAACCCAAATCCAGATCTCACCTTCCCAAACCCCTCTGCAGAGCATCGCAAAACAACGCCACCAATCGCCGCCGTATCCCATCAACAAAACCACCACCACCACCTCTTCGCCAGGGCACCATAAACCGAAAACCCACCACCCCACCTCCTCCACCGGACGTAGATTTAACAACCTTATGTAAAAACGGTTCAATTCAAGAAACAATTGAGTTCATGTCTCAAGGTGTGCCCGCAGGGTACGATGTGTTTGAGATTGTTTTGGATTCGTGTGACGATGTGGACGTAGGGAAGAAGGTTCAGCAGCTTCTCATTCGGTCTCCGTTCTATGGGAACGTGAATTTGAACTCTAAGCTTGTGAATATGTACGTGAAGTGCAACAGTATGAGGGATGCACGCAGGGTGTTCGACAGAATGCGTGAACGAGAAGACTTAATGTTATGGCATTTGATGATAAAAGGGTATGTAGACAACGGTGAAGCCGAGGTGGGTTTGTTGCTGTTTAAGCAAATGAAAGAACTGGGATTGATACCAAATGTGGAAACTTTTGGATTAGTTTTATCAGCTTGTGCTGGTGCAGATTCAGTTCAAGAATGTTTGCAGCACTTCAAATCGATGAAGCGCGAGTACAATGTAGTTCCAGAAATCGAGCATTATTTGGTGGTGATTAACGTTTTGGGGAAAGCCGGGCATCTAAACGAAGCTATGGAGTTTATTGAAACAATACCCTTTGAACCCACATGTGAAATATGGGAGTCTTTGATGAATTACGCTCGAATCCATGGTGATATTGAGCTTGAAGATCGTGTTGAAGCGATTTTGGTCCCATCAATGGTGGATAAACTCCCATTACCAACTGGGAAACAGTCTTTGGTTAATATGCTTGAAGGGAAGAATAAGGTGAATGAATGCAGAAACATAGATTTGTACAAGGAAGATGCAACATATGAGAAAATAAAAGGATTAAACGGTCAAATGAGAGATTATGGGTATGTGCCCGACACGCGTTATGTTCTTCATGACATTGATCAGGAAGCTAAAGAGCAAGCATTGATGTACCATAGTGAGCGCTTAGCGATTGCGTATGGTTTGATTAGTACCCCTGCAAGAACGACTCTTAGGATCATCAAGAATCTTAGAATATGCGGTGATTGTCATAATGCCATCAAGATCATGTCTAAGATCGTTGGGAGGGAGCTTGTTGTAAGGGACAACAAACGGTTTCACCATTTTAAGGATGGTGAATGCTCGTGTGGAGATTATTGGTAATCTTTGAAGCGATAACTGTATAAAAAGGTAACTAACTTCCTGTCAAAAAGGTTCACTGAACCAAAAGTTGGTTAAAATCTCTAATGATAGCTACGAATAGCACATCAGCAGTGTAAATTAAATGCTTGGAACCAAAGTACACTTGATGAATGGATGCTTGGAATTAAAGTACACTTGATGAATGGATGTTACATACAAATCTTATTGTCATGTACATTGTTTTGATCTATATATATATATGTAACATATGCCTTGCTGCATTATTCTTTATCTAAGCAATTATGGTGGGGTATACTTGTATCTATCTGTACATTATACACACTGCCATAAGACCTAGGCTCAGGTTACACAAGACTCAAATGTACAAATGTTAGCGGCCTCAGAATACTGACAAAAACAATAGTGTTGGGAGGTTTAAGAGGGCAAGCTTCATGTTTGACTCTCAGTTTTGTTTATGGTCTCTTCAACAATGGCTTTATCTCGTGGTGGGACCCGCAAGTACGCTTTCATAACATCATAGACGGTGAATCCGATTGCAACTGATGGTACAACCTGAAAATCGGCAGATTGCATCAATTTCGACTCACAGACTTGAGTATGTATAATTTTGGTTAAGATTTTATACAATGTTTTACATAATCAGACCGGTTATGGACATACCTCATTATTGGTCTGACCAGTTTCAAAACCAGATTTAGTCATGAGAAATTTTATTAATTTATGAAGTGTGTGAGAGAGATTTATGAAGTCTAAAGTTATCATTCTAAGCTGACAAAAAAAAAACGTGTTGGTCATTCATTATTTATTATGAGAATGACTGGTTTCAACCCAAGGCTGTTCCAATCCGACATGTTAGTCTTGACATATGACATAATTTATGTTTATCAGGCTTTCTCACCTTTAGATAGTTGATGCTCAGTCCTGAAAACAAATGCTTCCATCCTTCTTTTTGGACAATCATAAAAAGAGTTCCGATTGTTCCTTTAAATTCTGAGCTGTTTAAAGCTTGAAACTGCTGAACCTGTGATAGTTAAAGAATACAAATCTTGATTCTTAAGCATCCCATACTTAGATTGCACAAGTATACAAGCACATGTGTTTAGATGTTTAGATAAACAAAACAAAACCAAACGTGAAAGATTACCTGCATTTGCCTTCGCACGACATCCAAAGGATATGTGAAAGTTTGTCCGAGTAAACCAGCAACAGATCCACAAGCAAGTTTGACTATTATGTTCTTTCTGTAATCATCAGAGACATGGCTTTTCATTTCCTCATAGAAGTAAAACTTCAAACCAGCATAAGGAAAGATTCCATAGAGTGATGGAGCTAACAGAAAGATCCAAATTTTTTAAAAACAAATTAATATATATTTTGCATCATATATAAACAAGATGAAAAGGAGATTGTAGCAGGCATAAAAGAGTTAAAGGTGGCAATTTTGACCTATTTACTTACAAAACGGTTAACTTGGGTTATATTCTATCTCTAGAAGTATAAAACTTCATATATGTCCTCCTAAGAGTTTAAAATTTCATATACAAATCATATCTATCCTTTTAAACACTAAAGAAGTGTTTTTTTAGCTATTCCATAGTGAATGAATTGAAATCAATTTATGTGCTATCAGATGATTCAAAGTAATAACATTGTTTTCTTATTTTTTTATTCAGTGAAACAAGGCTGGTAGGTGTTTCAGGTCGACCCAAGCCACCTAATCAGTTGGCTCTAGATATCTATTGGAACTATGAGAACAAAATGACTTGGAATTCATACCTACACCACGGTAAAGGCCTCTCATCCCAGCTGCTTTATAAGTCCTTGTAAAACAATCCCTAATTCCTCTGTATGCATGTTCGCTAACCTTGCCTCCTTTGACATCAAATTTGGGAGCATCCACAACCTGTTCTCCCATATTGGATTGATTCTCAGTTAACTAGAGGTAGTATAATGGGTGGGTCAGACGTGATGCGGAACGAGTAATCCTTCAGTACACAGGTTTAACGGGTGGGTTGGTTTGACCAATTAACCAGAAACACTTTTTGTTGAAAGTTTTTATATTTTGATAAATATATAGTTTGTCAAATACGAGTACAAAAATCCTAAAATTTCAATAATGATCTATCTTTTTAAAAAGAATGATTTAGAAAGTCTTATGCACCAGAAGTATACGTTCATTATTCACCGTTCCACCCATTGTGGGCACATTTGTGTGTGTGTGTGTGTGGAGTGCGCGCATGCACATTTGTGTGTGAAAGTGACAAAGATATTCAAATTAAGTCGTTGAATAACCGAATGATAGTAGTATACCTGGTAAGCCAATTTAGTTCTAACTAAATCAAGCGGGTATGTAAAAAGAACAGCAGTTCCTCCGGATAATGATCCTGCTAACAAATCAACAACTGGACCATTTCCCATCCCAGGAAAGTTGTAGCTTATTTCCCTTCTATATTGTTCATATGCCATATAATGTAATGCAGCATAAGGAACAATCCTGGCAACACTGGCTCCATTTCCTCTGGAATAAATTACATCCACATGCCACAAACATACAAAGTTGAGAAAAGAAAGATTTCAGAATGAAGAAAAAGCGACAAAAGTTTTGATCTCTAACCTGTAAAACCCCAGAAGCCCTTCTGTCTTTGCAATCCTTCTAAAAGACGCCAACAATCCTATATTATGAAATTCACTTCTTGTCTGTAATGTAACAATGAAGAAACACAAAGATTACTAGATGTTGGTAAAACTCAACACACCATAATTTATCAGGGGCAAACATATATAACAATGAGGATATAATCATCGTCATTTAACAGATACATGTATAGCTCGTAAGGATCCACTAGCGGGCCATGGGCATGACCCTAAAAGACCACTATCGGACCATAACAATGCAATGGCATGCTCAATTACTCCTGGCAATTTATGTTTTTCTCACCAAAAGCATTTTCTTATGCAACACATTTTGGGGACTTTAGGTCAAAGCCACCGAAAAACACCAAAGTACAAGTAGAACTCATTATCACATCTTCATTGTTGTGGCCGCATAAAATGGGGACAAAGAAACTAAAAATGCTAACAAGGAAACCTAGATACTCATGTCACAGACCATCAGATTGTTATATTGTTATTGAAGTTGAATGGTTTTGGGAAGGTTTCCAAAAGTTGACTGGTTTTTTGTTACGATCTTTGGTATTTATTGCAATTTTCCCATCTCAAAGTGATGAATGAAGGAAAATGACGTAATGATTGTAAAATAATGTAAACCTAATTTAAATAACTGTGGTAGTGACGCAACTCCAATTTGTTCGGAGAAAGGAGGGATTTCAGTTCGTATTCATCACATTGTCAAAATTATCAATCAAACTCAAGACATTTACCACTAATTCGAGTCATGACCTACGCCCAGGGTTCTAACAATCAACATTTACCAGAATCAAAATCAAGCAAACCACAAATTTCGCCCAAGGGACTACCAAAAAACGATCATAACCTAATCAGGAACGGAAAATTAAACAAATTAAAGCACAACCGAATAATTGGCGATATGGTGGATCGCAATTCATGAAATATAATCAACGATCTACAACTGAGAGGCGAAATTAATGAAAAACAATGAATGAAGATGGTAGGGAGACCTGAAACAAGATCTTGACACGTTCAAGGGGAGCGACAATCGTCTTGGCAACTCCACCGGCGACGCCACCGGCGATCAATTCTTTAGCAAACAAAGGAATAGCTTCCACGACTCCTTCTTGGCGTCGTGTGGTGTCTTCGCATAAGACGACGCCGTGTTTACCATTCTCTCCCATGGCGTACGCCTTTCTCTCTCTAGAACCTAGAGAGAGAGAGGAAGGTTCCTTTCCTGTTATACACAACACAACCACCGTGCAACGGAATCAGGAAAGGAAAGGAAAGGGGTATGATGGAGAGAAAAGGAGGAGGAGGAGGAATGGGGTGGTTTGGCGTGGTGTAAATGGCTATATATATTTTAACGGAAAAATATCCAATCCGAAAAGAATCGAATTCGTTTTTTTTTAAGTCCAAAACATAGATACGAATACCCGCATTTGAATCATGTGGATGTACTTTTTTTTAGTAATTTTTAGTATGTCTCTTTGGCAGTTTGGCTCTAAAAAAGAGATAGTTTGGCTTGTCTAAAAAATTAAGTTATGGTTCTGAACTTTAAAAATTATCATTTGTGTCATTGTCATATGCGTTTTAACATTTTACGTTTCAATTTTTAACAGAACATTAACGGATTTGTTACAACCAACCACGTATATATCACAGGAGAGGGGGGGGGGGGGGGGGGGGGGGGCAGAAAGGTATAGGGAGGAAAAGTGTTTAGTTTACATCCTTGTAATTTACTCACAAAATCTGGTTACATCTCTAAATTTAAAAAAAAAAAATTGTCATTTACGTCATTGTGCTATGCAACTCCATCTTCACTTCATCTACTTGCAAATCCACCACCACCTAAAACTAATAATAACTCATCATCATCTTTGACAGTATCACCACCGACTCGTTTGACTTTCACCCTTGCTATGTTGATAATCACCTATAATTTCTAAGAACTTGAATTCTAAACTTCTTTGATCAAAAGACTTGAGTTAACCAAGAACTTTAATTGACCAATAACTCTCTTTCTCTTTCTCCCCCCTCCCCACACACACTATGCATGTATGTTAAACTAGGGAAGAACATCGACTTTTGGTTTTAAGATTAGCAATTAAGTTCTTATTGTCTTAGCTCAAATATGAAAGTTCTATGACCAGTTTCACAAATGAATCACTCGATATCGTAATGAAGGAAACATAATCATAGGCTTGCACATCATTCAAACATCCACCAACTAACCTAGAAAATATGCATGAATCAAGAGGTCTTTAAAGGGTCATAATGTTGGGTAGGGTAAGGGTAGGAATATTTAGAAAAAAGTGGCTAAGTGATTAAACCCGGTTAGGCTAATTGATAAATAACAAAGAAAACAACAACTGAAAACTAACTAAAATGAGTGTTTGTCGACGAACCCTCAATATAACTCTCAAGTGTCTTATTTTGAGATGAGACGGGAAATTAAAACATAGCTTTCATGATTTTTTAGCAAGGCTTTTGTCTTTTGATATATACAATCTATAAAAAGAATTTCTAAGACAGAGAAAAGTCAAAATTCCTAGACAAATTCAATAAAAACAGGTTTTAATCATCTTTAAATTATAAAAGGCTAATATGGCTAAGTTCCGAAAGATAAGGGTGGTGAAACAAACGGGAAAAGAGATTAAATAGGCTAACTAGGGGATAGTTGTAGGAAAACCATTAGAAATAACAAAGATTACACGGAAATGAAATACAATATAGGGAAATAAATAAGGATTACAAAGGGAGCCATCAAAGCGCCACATACGCATGAAATACAATATAGGGAAATAAATAAGGATTACAAAGGGAGCCATCAAAGCGCCACATACGCCCACGTCATGTGCGCGTGTGCGAGTTAGGGGTGCTTCAAGGTCCAAGGGATGTGTCCTACTAAAGAAACCAATAGTTGGTAAAGTTCCCACCTTATAAACCACTTTTGGTTTCAATCCCCAACCAATGTGGGATGAGTTAACATGCTATACTTGGCATTTTTCTCTCTAATTTTCGCAGCTTCATTAGTTGCGAGACCTCAACTTTGAGCTTCGATATCTCATTCATACGAGCTCGGATTTGGACGTGGTTTGATGCGTTGGAAAGCCCTCACAACGTACTACACAAACTCATTAAATACAGAGGCAACAACCTATGTTATCTGTATTTTATTTTAGTCCAAAGTTGGTGAAAAACTTATTTTCACACTTAGTAAAAAACTCATTTTCACTAGTTTTTCTCCCAAAATTCCAACAATAGTGTCGTCGGATAAGGGAAATAAAAGAAAAAGACTAACAAAGTGGGCTAACCCTGGGTGTCTGTGTCTCCAACATTTTCATGCATAATTCTAAGTTCATGATCTCAGGATTGATACAATATGCAAGTTCTAATATGCAACCAACCTATGACAATTGACACACACCGGTGCGCAAGCGATTAAATGTAAATGCTCAAAAACCCCAAATGTAATTCATGAAACACAAGTACTTAAACTTTATTGTTTGTGTTATAATTTGACCTCCTATAGACAATGATGTGTCATCCTCATCAGTAGCCCGTTGAATTTACAATATAGATATCTGATTTTAGTCGGACTAATGCGTAAGTCTTTGCTCTCTAGACCACTCCTCTATCCTCATGTTCAGGTCCTATTTATGTTCAACAACTAACACAATATCATCAATTAAAAACATACACGTTGAATTTAATTTGACCCCACACATGTAAGCCATATGAAGCAAATTAACGGAGTTAATCTTTTTAACGGTATCCAAGCATGGCCCAGATCTGAAATACAACAATGTAACCAAGGGTGATTAGTGATTTTGATAATTATACTATTAATTTCCCCCATAAACCGTATAATATATAAAACACTCGGTTTACAAGGCTCTCACATACGTAAAATAATTCGCAAAATGTTAATAGCCCAGTTTACTCTATCTACATATATCTTTTCTAAATGTTAAATTATAACACCTATTTTTTTTTCAGGATTTGAACAGATAACTTTTTAATTATGAACCATCAATTTACTATCATCAAAGCATCCCATTGGGACTATCTACATGTATAATCATTAAAGATATCACTACATCCTTGAGGTGAACTGAAAACTGATTGGAAAACCGTAACCCGTTTTTAAGTGAACCGCCGGTTCCGAATAGGTTTGACCTTCTAAACATCAAAACCAATTCCGAACGAGTTTTTCATAAACTGGTTGCCAAAATAACCGGTTAACCAGTTACAAACTGGTATGAACCGGTTCCTATAGGTTTCACATAGTTTCACCTAAAACCGGTTTGAACCGAACCGGTTATCATAGAAACCGATTTTGACTTTATGTTGACCAAACCAAAACTGATTTAAAACCAAACCGGTTTGGGAAAAAAACGAGTTGTGCACCTCTAAATTCGACTGATGTTTATACATAGCGTTATTGGTTATTATCTAAAGGAACCAACTATTAAAAAAAAGTTATAAAATTGTTTTTTTTTCCAAATTTTTGACATATGGTTGGCAGTTAGTTTGACTGAGCAAGGGTAGGCAGGACGGTTAACACAAAGATGCTTTTTAGTGTGATGTGACATAATACAATCAAACGAATGTTGTACTGCATGCATCAAAAGATGTACTACGTACTCCCAAACAAACAGTACAGACCGCCGGTCGATCGGTTCATTTCACAACAAAACAAGCAGATCAGATCGCTAATTATAACCGTTTCATGAGTACACCTTAGCTTAATTTCTCTCTATATATAAACAACTTAACTTCTCTACATTCATACCACCATTTAATCCACAACACAATAACTAATTAACCCCAAACCATCCTCGCTAAGTTCAGCTCGCTCGCTCGATCCTAAATGGCTCACGGTCTTGGAACATTCGTGGTTCTCGCTTTAGCTTATTTCACCGTGGTCTGGGCCACGGACCATAGCCCGCTTCAAGACTTTTGCGTTGCGGACGTGAGCGGTCAAGGTACCGTTTAATAATTTGTTGTTTGGTCGTTGGTGATGTTTCATGATAGTCAACTTTCTAACCGTGTAACTAATTAATATTTTTGTGTAACTAACCCATGGCGCGCAGTGCTGGTGAACGGATTCGCCTGCAAGAACCCAAACTCTGTCCAAGCAGACGACTTCTACCATAGCGGAATGCATATAATGGGGAACACTTCCAACTTCTTGGGGTCTAGTGTGACCCCGGCATTTGTGTCCCAACTACCAGGACTAAATACGCTAGGGATCTCCCTTGCACGACTAGACTTTGCACCATGGGGGGTCATCGCGCCTCACACCCACCCACGTGCTAGCGAAATCTTGACCGTCTTGGAAGGCAAAATTCAAGTTGGATTTGTGACATCAAACCCTGAAAACCGTCATTTCTCAAAAGTACTGAATAAGGGTGATGTTTTTGTGTTTCCGATGAACCTTGTGCATTATCAACGTAACGTTGGAAACACGTATGCCGTTGCAATGGTGGCGTTGAGCAGCCAGAACCCTGGAGTGGTACCCATTGGAAACACTGTTTTTGGTTCGAACCCAGATATATCAACCGATATTCTTGCCAAGGCGTTTCAAGTGTCTGACGATGTTATTAGCAACATACAACTGAAGTTTTAGCTTCGGTTTTGTATGATTAGTAGGATTGCAGTCAATTTAATTAATTGGTTGTAATTCATATATACAACTATTTATGTTTTCCTACAAACTATTATGCTTCAAGATCATATGGTATCTAAAAATATTTGTATTCAACAAACAATTGTGTGTTTGTTATGATGTCACACTTTTGTAGTTTAAATTATTCTCGCTTTTTTATAGATATTTTGTAGTTTATATTCGTCATGACGACTTTACGTAGTAACGTAAGGTAAAGATACGTAAACTGGACCCATATAGTCTGACGTCATACATATTTCACACAGTTACATTATTATAACACTATGTAAAGATAAACGAAAATAAAATACATACCAATGATCTCTAGCCCAATTGGCTAGAGGGAGGTACCCAAGACATTATAAATGGGAGGTCTTGGGTTCAAGTCCCACTTGTAACAAAAATAAATAAATGGGGGTTACAGGTTGGGCCAGGGGGTTTTCTCACCAGTGGTGAGTTTCCTCCTGATGGGGGTTGGAGATGATCGGGTGGGTGGGTAATGCCCCCGTCAGTGATCCAAATTTGCCGTTCAAAAAAAAATTAAACCTACAACCTAAAAGTTATGTTACGCAATTATACATTGTTATACCACCAACTGTTGTTCAAATAAATACGTAGGGCTAATGGATTTACAATGAAAAGGAGATCATCTAGACTAAATATATGATGGTGAATAACAACCAACAATCATATCTATATATGCATTTAAATATTGAATGGAATAATAATCTATGGGTAGCATCCTTAATAATATTCTGCTAGCTTCACAGAGTGGCATAAAAGAGGTATAATATTACTTTGTATCAAACATAGACAGGAATCCTAAACAACCCTTAATATTAAAAGAAACTTAATTATAACCACTTTTGGTGGATGCTACCAATCATGCAATCTGACTGGTCATTGACAGCCAAATAAAGAGAAAGTATTGTAACTTTTTTATAAAATTAATAAAAAATCCATCATATTCCCCTTTACAAGATACAATGTTTCTGTTTTATGACCACCAGTCCTACAAATGAATATGTCCATCATTTCAAAGAATATTTCCCCTTTCTTCTCTATATCTAGATACATCATATGTATATATCTACCATTGAATGACAAAAAATTTACGAATAAACTGTACGAGGACACCGCAACACGATGAAACTTTTAGCAGAAGATCACACCCGCGTTTTTATTGGTTTTAGCTTTAACCCCATGCTTTCCGGAGATAGTAGCTCCGGTGCGATGCATGACGGGCTTAATGGGCTCCTTGGGCTGCCTGTGAAGGGGCCCGGCTTATAAAGCCCATACCCCATTAGGAAATACTCCATGGGTATCAACATTGCATGTGGTTGCTCTTCTGTCACCAGTGATCCACACACCTGTACCTGTATAGTTGAAAGTCACAGTCAAAACCAGTAGTTTATCAATTTGAGTTTGAACTTAAAAAACTTTTTAACCTTCTAAACGACCTTGAAGTGATTCCCGTTTGGTTTATTATATTCATACCAATTTTGAAAACCAAAGTGAAAAGCCAAAACTCAAAACTAGCTTGAATGTCAAACCTACCAGTATTTGAAGTGCCTCTCACACCAAAAAACATACCAGTATTTGAATGTCTAACGATACCACTGAACAAGATTCAAATTCATAACAGATCCATGTTGCGTTTTCAACACAGTTTCTATAATTAACGAGCTTTTTAGAGGGTTATCAATAAAAACACTAAATCTAACAAGCTCGAGTCAAATTTTCAGCTAAGAAGTCCGGAGTTTTGACTATCAAAATGTTTGATCATAAAAACAACAAATAACATTACCTCAACTAACGCGCTATATCGTCTGTCCAATTTTCCAGTCATGTGAAGGGCTTCTGAATGGAATGGTGAGCTGTCACCAACGAATATAAGAGTTCTGCATTTTAGCTTTTTTAAATCGTCGGTAATATCAGGTCTCCTATCAATTGCTTGAAGATACCGCCACACGTTAATACTTTGTCTTTCATCCAATAGCTGTAAAAAAACATGTGAGCATAATATTCAATTGTAGTTAATACAAACAGATTCATGAACTTAATGACTAACCTTTCTGCAAGAGTGAGCTATATCTGACTCCGGGATTTCTGGATTACCACGAACTTCCTGTGATTTAACAATACTGGGTTAATTAAAATTCATAAAAATGGTATTTCGTTAATATAATCTTATGAGAAAAGGTCATAATGTACCTTGCTGAAGTATCTTTGAAGTAAGCATTCCTTCAATAATCCACACATACCATAGTAATAGAGCAAATTCGACATGAACTGCAAATCAAAAGTGACCAGAGTTAATGCAAATCGAGTTGCCTTTTTAGTCAGACGCTATAGCATCTGATTATTAAAACTCTAAGCACAAAAATGTGTCCAATCGCTATTTTATATAGCCCATTTTACTACAACCGAGTATGATAAGTGATAACTCAAAATCACTTGTTAAAAGGCAAACCTTATTATAAAACCACTCTGTCCATGAAGGTGCTTTGCAAAGAGGAGAAACGAGCATTAAACCGGTAACTCTATCTCTATACTTTATCTGTAATAGAAAATAAAACAGAATTGGTCAAACTTCAAAAAAAAAGTAAAATTATACACCTAAGTTACCAAAAAAATTAGCGAGCAGTCTCACCGCAAAGAGAGTGAGAATGTAGGCACCCGCCATAGCCCCCATGCACATCACTGATCCAAGCCTGAAATACCGAAAATACATTTTAAAATTGTTTTTAAGATGAAATATTCGTACTAAGATCAACCGCAAACGACTTACCTAAAATAATTGAGGACCTCAAGAATCTGATCACAAAGATCCTCAACAGAGAGAATAGGATCATCGGGACATATGGCTGCTGCTCCTAACTGCAACAACTCTTGTACAAATTCAGTAAGAGAATTTTTACGTTAATAATATAATTCAAGAAAAGATGTACATTATGAGAGTGGGGGGGGGGTGTTTGGATTTGTGTTTTGAAACTTGATTAAATAGATACCGGTACTGATTATTTAAGTGTCAAATATATCTATTTACAAAAATAATTTTACCCTCAATTAAAGAAACATCTCCCCATCTTGTACAAAAACGCTCTTTTTAGTCATTTTATCTATTATAATTTCTTACTAATTCATAATATTCAAACGCTCAACATGAACATGTGATTAGCTGCTTATTGAACTTTGATTATCTAATTCTGATTATCCAATATCAAGTAATAAGTTCAAAATGAACATCTAAACAACCCCTATATACAAATTAGCCAGTTCACAAACCTCGTGTCCAGGTGGACTGATGTGATAAATGCAGAAATTATGAAGGAGTAATGAAGCTGCCTCGGGACAGAAGAATAGTCCTTGAAAACACAACATATCTGTTCACAAAATCAACCCTTAATTAGACTGCAGAACAACAAATTAACATGAATAGAACAGAAAAAAAAGGTTATGGCTGCGTACGATTTAGAGCTAAATCTGGATATGTAATCAAGGGTGGTTTTTCTTGGTCTCCATACACGATTACGGACACGGACCCACGGCCAGTTTGAATAATATGTTCCTGAAATCAAATTTTGCAGCACATTTAAATAACAAAGATCACAAGTCGTATAAAGGTCATTAAAAACTATTTCAGCCAACCCACAGTCATTTGTTCAAGCTTCAAGACATAATTCTTGATCATTGTTTAGTTCCACACGGAAACGACTGAGCAATATTATAAACAAAATCTAAAAGAACTATATAAAATGAAAAATAATGAACACGTCACAATTGGACTCCTGAAATGAAAATGTAAGTTTATAATTAAAAAGGGTAATTCAATGATGAGAGAATGTGATAAAGACTGATGAACTAACAAGAAACTAGATTGCAACTTTTAAACCAGTAAGAGATGAAATAAGTCACATTTATGCCTAGATAATGAGTTACGACCTCAAGACAATGACAGCTCAACATAAAGGCTTTGAAAGATAGCAAGTTTCTACCATTTAAACAAGCATATTGGGTTAAAAGTCAGTCAATCAATAAGAAGGTAATTAGATAACATATTTCCTTACTTTAGTAAGAGGACGTGTTATACCCTCGTCGCTTTTTAAATAAAAATCATCTTTTACAAGTTTGTGCAAGTTTAATCAACAAAATAGAATCATTCCAAAAGAATTTGGATTTTTTGGATTGTGGTAACATCCAAAATAAAGAAACAAACAAAGACAGAAATTAATGATAACAGCTAGCAAATGTTGACAATTACATGATTCAAGAACTTTGCTTAGAAGAAGAAGAATAATCTGAGCTTAATATTTCAAGATTTTGACTATCTAAAAGAAAAGTCAAACAGATCTACAAATGCACAAGTAACTTACTGCCAGCAAAAAACCTAAAACTCAAGATTCAAGAAAAGGGGGTTTCTAAATTGGGAATGAACATAAGTTCGTCGGCGAAAAGAGAATCAAAAATCCACTAAACCACAACAAATATCAGAGAAATAAATAAACAAACTCAAAAAGATTGGGAAGAATTAGTTGAACTCATTTGGGCATTTCTACAAACACCTTGCATACAATATACAAACTCGTGCATTTTCAACTAAATATTCCAATAACTCAAAGACTATTCTAGAAATCAATCCTATTACACGTAATACCGAATCAAAAACTCAAATTAAACCGAACCTTTCCACCAAGATATATGGTTTCCATATCAACAGAGACGGAATCGCTTGAATCCGCCATGGCCGTCTTCTTCTTCTTCTTCTTCTTTTATCTCTCTCTCTCTATATATATCTCTTCCCTTCTGTTTGAGGTGTTGTTTTCTCTCTCTAAAAGCTCTCCTGTACCTCTCTTATCATTTATAAAAAAGCTGTAAGCTTCGGTGGCTTATATACGAAGCAATTCTTTTTGTTTTTGTGTATATATATATATATATTGTTCTCTATCTCTCTCACACACCTGTGAATGAACATTTACATTAGAAAATAGAAAATCAAGGAAATAATAATATAAATAAAAATAAAAATCATGAGTTGCGGTTAGCCTCCACCGACGGTATTCTCTCTTGGTCACATGTGGACGCGAAGAATGATAGCGATTCCTCCTCCGTCACAACGGACGTTAACTCGACGTTTGGTCTGGTCAAATCTAACCATGGTTACCGACATATTGGCATTTGGCATTTGGCATTTTGGCCTGCCCTCCCTTCGGAACCATTCATGCCTTCCAAACATAGTCGACATCACGATCCATCTCTTTTTAGTTTTTCCTTTTCAAAGAAA
Source organism: Deinandra increscens subsp. villosa (assembly GCA_039602395.1). Classification (NCBI taxonomy): domain Eukaryota; kingdom Viridiplantae; phylum Streptophyta; class Magnoliopsida; order Asterales; family Asteraceae; genus Deinandra; species Deinandra increscens. The sequence goes on along the minus strand of JBCNJP010000020.1, from coordinate 25,109,476 downwards.
AACATCTCTAATTATAAACTTATATGAAATTAAATATTAGTCCTTATGTCATCTCCAACACTCTAACCCCTTTGACACTTCCTTCTTATTTCAAACGCGTCACTTTATTTCTCATATTAACCGTCATATCATATTTTTATTCATTCTTTAGGGAAGACAATTTTATTTCATTATTATATTCTTATTTCAAACAATATATATATATATATATACTAGGTTAGTAGCCCGTGTATTACACGGGCTGAATTTAGGTTTATGATATTAAATAAATACAAACAAAAAAAAAGATTAAGATATTTTAAAATTATGATTGACGTAAATTCCTGATAAAACATTAAATTAAAGAAATTTATTATGTTTGACAAATTGTTGACTAAAGAAATTTATTATGTTTAATAAAATTGGTAACTATTCTTAATTGGTATTTACTAAATTTGTAATTAATTATGAATTTGACATGTGGCAGTGGTGATGTGGACCTTCTAAAATGAAGACATGTGGCAAACATTTTATTGTTTTATTAGGATTAAGATATATATATATATATATATATATATATAGGGAAGGGTTCCGTGTAAACCCCTTAAATTTTGTAGACCCCGTAGACCCCTATAAAACTCAATAAAAATAAAACTCAGTGTTGTAAATTTGGTTTTTTTTTTTATTACGATAAGCTTTTAAGAACCAAAAAAATAAATTAATTAATTACAAAAAAACATTAAAAATTGAACATTTTTAGACAATGAGTTTTAAACGCAACACTGAGTTTTATTGAGTTTATTGAGTTTTAAACTCGTTGATTTTTAAAACTCATTGTCTTAAAATGTTCAATTTTTAATGTTTTTCGTTTTTCTTTTCTTTTTAATTGTTTTTTTTTGTTCTTAAAAGCTTATCGCAAATAAAAAACTAAATTAACAAAACTGAGTTTTATTTTTAGTGAGTTTTAATGAGTTTTATTGAGTTTTATAAGGGGTCTACGGGGTCTACAAAAAATAAAGGGTCTACACGGATCTTTTACCTATATATATATATATATATATATATATATATATATATATATATATATAGGGTTAGGTTTAAATAAGAACTTTTTGTTTTGAGAACTTTTGAGAACTTTTGAGAACTAAATCTCCACCACTAATTTCAGTTGGGGACCACTACAATTCATGGGAGGGGGAATATGTAAATATAACTAGTGGCTTAAAATAGTTTTTAAAAGTTCTCTCAACCAATTGGTTCTCAAATGATCCTCTCCATATATATATATATATATATATATATATATATATATATTTGTTGCTAGGACAGCTCGCTCAGAGCTGAAATTGTTACTTGATGTCTTGTGTGATGTGAGGAAGTGGGGCTCCTCGCTAGTTCGTGAGCCATCTAAAATTTCAAAGGCAACATATGATTGTACACTAAAATCTCCACCAACACAAAGTTTGTCTTCCTTATTTGATCTCTAAATGTTTGTTTTGCAAAAAAGCACCCGATAGAGGTGGTTTTAAGGGACATTGTGCTATACTGCTATTTAACTAAAAAGGTATAATTTTAAATTCAATTTAATCTAGAGCATTGGATGTCTTGTTTTTTAAAATAAATCATTAATAAGATTTAGCTTAATTGTATCGTAATGTGTTTAATTATTAAATGATTCTTTTATTTATATGAGCCTAGAGATTGAATTACATGTTAAATTGTTAATTAGACGAGTATATGTTAATTGATAACTCTAGGTTTTAATCTAATCATACATCTATAAGTTTGTCTAGTCTAAGATATAAACCATCCACCACTTAAAATTTTAATAAAAACTAAATACGTTGGTACTATTATATCAGTCAAATACTCTTTAAAGTTTGTTACAATGAATCCTATTTGATTGTAATGCTGTTTGTTTATTCATCAAATTAATATTGACCATGTGATTATCATTGCATTATTTTAATAAAATAGATTAATTGTTGGTATTATAATAAGTTAATATTATAATTTCACCTTTAGCCGATGATAAGTAACTTGATTGTTGTATAAGTTACTTTTGTAAAGTGCTAATTGAAAATTTAATCTTAAACTTTAAGTTATTAGTTATTGGTTATTTTATGGTCGTTGTTTGATCCATGAAGTCCTTAAGTTTTGCACTTAGTTATTTGTGAAGGTGGATTTTTCATCAAATAGACTCAATTGATATATTTACGCTACCTAACACTGTGTATGGTCACGGATGAACCTATGAAGTGTCTTTTGCCATTGAATTATCATGAGTAGCCATGCTTTATTAATTGACTATTTAAAAAATAAGTTTATTAGTTTTGCAAATGTTTAAAGTAACCCTGACAAAAATATCAAACTACTTAACATCGCTATCTAACACTTAGAGGTAACTCAAATAGTTCAAGTCGAATAGTTCAATTAAAAATCTCGAGGAATCATGTAATTCGTAAATCAATAGGAATATATTTTTCAAAGTTATATGCTTATATTTTAAATGCATCATCAAATCCGAAAATGTTTTGCATTTCACACAACAGAAACATATCTGTGCTGATTTTTTTTATTATAAAATTTTTAGTTCTGTTCTAGTTTATTCACCCAATTATTTTTATTAATGTCATAAATTGCGTATGGTGTAGTCTCAATTTATGTATCAAACACACGAAACGGGTTTTGCCCGTCAAAACCCATATCCGACCCTTACTCGATTAACATTATTTTCAAAACCTGGCAACTGACCCGTATACTAAAAACAAGGTCTTTAAAGGTCGGGTATGTCGGGTTTACCGGGTCTACAAGGTAAAACTCGTTTCCCGCTCACCCTTAATTGTCGTTGCCACCACCACCATCGTCGTCGTCGCCGCCATCCATGCTACTATTGAATTTGTTTTTTAAATAAAATGGTAAGGGTATAATTATCATTTTAGACTGACTAACAGTTAGCGTCATAGACTAAATGTGTTACAAAAATACAAATATTTAGACTATAGCCGTAACTTTTAAAATTTGGACAAACCATAGGGACATTCCCATAATTTACTCTTAAAATTAATAAGTACCTCACAATTAGAGAGAGATTATGATGAGTTTATTTATTAAAAATATAGAACTGTTTTTTAGGTGAAAATTATCACAACCCTTAATTTTAAAAAGCTCGACTTATAATTCTTGGAAGTTTTTTTCTAATTGAATGTAGTTTTGAGGATGTGTTTGTCGCATTAGCTGAAAAACTAGCTGCTAGCTGATAAATTATAAGCTAGCTCATAAAAAATAACGTTTGATAAAAATTAACTGATAAACTAGCTGGAAAATGTAAAATGACATAAAAGTACATGTATATAAATAAATTAAAATTTAAAAATAATATATAAATAAGTTATGGAAGGGTACAACTGAAAATATTATAAAAGTTAGTTGAAACGCTACTCCAACTAGTTTTTCAAAAGCTAGCTTATAAGCTAGTTTTTTTGACATTACCAAACGAAGTTTTTTTTTAATTGCTTTTTTAAAAAAACTGTTTGGTAACGTCAAAAAGTTAGCTTATAAGTTAGCTTATGACGCGACAAAGACGACCTAAATATATAGTTACGATGTGAAATTACAAACCCCTCTTTTACTTTTTATTGTTATATTTTTTCCCCGAAAATATTTTTACCGTAGAGAAATAATTATTACCGGTAAACACGTGTTAAATGAGAACATTGACTTATCAAACGCATTCTATTGGTTGTGATTACGTGGACGGTACACCGTGGCTCATATTACCCAATCAGAAGCAAGGAAACACGTGTACTAGTCTCTGATGGCAATTTCGTCCAAATAATTATACCAAGATCCAAGACTCCCCAACGGGCAGTATCTTGCTGCTACTGCAACTCTCTTGATCTTTCCACACACACAAACACACGCAGTAATGGTGGAAATCGATCGAAAAGTGATTTTTAACTCATTGTTTCTTAGTTTATTGTTATGTTCATCATGGATACAAATCTCGAATTGTTCAAAACCAGTTGGAGTTGCTCGGAAAGATGATATACCTTTCATCAAATGTCAAGTATGCGAGATACTCGCGAAGGAATTATACGAACAAGTTCGTGACAAACAAGCTAAGATTTCTCCGAAAAAGGTAATTTTCTATCCGTTTTTCTTTTAAAAAAATCAAAGTTGTTTATAGTTCGACGATTCATCGGTGAGCTAATTGTCACGTTATCAGTTGAGAACGGTTTTCATTGTGGTAATGGAGGATTGAACATCTAGCATGTGGATTCTGCTAGTATTTGTGTGTCTATGTGATTGTTGTTTGTCAATTCCGTATCAGATCTCAGAGTATGATGTAATTGAAATCTCGGAGAATGTATGCAATTTGAAGAAGCAAGAAGCTGATTGGATCCTGAAAGTTGATATCGTTGAGCAGGGAGATAGATTGGAGGTAATTGTTCACCTGATTTCAATTATTGTTTCCTGTTAATCACAAAGTATGGAAAACTGGAAAGTGATTAGGGTTTAATTAATAAGATAGATGATTTCACTTTGGTAAATTATGTCATTCGATAAATATTGATAATTGATGGCATTCGACAATTCAATTCGCGGTCCAGCTTATATGATGCTAATAGAACTGAATATGGACTTTCAAAATTGAGAAGACTATGGAATAAAATGGTATAAAAGCATAGCATTGATCTTGTCCCAGTGGTTGCATAATGCAACATGAGAATATTATATGTATGTTTTAAAGACTGTTTTCCATTTTCTGGATATCACTTGTTTGGTGAGGTATGATAGATCATATATGTAATTGTAGATGGAAATTGGTATAAAGTACAAACAAATAGACCTTTGTTTGATTCTTTGTTTGGTATCTTATCTTTTGATTTGGTCCACTCGCAGCTTGTTGAACAAGATTCTGAAGGACAATGTGGTTCAGAATGCAAAACCATCGAACGAGCTTGTCAAGAGGTATCAATTTGTTACATTATACTCCCCTGTTTGTTATTTTTTCTGATCAGGAAGCTTAGATTGAATTTCAAAATTTAGGGGGTGTTTGGAATTAGCTTATTTAAACAACATATTTGCTTAATTTCGTTTTTAAAAAAAACAGCCAAGTGCTTTAGAGTGTTTGGATAATAAAAACATCCTTATCCTTATCTACTTATTTCGGGGTGAAGGTGAAATAAGTTGTTTTGATAAACAGTTTGATATTGCTTATTTCAAACTGATTATTCCTATTGGATTCAAAATTACAAGTCTAGGTCTACCCTTATGGTAAATAAGTTGTTTTCAATAAGTTGATTATCTGGTTCTGTTCATAAGCACAAGTTATTTAAATTATAACCTTACCCCTCCTCTTGTGTTCTTGATGACTTGAAGTCGTGTGTGTTTCCCTTTTCGAGTTGTAATCTTCTCTAAGATGATATAAATATAATTTCTAATAATTTGTTGTTGTTTTAGGTTATAGGATACTATGACACGGATGTTGCAGAGTATATTTACAAAAAGAAGCCTACGTTGGGTTCTTTGGTTAATTTCCTTTGCAAAGATACCACAAACGCATGTAGTACCAAGCCACCACCAGTTCCAAAGGTAATTTTTTTCCATAATACAAAGATGCTCCTCATTCCATGACAATCACAATGTTAGACTAGAATTAAGGAAAGTGGTTTGACTATTTGTCTCATGTCTAAATGTTCTTTAATAATGATAGAATATGGAAATCTTGTAGCTCTAAATGAGTATCACAACGTTTTTGTGGGTAGCAAATGGTTGTTGGAATCTCAAAACTTTCTAAAAAGAAAAAAGAAAAATATTGCAGTTTTTGGACATCTAGACATAGAACTTGTCGCAAGTTCCATGAATAGTAGGGCATGATTAATCGTTGAAATGTCGTCCCCTTGCAGTTATCTAAAGCCCCATGTATATTGAATGAGCAAATGCCATACAACTTATTTCTGCTAAGGATAAACTTGTAATTTGAAAGTAATCTAAAAAAACTCTCTCTCCCCCCCCCCCCCCCCCCACCTCTAATTAATATAAGCAGATAAACATACACCCTTGTTTATTCCAACACTCGGAAGTGTTTTTCTACTGTTAAAAAACATAATAAGCAGATAAGTTGCTTAAACAAGCAATCTCAAACACCCCTTAATGATGTGGAACAATACAAAATGCTGACGAGTTGTTAAAGTAATGCATCTTACCAAAGCGCATGTGGTCCAGCGCCAGCGATATCAAGGTGTGTGGGAACTATGCCCCTCCCCAACTGGTTGAGGGTTCTAGTCTCATGTTGGATAAAATGTGTAAATTTAGGAGTAGTATTAGAGGGTGGTGTAAGAGTTGAGCTCTTCTAAAAAAAGTGATGCAATTTGTTTCACTTGAGTTATGTATGAATTTTCCATTATATAGTACTCTTATATGGAGTCTCCATATCCATCTCTAAAAATTCATCTTTCCTTAATGATGTGGAACAATACAAAATGCTGACGAGTTGTTAAAGTAATGCATCTTACCAAAGCGCATGTGGTCCAGCGCCAGCGATATCAAGGTGTGTGGGAACTATGCCCCTCCCCAACTGGTTGAGGGTTCTAGTCTCATGTTGGATAAAATGTGTAAATTTAGGAGTAGTATTAGAGGGTGGTGTAAGAGTTGAGCTCTTCTAAAAAAAGTGATGCAATTTGTTTCACTTGAGTTATGTATGAATTTTCCATTATATAGTACTCTTATATGGAGTCTCCATATCCATCTCTAAAAATTCATCTTTCCTTAAATTTATCTCTAAATTTTGTTTAACCTCCCGCATCCCATTCCCCATCTCTATCTCCATATTTTGTTTTTTTATTATTTCTTTCTCTTTCTTTCATACTTGAGGTACAAACAAGGGTGTATGTTTATCTGTAGCAAAATCTTTATATTAGCATTCACAGTAGCATCTCCATCTCCATCTTTATAAGTAAACTAAATATCACATTTCATTAAATTTATCTTTAATTTTTATTTAACCTACCAAATCCCATTCTTCATTCCACTCACGAACACTTGTATTATTATTTTCTTTTTCTTATACGCTCACAAAATTTATGGGGATGGATGAATAGTGAACACCACTATAATTAGAGAAGAAATATTTATAAAGCTCTAAATCTTTGAGATAGAGAGATTCTATTTGAGATTAAAATGATGGAAAACTTAAAATTTTAAAGATGAAGATGGGAGAACCCATTGTGAATGCTAAAACATAAACAAAAAAACATAAATTAATGGGAAAATCTAAGTTTTGGTTCTTGACCTTAGTGTGTAGTTGTTTACAACCAATTTAAATCAGTTAAATGAACTTCATACACTTCTAATTAACATAATATTTTTGTTTCTTTAATTTATTTTGAATTTCTACAAGTTACCAAATTACCTTACTTTAATGCTTGATATTCTGTTCAGTTAAAAGTTGTATTTATTTACTTATATATCATGTAAAATTCAGGGTCGAGAACCTGGGGAAATTTTTGTCCCAAAGTCGGCAAAAGAGGCTGAAATGGAAAAGATGATGAAATCAATGCAGGGTATGCCAGGAGCACCTGGCATGAAAATGTATTCAAGGGAAGAATTAATGAGTGGAAAAGGCTTTGATGATGAAGATGCTGACGATGATGATGATGAAGAACAATCACTCCCCTCAAATTTGGTACGAATTTAGGAATCTGGCAATTTCAACCAATTTTCTCTTGAATGGGTGGATTTATGAAAGTAGTTCATATGAAAATGGGGGGGTTTCCACAAAATACAAACATACTTTCACTTTTGTCTTGTCATAGGCATTGTACTTCTTGTTGTACATACGAGTCACTAAAAGATGATTTTTTGTCTTGGCAATTCCACATATCGACCCAAACGGCACAAAAAACATACGTTTTAATTATTCAAACTTACTATTGAAAATATGACGACCAAAGGGAAAGTACAATGAGATTTTACTTAAAAGACTTCATATTAACCATCTGAGCTTTTAGACCGGTCTAGGGCTGTTCCAAAAGCTCATTACTTGAGGTTTAGCTGGGGGTATGTTTGTTTGTGTTTTTTTAATCTATAAGCGAACTTACCAATAAGTGAACATTTGGTTTGTGTGAGCTGAACAGGGAAAGATATTGAGGGAAAAAGAAAGCAATAGCAAGAAAGTGGACTGGAAGCAAAAGATCACAAAGGGGATAAGAAATGTTGGTGAAGCAACAAAGAAACATGCAACTAAAATGGCTTTTAAGTTGCAGAAATGGTGGAAGAAGTCAAAATCTGCCAAAGTTGAACTTTGAGGTTTGCTTCGTTTTTTCAAACTTAATTTTGTAATCTTTTCTCTTTCCCTTTTTTAGAATTAAATTGTATAATTTTGGTTTATTTAAGAGAAAATGATAGGTTATGACTTATGAACTTTTCTTTTCTAAAGGGAACATTACATAATTTAAATTATATTTTGAAGATGAGAGTCTCACTCGGAGGAGTCACAAATAGCTTTGCTATAAGTGAGATTTTACTAGGTTGGTTTGTTTGTATATTGTCACCACATATTCCAAGTATACTGCAGTTTGTTTTGCAGTTTGTGTTTCTTGACCTTGGCCGTGGACTATGTCAAAGCTAAATTATGTATCTGAGATTGAATCCACATGAACAATCGAAGGAGAAAACTAACTAATTTTTATTGATTATGGAAGTAGATAAGCTAATACAACAACCTAACAACTAACCCGGCTCATCTTTATATAGAACCAGTGACCTAATCTCTAAACAACGGTAATAAACAAACTTAACAAACTAATCTAATTATTTGTCACATTCAGTCCCTGAACATTTAGCTAGTTGCTAAATTTGGAATTAACTTTCTAACAAACACCTCCTTAATTCCAACACTTCCATTCTTCAGTTTTCTCATCAGGAAATTAGAAATTTCCATGCAATGATAGATCAATATCATCACATAGCAGAGGTTCCATGAACTTGCATATGCTAATGTATTAATCTCCCATTCCAATAAGAAATTCTATTTTTCCTTTAAATCTTGAACTTGCAACATCCTTTTCATGTCAGCAAACATTGTTCTCCCTAATGGTTTTGTCAAACCATCTGCAACCTGTTGAGAACCACTAACAAATTCCACTTCAATCTGATCATTCTCTATACACTCCCTAATAAAGTGAAATCTCAAGTTGATGTGCTTTGACCTCCCATGAAACACAGGATTCTTCATAAGCTGTATTGCCAATTTGTTGTCAACAAACAACACAACCTTCTCCTGTTCCATTCCTGTTAACTCAGTAAGTAAGCATGTGAGCCAAATTCCTTGACAAGCTGCAAGAGTGGCTGAGATAAACTCTGCTTCACATGATGATAGAGCCACAATCTTCTGCTTTTGGGAAAACCAAGAAATGAGTGACCCATTATAGTAAAAAGCATTTCCTGAAGTGCTTTTTCCATCTTCACTTCCCATACTATGTGTGCTGTCACTATACCCCACTAATCCTTCCTTTATTCCAGCTTTGTACACCAAGCCATGATCAATAGTACCATTGACATATCTCACAATGTGTTTGACTGCCTGCAAATGCTCCTTCCTTGGTTCCTGCATGAACCTGCTAGCATATCCAACAGCAAAAGTTATGTCTGGCCTAGTTTGTGTTAAGTACCTCAAAGACCCTATTATTCTCCTATAGTTTGTAGGATCCACAACCTCACCACCCTCTTCCTTCCTTAACCTCAAACCAGGTTCCATAGGGATCTTAGATGGGTTACTATCCTCCAAACCTGCCAACTTAACTATTTTCTTAGCATAAGCACTTTGCTTAATTTGAATTTCATTTTCTGTCTGATTTACCTCTATCCCAAGATAATAGTTCAATAAACCTAAATCAGTCATTTCAAATCTTTGTTGCATTTGCTACTTAAACACTGCTACCTCTTTCTCATTACTTCCAGTCACAAGAAGATCATCAACATAAACAGCCACAATTAGACTAGATTCCTTTCTAAGTCTAGTATAAACTGCCTGCTCATGCTTACACCTAGTGAATCCTATTTCCTTTAATACACTATTGAGCTTCTGATTCCAGGCTCTAGGGGCCTGTTTCAAGCCATAGAGAGCTTTATCAAGTTTGTACACCTTATTCTCACTTCCTGGTATCTCAAAACCTTCAGGTTGTTTAACAAATACTTTTTCTTTCAACTCACCATGCAGAAAGGCAGTTTTGACATAAAGGTGGTACAATTTCCATCTCATTCTAGCAGCATATGCTAATATAAGTCTAATAGTATCTATTCTAGCAACAGGTGCAAACACCTACTCATAGTCTACTCCATACACTTGAAAATACCCTTTTGCAACTAACCTGGCCTTATACTTAGTTATATCACCCTTAGCATCCTTCTTAATCTTGTATAACCATTTGAGACCTATAGGTTTGCAATTTCTCGGTGGATCAACCAGTTTCCAAGTTTTGTTCTTCACTATAGACTTAAGTTCATCTTTCATTGCCTGCTGCCACTTAACATGAGATTCAGCCTCTCTATAACATATTGGCTCCTCTTCTTGAGCTAGCATCAATCTTACTAACTCCAACTCTTCCTGCCTATGTTGCAATTGTTTCAACCTATTGTCTAAAACATAGTCCTGCAACTTAGTAGGAACACTAGGAACTCTGCTAGACTTCCTAACTCCTGTACTCCTAGCTTCAGCATTTCCCTGAGTAACTTGCTCAGGTTCCTGAGTAATTTGCTCAGATTCCTGAGTCTCTGGAGATCCATCATGAGATGACCCATGATGAGATCCTGCATCATCATTACTGTCACTCTCAGAACCTTCATTACTACTTAGTTCCCAATTGATATCAGGAACATTACCCAATTTCTCTGAAATCTTAGGCCTCCCACTTTCACCTGTGGTCACTCTATGTTCTTTTAACTCAAACCATTTCCTGTTTTCTTCAAAAGTAACATCTCTGCTAACCACTATTTTCTGCCTACTCACATCTAGCATTCTATGTGCCTTAGAGCCTTCTTGAACACCTAGATACAACATTGGTTGACTCCTACTTTCAAGCTTTTTCAAGCCTGGTTTAACAGCTTTCACATGGCCTACACAACCAAAAGTTCTAATATGAGCTAGATTTGGCTTTCTGCCTGTTATAGCTTCATAAGGGGTCTGATTCTCTAAGGCTTTAGTAGGCAGCCTATTCAGCAAATACACAGAGTGTCTAACACCCTCAGCCCATAGACTATCCTTAACACTCATTGCTTTCATTAGGCTCCTAGTCATATCCATGATGGTTCTGTTCCTTCTTTCCACAGCCCCATTTTGCTGTGGAGAGTAAGGGGCAGTCATCATCCTTTCTATCCCATTATCTTCACAAAACTTAGTGAATTCTATAGACAGAAACTCCCCTCCCCTATCAGACCTCAAACATTTAATCTTCCTTTCAAACTTATTTTCTACAGTCATCTTAAACTTTTGAAAACAGTCAAAAGCTTGATCCTTGGACTTTATAATGTAAACCCACATGTACCTAGATAGATCATCTACAAGCAGCATGAAATACCTATTCCCTGAACTAGTTTCAGGACTTATGGGGCCACACAAATCCATTGAGATCATTTCAAGAGGATGGCTAGATCTATACTTAGATTCCTTAGGAAAACTAGCTCTAATTTGCTTTCCTGCCAGGCATGCATCACATATATGGTTCTCAGTTTTAATCTCAGGCACCCCTATAACCATATTTTTCTTAGTCATATTTACTAGAGTTTGAAAACTTAGGTGTCCTAACCTACCATGCCATAGCCAAGCCATATCATCTAGTTTTGATAGATAACAGGATGGAGACCCAATTCCCAATTCAATTTTATAGAATCTATTAGGTGATCTCTTGACTTTTATTATCAATTATCCTGTTTTGTCATATAACCACAACAGGTCCTTTTTCATTTTAATTTCACACCCATTTTCAGTTGCTTGACCCAAACTAAGTATACTACTCTTCAAATGAGGTATGTAGTATACATTAGTTAAAATTCTCTGTTCATTGGAGTGTCCCTCCAATATAACAGAACCCTTTCCCTTGATGGCTACCTTAGATCCATCACCAAAACTCACATTCCCAGTCACCTTTTTATCTAAAAATGAAAAGAAAGAGAGATTACCAGTCATATGATTGGAAGCTCCATTGTCCAAATACCATACCTCTTTCCCATCTTCTGAGTTGAATTTTGCAGGGTTCACTTTTGTTTCATTCAAGAGAACTGTATTGCCATCTTCTTCATCCTTTGAGATAAACAGCAACTCAGGGCATTCATCCTCTTCAAATTGCACAAAATTAGCCTATTCTTCCTTTGCTTTCTTCTGAGGGCACTCACTTGCATAGTGTCCCAACCTGTCACACTTAAAACACTTTATGTTAGACTTATCTTTCTTACCTTTAAACGCACCTTTACCTTCATTCCTTTTGAATTTTTTATTGCCTTTTGATATATCAGCATCCTGTTTTCCTGGTTTCTTGTTCTTCTCCCATTTCTTTTTCTTTGCCATAGACTCCTTGTGCCTAGCCTGCCATTCAGTGTAACTCAGAAGAAGTTCTTCTTCCTTCCCTGCAGTGGTCTTTCCTTTTGAGCATATCCTTTCCTCAAAAGCTTTAAGCCTTCCCACTATCTCTTGATACACAGGGGCATCAAGATCAACAAATTGTTCAATAGATGCCACTATTTGAACAAATTTCTCTGGTACACTATCCAATAGCTTTCTTACTAACACTGCATCTTCCATTGTAGACCCCAAATTTGATGATCTTGTGGCCAATGCACTTATCTTTCCAGCAAATTCATCCACACTCTCATTTTCCTTCATCTTCAAGGCAGCAAACTCACTTTTCAATGTTTGCAGCCTTGCTTTCTTCACTCTATCCACCCCCACAAACCGAGTCTTAATTGCATCCCATATCTCTTTTGCAGTTTCCACATTTGCAACTTGGAGAATGAGATCTTCAGGTAGAGATTGAAACAGGTACGCCACAGCAGCACTGTTCTTCTTCTGGTCCACAGCAATTCCTTCAGCCGCAGTTACAACCTCCCATAGCCCATGTACATTGAATATAGCCTTCATCTTGATCGCCCAAATTGAATAATTTGTTTGCGTCAAAATCGGGCACTGAAGGGGAATTGTAGTGTAGTTATCTCGTACCTGATTTCGATTCGCATTTGTATCTCCCATTGTGACACGAATATCAGGTGAGGCAGACCTTCTTGGTGATGATCTCCGAGGTGAAGACGTTAGGAACCGATGAATTTTCGCTGTGCAATGAGAGGATCATGGATCCTCTACTCGCCGGAGATGATGAACAAAAAAAAACCCAAATTCTCCTTCAATCGGAGTTCAAATCTCACGATACCAGGCTCTGATACCAAATCAAAGCTAAATTATGGATCTGAGATTGAATCCACATGAACAATCGAAGGAGACAACTAACTAATTTTTATTGATTATGGAAGTAGATAAGCTAATACAACAACCTAACAACTAACCCGGCTCATCATTATATAGAACCAGTGACATAATCTCTAAACAACGGTAATAAACAAACTTAACAAACTAATCTAATTATTTGTCACATTCAGTCCCTGAACATTTAGCTAGTTGCTAAATTTGGAATTAACTTTCTAACACTATGTTCAAAAGCTATTGTAAATGTAGCAAAACCAGTGGGTTGGGTCAACGGGTCAATTTGAACTTGCTAGGATGTGTTGACTCAAAACCCAGGCATTTTAACCTTTTTTAGTATACAATTAGTTGTTTTAAATTTGACTACAAAACCTATATTGGTTTAATAATAGTCAATGTTTTGAATAAAGTGATTGAGAATGTTTTATGCATTAAAAATATATTTTTGAGGACCTCTTAGTTGTTTTAAATTTGACTACAAAACCTATATTGGTTTAATAATAGTCAATGTTTTGAATAAAGTGATTGAGAATGTTTTATGCATTAAAAATATATTTTTGAGGACCTTCAATCTGTATAAGTTGTTTCTATTAGCTCATAACTTCTTTTACTACTTTGACCTCTTGTGTTCTGCTCCTAAGTAAGGGTATCAATGTATAAACGAGCGGAGTCAAGCCCATGTTTGACAAAAGTTGATCTTGGTTCATTTCAAGTTTTTGTATCTAAACTCGAGCTCAGCTTGTTAATAAATTTTGAAACTTGAGCTTGATTCTATATCCAAAAATCGGGCTCCACTCCTTTATTATTTAATTATTTTATGTGTTTATATATGATTATTTTACATATAACAAAATAATCATTATTTAGATATTTTATATTATAATTTTATATATAATAATATTTATTTATAACGTAAGCACGTTGTTATTATGCTAACTAAAAGTCACTATATATAAATAATATGTTCAGACGTTCAGTAGACTCTAAAAGCTTTGTCAAGCATTGTATGTGAAGATCGAGTTCGGACTCGTTTAAGCTCGACTTGTTTCATGCTTTAAGCGAGTCGATATCGAGGAGCAGACCGGCTGGCTATGTTTGAATAGACCGGCTGGCTATGTTTGAATCTTCTCCTTACCTTCCATCTAATTTTTTCTTCTCACCTTCCTTTCCTGCAACAGTTTGCAAAGCTTTAGTAACCAATTCTTTCATCATCAAAAAAATGAACATCAATCATTCATGGAAGGAGTATAGTAATTAATATGTCTGTCAACAAGAGATGAGGAATTTCTTGTGTCAGCAGCAGAAGGATTTTCTTCCCTTCACCTTATAAAACGATCTCCACTGATCAATCCCCAACCACCCCTTATAACTTTTTTTTAGATGGGTTTGAAGTTTCTCCATTAACGGTTCCAAAAGTTATGGTTGGGATTAGAAATGAATCTTAACGGGAAGTACAATGAGATTTGAAGTCATTAACCATTGACGCAACAACTTTCATTTTGTTTCTGGTCAACTGTGAGAACTGGCATGTAGCATAGTAAATTCAAAAAAAAATTAATAAAATAAAATAAAATAATCTCCTTGCAATAGTGGGGTGCTAGTTAGAAGGTGATCCACACATCCAATTGAATGACCACACACTTACCCCAGAAGCCCACTATTTAGGTCCCTTTTCCTACGCGTGAGAATGAAGATATGAAATCTAATATTTTTAATTAAACAGCCAAAATAAAGGTTACAACTCAGTCCAACATACGGGGCAAGCGGGCAACAAACTGCGCCGCAAGCCCTTTTTGAATAGCAAAACCTAAGCGGATAAAGGCAAGTTTCTTAGCTCTAGGAGTCACTACATGTCCATTCATAACCTTCTGGATCCGCCCGAGCGTGTCCGCAGCCTCTGACGCGAGGTGCCCGAAAGTGTCAAAAGCAAAGGGAACAAACACATGCTGATTCTCGAGACATGCCTTCTCGTGTTTGTCCACCTTACCTACAGCCGCCTTAGCGGCAGCCTGCCCAGCCGTAAAAACTCCAGAGCCAAAGCCCACAAGGGGAGAGACCCCAGTCAGATCGATGCAAGCGTGCTTCCCCCTTGACCACCCAAACACCAGGATGTCCGCCGGTCTAAGGGTCGAACGCCCCTCTTTTGGGTCAGTTAAGAAGTTGACGGGGGCTTCCTTCTTGGCTGAAATCCCAGCCTTTCTAAAAATGTCAAAAAGCACATCCCGAACCCAGTCATGACGGTATTTGAACCCCGGGAGATCTTTACAGTGAACCGCGTGCTCCCCAAACGAGTCCAGACACGCCTTGCGGCAGACATGGCACTTCTCGTCCGCGGGAAAGAGGGGTATCATAAGCCGGTACTTGAGGATAGATCGGTATTCGACCGACGACATGCGCTGCCCGAGCCCGTCAATGGGGAGAGCATGGAGGAAATCTTGGGCATGTGGTTGACGAAGACAGCTCCACACCGCTTTTTGCCTAGCATTCATATTAAACCGGGTTTCCATATCCAACACGATTTTGCTGGAAAGGGCATTCGCCAAAACATTTTGGGGTTTTGGGGGGGCGGTGTCCTTGTCAGAGAAACCGCTAAGATCAAAACCCGGTATGATGTCACGCAGGGCCGCCAGAGCGAAAGTATAATCCGAGTCCATTCCACAGACCCCGCTCTCCCGCAAGATGTGGTCCTGCAGCCCCCAGGATTGGGCCCTGGACGCTACAAACGCATAAGACGAGGCCTCCATAGCCGAAGAAACCCCGAGCCCTCCGTGCCGGATAGGTAGGGAAGCGAGCCGCCACTGAAGGTCCCCAAAATAAGCCCCGCCACAGACCACAATGTTTTCAACTGTCTCGCGCAGGGTCTGATCAAAGCAGGAGGCCGCCCCTTGCATGTGGGCGGGGGGACAGGTCCGCAGGCCGAAAAAGAGCTTGGCAACACCCATGCAAGAGCGAAGCAGGAGGAGTTCGCATTGCGGGTCCCGAATCTTGGGAAGGAGGTGCATTAGAGCGGCAGCGTTAGAAGCCCTCTTGGACGCCAACCCCTCAATGAACCCACCATCCCTGCTGACTGCCCCCCCAAGGAGCTTTACCCCTAGGGCCGGCCTACTGATGCCCGAGGGGAAGAGGCCCGGCCGATCCTTCCTCCCATCGCAAGACGGCCAGAACAGCTCCGTCTTCTTGATATTGAGTTGCAAGCCCAGGGAGGGGCCGGTCTCCGAAATAATCCGCAAATCTTTGGCCACTTCCTCGGAATCCCCAATGAGAGTGCCATCGTCAAGGTACCACGCGTGGAGGAGGAGGCGGCATTTTTCCCAAATCTGGTGCACAAGGGGGTGAAGAACAAGGGCAAACAGGAGAGGGCCCAAAGGGTCTCCCTGTTGCACCCCAGTAGTGGCCCAAATATGATCTCCCCCTAAGTATAGCCGCGCAGACTGACCGTAAAGAAAGTCGACCCATGGAGATATAGATGGACACCTTAATCGCACCTCCCGGAGTAAGGCCGATCTATCCACCACGTTAAACGCGTTGGAGAAGTCCACCGTAAGCAAAGCCAGCGAGCTGAAAGGTTCTCATAGAAGGGAATAGCGTTTTTGACACTAGCGAGATAAATGTGTTTTAATGGATCTCTCACTTTACAAAGGAAAAAGCTAGAACATGAAATGCCTCTCTAATAGAAAGTTATACATATCCATTTGAGTTCAATGTAAGTTGTTTCCGTTAAGATTGATTTCTAAGCTACTTACCAGTTCCATACAACTCGATTCATATTCTTTGGAGTCCGTTTAACCAAACCGTGTATGGAAACCCCCGACGACCTTTTTTCATTGTTCTACATAGAGATTGAACATAGCCTCATCCCAGAGTCAAGCCCATTTGTCCTTGCATTCATATGTCTATGTGTTTTTGTAATAAATTCTATAACACTCTGTTGCAACATAGCTTTATCTCCATCATTGAGCACCTTTTCTTCAATCCGAAGTGAAATTAACCACATTTTCAAGCATTTTTACAAACCGTGTGTTATGGGCCAGACTATCACACTATCACGCAGTGTGATCCACACGGAACGCCCCACCATCACCACCATGTTACCACACGGCTTTTGATCCACGTGTTGACTCCCCCACGTGGTATCTCATAGCTTCAAGACCACCGTGTCTTTTGGAGCTACTGTTTTGTTCTATGCCACACGACATAAATTCTAGGAATTATGGTTTAAGACGCTAACTATGTAAGGAGTCGTTGGAATTCTAGTCTAATACTCTATATATCTTCATTTAAATTATCGTCAAAGTTTAAGACCCGTGAAATAAGCATTGAGTAGATTTTAGAATTAGGTTTTAAATGTGAAGTGTTAGTTCGATACCAAAAGAATGAATGATTCTCCAAATGTACACATTCAGAGTGTTTTGTTGAAAAGATGAAAAAACTCATTCTTATTGTTGATGGCTGCTAATGTGGCATAATCTGACTCATTATATACTATACAAATTCAAACCCCCTTCGTTAGAGTAAATCCCACGTGACAACCACCTAGGTGGTCTGCGTGGCACTGTCATGTGTATTTTTTTAAGGTTTTGTTTAGTTTTACAATGTGACTTTTTGTTGTAGAATTTTAGGATGTTCGCATGTTCTTTTTTACTTTCTTTTAATTTAGTTATACACCGTTACATTTCGATGTATAGTTTTTTAATTGTTTGCGTGTAGTTATTTTCTTTGTTTTAGTTTAGTTTCACACCGTTACCTTTTTTTGTATAGCTTTTGTGTTTTACATGAATGTGTTTATTACTTTTAGGTGTATAACTTTTTCGTTCTCATTATGTTGAGTTATAAACGCCCACAACAACAACACGTAGATAGTGATAACTTGTTATCATTGTTGATACGTAGTTTAAATTGCCTTTCATAAAAGTGTGTGGCTTAACCGTAAAAAGCAAATAAATAAATGAATTTAAGGAGCGACAAATTTTGTATCCATTATTAAACCCATATATTCAATTTAAGTATAGTAATTAGTAAACACTAGAAACTAAACCCTAATAAAATCAATTTGTCATCGTTCCCCCACAACCATCCTCTGCTCGCACAAGTTCAAAGCTTCTCTCTCGGGGACGTTTACAGGTTGATCGGTGAGAGAAGCAATTCGCTCCGCTCTCACCACTTTTTGATTCGAGGTAAACGCTCTCTCTTCATCTGATTCTCATCACTTCACTTTTCGCCTTTTATGGTTTTGTTTTATACGATTTTCTTAGATCGATCTATTGGGGCGACGCATCCTATATTCGTTGTATACACTTTGCACTCTTGTTTGTTTCATGAATTATGAACGTTGTCGGTTTGTGGATCTGTGTTTTCTTAAGCGACTTGATTGCGTTTTAGGGTTTTAATCATAGCCAATGTTCACTGCGAGTTTTGAACTTGATTCGTGTTTGAGGCTCGATTGACAGGTTACTCATGGTTATGAATTAGGATAGAGTTAGCTTAATTTGAATTTGAGTATGCATGAAGGATGTGAAGGGGAGTCGATTGTGGAAGAAGTAGTGTTAGGAATGACTGAATGAGTGTTACAAATGGAAAGTGATATTTGTTAGTAGTGATTTTGCAACATTGATACTGCAAAGTGCAAACACGCTTTTCTTGTTAGTTTAAATCTAGAAATGTAGCCTTTTGGTTTATATGGTATTGCAGAAAGGAACTTTCTTGACCTGAGAAATCATGTTCCTGTCAGTAATGTCATTTACTCATTTTTATTGTTTTGTTTATTCATAAGAAAATGAAGTGAATGTTTCTTAGCTTTGATATCTGCTATAGTTCTATTGAGTCTTACTGCTTTGTATTAACAGTGAAATTAGTAGTTGGGGGTTACCTGCTAGTTGCAGTGCTAAATGGTTTGATTTTGGTAGTCTCCGTTCATGGTTTTCTGTTGCATTTGTTTATTTTATCTTTACGTCTTTGAACATTCATCATTGAAGATGTTAAGTGTTTGAGAGATGAATATTTTGTGTTGCTTGCAAATAGTATTTTTTTATTGTTTCATGTTTGGTTGCTGAATTCACTATACTAGGTGCCAATTGCAGATCAGATGGCATCAAAATTGAAGCAATTGCAGTCTAAGGCCGGTCAGGCATCACAATTTTTGTCCAAACATGGTACTGCTTACTACAAGCAGCTAATGGAGCAGAACAAGCAGTATGTTCAAGAGCCAGCAACTGTTGAGAAATGCAGTGAGTTGTCCAAGCAGTTGTTCTACACTCGTCTAGCCAGGTTAATTCTATGGACCTTATGTTTTGGTTTAAACTGGAATGGCTATTTTTTATGGTATTTCATGTAGCCATACTCAATACACATCTCACGGCATTTTACTCTAAAGAATGATAATTTATAAATTTTCTTAACAAGTTCTGGTTCCTCATGGAGACTGGAAACCACTTTCTATATTTTGAGTTACTGTTACCCTCCTATATGTTTTCTTGTCCCCTCCAAACTGTTTGTATTCTGTAGATGTGGCAAAACATGCAATTCAGATGAGTTGGGCAATGAATCAAACTGGCTGGGTTTAGCTAACTCATTAACGCTTTTCTGATCTTTTTTTTTTCTTTAATTCAATAGACAATTAATGACATGCCACTTAATAGCAATCTGATTTTTTCATAAAGCGATTAGGAGGTTCTGGGCATTTGAATACACTTCTGGTGACTTCAAACTGTTTAGTTTTTAGCTAAGCTTCTAAAATTTACTCATCTGGATGGTTGGAGTTTGGAGATAATTTATATCCCAATGGACCCGTTTTTAGTTAAATGGGTAAACCTACCTCTGATAACACAACACGTGTGAGAATGAAGTTTAAGACGGAAATTATTTTTGATAAGAAACCGAGACTTTGTCCTAATGGGTGAGTAATCTTATGTTAATAGTTAACACACAATAATGTTACTTGAAGTAATGTATTGTATTTCTTTGAAAATGAATCTGACTGTATTAGTATTTATATACCTGTTATATATCTGCCCAGAAGGTGAAACAAATACTTCACCAAATTCGGCAATTAGATGAGTAAACTGGCTATGAATCTCTTGAGATACAGCTGCACCACTCTAGATCTTCATAGGGCTAAACCAAATTCAAAACTAAGATACAGATACGCCACTTAGTAGGAATTAGGACCTTAGATCACCACTTAATTTGCCAAAATTAATGTAGCAAAGGATAAATGTTAATCTCACAATTTCAGAGATAACAAAATAGATTTCATATCAAAACTCTCTCTGTCCCTTTCTGCCTTCTCGATCAGAATACATAGAGAGGAAATTAAAAACTGAAACCTACACTCCTACATTTAGGCTATTACCTGAATACACGTAAAAGAAAATATTAAAGGCATGGAAAGGAAAATGAATGAAGACAAATAAACTTAAAAGAAGAATAAACAAGAACGTGGTCTGCATGCAGGTCATGTGCTTACTTGGTCCTCACCCTGCTTTATTGATATCCATCATGTCGCGACTGGCCCATCTAAATGGAGCGTCCACCATTTGTAATTTGCCGTGCCAAAGCTCAATGGCTAGTGACCATTGCTCGTGAGCATGATGGCCATCAATACTAGACCAACGTAGATGCCGTGAATAAACCTGTTTGCCCGAAAACTCATTGCAGTGGCCAATGGGCAGGTAGCCTTCAAGAGGGTTAAAGCCAGACTCGGTGGAAGTTTGTCAACCTAAGACCTCTGCTAGAGGGACTTTAAGCAATTACCACTAAGTCACCCCCTTGAAGGTGGGGTATGTATTCTTTAAAATTAAGGTGGCAATACAGACAGGGTAGGTGAAAAAGTAGTTGGCCTGACCCACCGATATCATTTTGTTTATTTGTAACTCTATTCAGTGATTAGTTTATTAAATCTGGTTTCCAAGATGATATCTATCAAAATAATGCGATTTAGTTCTGTTATAAAACCATCATTTTTCTAATTTCTTCCTTTGCATATTATGCAGCCTGCCTAGTCGTAATGAATCATTCTGGAAGGAACTCGATTACGTGAAGAATATATGGAAAAACAGAAAAGATATGCACGTAGAGCAAGCTGGAATTGCGGCGTTGTTTGGTCTGGAATGCTTTGCATGGTTTTGTGCTGGGGAGATTGTTGGAAGGGGTTTCACAATCACTGGTTATCATGTTTAACTTTTCAACCTTTCCCATTACAACGAAAGTCGAAAACCACACACATAAAACGAAAACCTGGTTTGGAGCTTTTAAGCATTCTTATTTCGAAATGTCCGATCATGATTTTGTTCATGGAACTTGCGTAATGTTCTACAACTTCATTCTTTCTTGAGAAATTAGGAGCTGAGAAAATCAGTTGTAACTTGGTATTGTTAATAATCTCTGCATTTTGAGGTTGTGATATTGTTACCTAAGTAGAATCGTCCCCTTCTTTGGTTATATCGTGTTATATCATCAATGAAATTTCAAAACTTGAACATTAAATCTCGCCTAAGAAACATGCCAAAAGTTAAATTTTTTATCTCTCGTTATGTAATATACCTATTGACTTGAGGTGTAGACCAAATTGTGATAAAGAAAATTGTCAAAAAGTCAGTTAATTATTGGGAAAACAGGGGCGTTCCGAGAATCGAACTCGGGACCTCTCGCACCCAAAGCGAGAATCATACCACTAGACCAAACGCCCGCATGTCAATAAGTCAAATTATCTTTCTATATTCATTATCGGATCTGCATTTAAGATTTTAAGTATTTAACAATTAACATATACTTGTAGAGAACATAAACAGGTGAACTAAATTGCAAAATTTAAAAAGAAAAAATGTATTTTACAGTGTTTTGAATCTGATATGTAAGGGTTATGTAACCGTTTTACTATTTTTATAAAGGATATTTGAGTGGTAAAGTGGTGTAGCTTGAAAAGTTATGAATGTGAATCTTACAAGATGAATGTTGTTATGATTTTATTCCAAATTAATTTTAGAGTAAACTTTTGTTTTGGTCCCCAAACTATGGACTCGCTATTGGTTTAAGTCCCTCAACTAAAAAATGTATCTCTTAAAGGCCTCAACTGTTTATTCGCTATCCCTTTTAGTCCCTCCTCCTAACTCTGTTAGTTTTCACGTTAGTCTAAAACCCTCCCCCCATAAACCCTAATCAAAATAACATCGTCGTTCAAAACAACATACGCTGAAGAAAAAAAGTCTCGTTCTTTCTGGATACATTCTTTCTGGATACGCGATGGGCTGGAAGATACGATCGATTCACGAGACTATTGCACCGATTATCGAATATGAGTTGGGTAATGAATCAAACTGGCTGGGTTGATCGAATAAGGTTGTTGATCCTTCCCCTTTTCAACTTTGTATGCTTTCAAGCACTAAAGGTAAACTTAACTTTATTCTTCATTACTTTATTCTTTATTACTTTATTAATAAATTTGTTTTTTATTCAAGGTTGGGTTTAAGCAATTGGGTAGAGATATCTTGGGACTTGAAAGAACTAACCATATTCGATAATCGGTGCAATAGTCTCGTGAATCGATCGTATCTTCCAGCCCATCGCGTATCCAGAAAGAATGTATCCAGAAAGAACGAGACTTTTTTTCTTCAGCGTATGTTGTTTTGAAAGACGATGTTATTTTGATTAGGGTTTATGGGGGGAGGGTTTTAGACTAACGTGAAAACTAACAGAGTTAGGAGGAGGGACTAAAAGGGATAGCGAATAAACAGTTGAGGCCTTTAAGAGATACATTTTTTAGTTGAGGGACTTAAACCAATAGCGAGTCCATAGTTTGGGGACCAAAACAAAAGTTTACTCTTAATTTTAGGTGTTGTTGATAAAAATTTAACCATTTCTCTCTCTCCTATTTTGATTGTGTGATAGAAATGTGTTATATGATTTTTATAATTCTTGAACTTCCCTTTATTATATAAAATGGGACATTTTCATATTTTCGTTCCTAAGATCACTAATTATATTTTTCTCCTATCCAAAAAGTCAATTACATATTTCTTATAAATATAAATATAAATATAAATTAATCAAAGGTTCACATAAATGATAATTATGAATATTAATATTTATTTAATAAATTTATATTATTAGAATGTTTCTTTTTAAAATATTATAATTTTGTTTGGAGTAATCTTTTTCTTTGTTAATATTGTTAAACATAATTATTTTTAATACACTAACACTTTTACATAATAGACTGATAATTTTAAAAAAAAATTAAATCAGCTTTCGTGTTCTTAAAACACTTATTTAATTTTTAATTTTTATACAAAATCCCAAAACAATAACCTCAGCTAGTAACTTTATAAAGACGGAGGCGCGCAGAGTGACAGTCGCCCACACACACACACACTTTGTTTCCGTTTCCCGCGTTTCCAACATTTCCCGCTTCTCGCCGAAACCCTAACTGCGAAACATGGGAACGAAGCACCACTCTTCCGACGCCGTCTCCGATCCCAAAAAGCGTCGGAAGGTCGGATTCGCCAAAACCGGTAGGTTTCCCTCTTTTTTCTCATGCCGATTACTTCAATTCATCTCTGTTTAGGCTCATTCTGCTCACTTTGTTTTCGCCAGATGAAGGGGTTCAACCCAACGATTGCATCAAAATCTACATGGGTATGATTTTCTAAATTCATCACATAATTCCGCTCTGATTAAATTTGCTTGTTCGGATTCGTATATTTGTTTAATGACAGAATACGTTTTTTAGGGTTTATTTTCGAAATGAGCTCGAAACTTATTAACAGCAGCACGGTGTGTGTATATTGTTTGGAATTCATGTTTTTTGAGCTAATTCAGTGCTTGGTGAAAGCTATCTCATCCCTAGCTTGGATGTAGTGCAAAAGTTTTTTTATTATTTATTTTTATTTTTGAAGTTGAAGTAATCAATTTGTAGTTTCTGACTAAAGTGATATTTGTTTTATGATATTTAAGAGTCAAAATAGATTTAGAAAAAACAAGTAAGGAGCAAGATAATTATCTGTTTGGTGTAAATGTGAAATCACCCAATTATTTGTCACTAGTTCTACTTTTACATCATCAAAATAATCTTTTTGTAATCTAACACCCAAACACCCCCTTGAACATAAAGTTTCGAAACGTGTTTTGCTGCTTCATTGGTTTCTAGTCTCTCTGGTTATTGTACCTTTTATCTTCTTTATTGTTAAGTGGATTTCATTCTCCGACTTTGTGAAGTCTTTTGTTTGGTCCTGATGAAATGTTGTTATTTTGTCTAAATAATTATATTTCAGTTTCTAGAGAAGATGAAGTGGGCTCTCAAGAATGCTTCACCATTGAGCCTGTTGACCTCAGTCCCTTTTTTGAAGAGGATGGAAAAATATATGGCTACCAAGGGTTATCGGTATACTATTCTTATTTCAACCTTTTTGTATAATGCGTAGCATACAGATATTTCAGTTTTCTTATTGCCTCTGCAATCATGGTTGGACCTACATGGAAGCTAGAGTATAAACATGCATTATACCTTAAAGAAAGATTTTGAAATAAAAGATAATTGTTGTGATGCAATCCTTGATTTTTTTAGTACTGCTACTGTAGCCTGGTTAGAAATCTTGGATCTTCCATTGCCTACATTTTTGTTTCTTTCCTTGAAAAGATTGTACTTCTATTTTATAAGTTTTTAGTACTCATATTGGACATGGATGTTGGCTCATATAGGTTGACCTCTTTGTGCTGATTTGGCAATTTGATATATTGATAAAATAATAAAATAATGCAGATCACTGTCTGGATCAGCAGCGTTTCATTTCAAGCATATGCTGATATTTCTTTTGAGAGCACATGTGATGTAAGTACATGTGTTTATAATACGCTTTCTGGATTCTCAAAATGTGCATATTTTCTTCAATGATAATCTTTTTACCTATAAATCTGACTTCATGCCTGTTCAATGGTTGATTTTATGTCATTGTTAAAGGCTGGGAAAGGAATCACAGATCTTAAGTCTTCTCTAGAGGTTATCATCAAATAATATTTATTCAATCTTTTTTTAATTTTTATGCAATGGTGAGATGTTGATCACTGTTACATTATTTTCTTTGCAGAATATTTTTGCAGATAATCTTGTTGAGACAAAAGATGACTTTCTTAAAACATTTTCCACCGAGACTAATTATGTTAAGTAAGTTTCTGAAGATTTGATTGAAATTTAATCTCATGATCGTTGTTATTTGTATTTCTTGGTTGCTTTGTAATGCCCGTCTTTCTACAGATCTATGATATCGAATGGAAAAATAGTTAGCAATGGGTTGAATGAGCATTTGAAACGGGATTGTTCTGAGTTGGAGGTGTGTTTTAGTGTTTTCTGTTGTACATTATCTCTTATTTACCGTAGCCTTTTACTTGTGATTTGACTATCAATTAGATCTTTATTGTAAAGGGGCAAGATGGGTGGTTTGAGTAGGCTGGGTAATAGGTTTAGGTTGAAACGAGTCATTTTTAGCACAGGTAAGATGGGCCAGGTTGACTCACAAAACTTTCTGCCCACTTTTTCTAATCAACTATGAATAGTTAATATGTTTGACTCATTTATTACAGTAATAATAATAATCTGATCACTGAATAGAAACAATTTTGGAGGTTTTATGCATTAGAAATAGACCTTGGTCTGCTTTCATCTTGTTTGACCACTTTAGTCATTATTTGATAACCATGTACCCTATGTATATTGTGTGTATTTATTGATATGTATATATATGCACATATATGTATATATGTTCAAGCGCAGTGGCTTATTGTTACATCAGGTTGTTCGTGTTGAAGGCTCATCTATGGGTCTTCTTTACTGTAGATTGGTACCGCTTGTTCTTCTTCTTGTTGATGGTAACGTCCAGCTGTTTTTTACTACTGCATAATTACAAGGTTTTGCAAGTCTTTCTTGCTGATTTAGATCTTAAATATCTAATTTGAATTGGTTACATGTCTGTATCAGGTAGCAATCCCATTGATGTTACTGATCCTGATTGGGAAGTTTATCTTCTAGTGGAGAAGAAAAATGACGAGCAAAAGTTGCTTGGTTTTGCAGCTCTTTACCGATTTTTCCATTATCCTGACAGCCACAGGTTGAGACTTGGTCAGGTATATCAGTTCTTGTAAATGGTTAATACATTCATTGCGGATTTGCGACTTATAAGAACTATGATTGAAATAATGACCATTTTCTAAAACAACCATTTTAAGAGGTTGTAAACACCTAATTTTGTATCGAAGACTTTTGAAATGTTGGCCTGTATCTTTTAACAAAAGAAAACAATAGAGGTGCAAAAATGGTTGTGTTTGGCGGTTTGGGTAATCTGTCAAAATTGGTGGTTTTTAGTGTGTCACACTATTGGTTGACTTCTTGACTTGTTCAGTCTGTTTTTCTTATGCTCCCTCTCAAGTAATTCTGTTAAATGTTTTTTTTTTGTATATTAATGACAGATATTGGTATTTCCTCCATACCAAAGCAAGGGCTATGGAGGCTATCTTTTTCAAGTACTAACCAACATGGCAGTAGCAGACAATATCTATGACTTGTCAATTGAAGAACCACTAGAGTCGTTACAGCACGTTAGGGCTTGCATTGACATACCTCGTTTACTTGCTCTACAAGCAATCCAGCCTTCACTGAACTCAATTGTCGCTCGTCTAAAGGAAGAAAACTTGGCCAAACGAACCCAAATGACCCGTTTCACCCCACCATCAGACACCATTGAAGAAGTGAGAAAAACTCTGAAAATCAACAAGAGACAGTTTCTACAATGCTGGGAGATTTTAATCTACTTAGCACTTGATCCCATTGAGAAGTATCTTGAGAATTTCAGGACTGTAGTTTTGGATCGAATTAGGGCTGATGTCATCGGTAAAGATACTGGTGCAGGTGGGAAGCGGGTGCTTGAGGTCCCCACGGAATTTGATTCTGAAGTATCGTTTGTGATGTTTAAGACTAATGGTGGCGGTGATGAGCCTAAGGAAGTTGAGATTGAAGAAAGTGATAAGATAAAACAAGAGGAACAGCTGCAGAAACTAGTTGATGAAAGGATTGAAGCCATAAAGTTGGTTGCAGAAAAAGTACGTGTTATGAGCTCTTGAGAGTATGAATTTTATTGTTGTTAGTCTTTAATGACAAAATTTCGACTGTTTCGCACCTTTAGATATTTGAGGTGTTTGTAATCTCAGTTGAGCTTGCAAGATTTATATTATTTTTAGCATTTCTTAACTACCCAAAGGTGTGATATGGGTTCATGAACTTTGCATTGTGTTTTAATATTTAGAAAAGGGTCACAGTTAATTCCAAACATTTTCATGATTGATTTGTTCTCTAAAGCATCCCAACAAGATGTCCATGGATGAGAAAAAAAAAAGCCTATGTGGAGCTTGGGTGGCAAGGAAAAGAGTTTATTCCCTGCAAAAGAATGAGATTGTTGAAATCAGTGTTTAGTGTTTAATGTTAACTCCGTTTTGTTATGAGTTTAGTCATTAAAACATATAATGAGGAGCCTGAACCACATCCTCACAGTTGGATACTTGGATCCATTCGATCCCATCTTAGATACGACCCTAAATGGTTGTCATTCACTGATGCAGCGAGTGATAGAGCTAGAAAATGTTTCAGTCGTGCATATTAATGTTTTGATAATGTTTAGGCTTTTGGTTCATACGTATGATCAGTGCCTCAGTGGCAGAGCTCGACAATGTTTCAGTCGTCCATATTAATGTTTTGATAATGTTTAAGCTTTTGGTTCATACATATGATCAGTCAGACGTGTGAATACGATGAGACATAAAGTTATACATGTGTCGCACATGCGAGAACGGTACTCTCATACTCACTTAATGTGTAACGATCACGTGAAAAAAATAAATAAATAAACAAGAAACAAGAACGCGGTTTAATTTCTGAAGTAACAAACAAATTATTTATGAATAACCAAAATAATGCTTGAATTATTAAGTGTAATAACTTGATTGGCCTAGAAGAAATGGAGATATGCTTTCTTCTTGGTGAGTCTACTCACACACGCTCACACACGCTCACTTCCACCCCTTTCACGGGTGAATGACTCAAGACGTATAACATAGACATACCATCTTCAATGTTTTTAGACATGTTTTAAACTCGTTGCCATGGATGCACGCATGGCCCCCTATGCCAACAAAGTGTGACAACTATGTACTGGATGTCACAACAAAATGTTCATACTTCACTAAGTTATTTATACACTATGCCAACAAAATTTGAATATTACATATAAGAGAACAAAATAGCCTAGATTTTATGAACACAATAACCTTCATCCTCTGATGTCAAATTTGGACTCCAGTTCTCATATTCAGATCCACCAAAAACCATCTGTTTGATTCCAACATGGCTGTAAATAACAATGCCATAAACAAATTCATTAACGATTCACTTCACTTATTTAAAGTAATTAAAATGAACAATGGGTCGAGAAACAGAGAACTAGGAACATACTCCGAACTTATTTGTGTCATTGCATTTATCAATATGTCCAACAGCAAGGGTTCGCTGGTACCAATATCTACCCTGAAAAAAAAAGAACCAAATTCTCCCATCATCAATATATATATGAAATATTGGAAAGATAAACGCTCATCAAGAGTCACTCGAGTAGAGTTGTTGCACTCTGACACGTGCTCTGTGAATAAAGGTGAAAAAACTGACTGGTAAAACAGGTTGGGTCAAAAAGGGTATTGTTGGTAGTTTGGTACAGGTCAAGCTGGGTTGGGTCATATATATGACTATTGACCTGGAAGATTTTAATGTTTTATGCATAAAAGTACATTTTGGTAACTTTTGACCTGTTCCTTTTATAAGCTACTTGTTTGTTACCAGTTTGCACTGTTAGTTAAAACATAACCCCAATCTCAAGTGGATATGGAAACAACCTTAAGTACACAACAAAATCCAGGACTTTTGATGAGGGTTTTCTCCATTATAACAAAGAATCAAGGAATGCACCACAATACAACATTGATATTTTTTATAAGAAATCATACTTTCGCCTTCCAAATGCGCCATTTGAGATCTCTTGATATCAAAATGACGATGAAAAACATACTACAGATAAAAAAAAAAGTAAAAAAAGGTTACCATATGCGTGCTACGTTGTCTTGAATCTCAAGATCGCTAATGTTATAGAACGTAGTTGGTTCAATGTTTGCGCCTAAAATATCATCATAACTTGGTCTCTTATCTGTAGTAGATTGTGATAACTGCAAAAATCACAAGCATTTAACAAATGTAATGCAACTAAAATATTCAAGTTGGCCATATGTAAAGTTTTAGCATTTACCTGCATATTCATAGAATTGCATCCACCAAGACGTCCAATAATATGCCATGAACGAATTGTCTGCAAATAAAATATATCAAAAACCATTTAGCTTGGAATGCGTACATATATTCTAAGTTATTCACAACAACTATTTGGATAATTTAGTAAAAATTGAGTAACTTACAT
This sequence comes from Deinandra increscens subsp. villosa, assembly GCA_039602395.1. Lineage (NCBI taxonomy): Eukaryota > Viridiplantae > Streptophyta > Magnoliopsida > Asterales > Asteraceae > Deinandra > Deinandra increscens. Next base: position 25,079,527 of record JBCNJP010000020.1, on the reverse strand, counting down.
CACAAATCATTTTAATGTCTTTATCCAAAGGAGCATGGTAGAACTCAATCCAAATGTACGAGTTATTGAACTCAAATCTGAAATAATTCACCTAAATTTATTAATTACCATATAAAAATACAAAGTATTTTGTTCATATCATACATAAGTTCATAAAGGACACGATCGCATCATTTTGATTTCATAATTCTCCATTTTGCTAGTTTTAAGTTCATAATTTTTTACACCATATAAACAGGGCTGAAAAAGAAAATCATCTAGTCTTTCTGGTCACTAGCACAAGCTATCATATGCATATATATTAGCTAGGATTCGTTATCTCGATAAGATTATAATTATCTTTCCCAACAATGACTAGATTAGTTGTTATAGTTCTATAAATAGTGGATCAATGTCTTACAACAACACACTTACAATATTCTATAAATGTCTAGAAATTCTGAAATGCTTACTTGTTAAAAATCACTTTCATGGGTGTTGGGGAACCGGTTTTTCGCTGAATTATCTTGTCCCTTTTGTTCTTCATCCTCTCCTCTATCTGACATTTCAACAAACACTTAGCATACATCCTCATTTCATTACACAACTAAATTGACTTTGCCATAAAACACACACACACATATTTCGAAACAATTTCTGGATATGGTTTTGCTTACTTTAGACCTTGCTTTAGCTGGATCATCAAGAGAAGTACCCAGAATCTCAGCAAATTCAGGATCCTTATCATAATTCATTGCTTCTTCTCGAGCCTTTGGAGAAAACTCATCCTCCACTTTATCCCAATCGATATCAACCATATCATTATCGTCATGTACTTCTTCGTCTTCTTCTGCTTCGAGTTGTTTAATTTGTGTGAGAAAATCCGTGGATCTTGGTACTCGGTTTTCATTAACCTTAACCAAAAATTTGGATGGGCTGCGTGTTGAGCGTAATTTGATGTGAGTAGAAACAATCGGACATGATTTGTAATTGCTCAATTGTGTAAACGATGAACTCGATGTTATGCGAAATTGAACTGTGGTTAATTGTAGTGCATTCATGGTGTGTGGAAATTTGGGGTTTAGGGTTTATCAGTGTTGAAAAGTTTGTAGATAAAATGCAATCAAATTCCTACAAAACATAACGGGGAAACGTTATATACATTTTACATTTTGTGCTTTTTATATTGGCTATTTTGTTTTTCATTTTTCATTTTTTATTATGTTATTTTCTTTTTTAGATAGTAGTATTTTTAGTTTTTGTTTTCATTTTCGTAGCATCTCCTCGGGGAAATGTTAGGGCAAAAGGGATATAGTATAGTAGTAGAAAAGTAATAGAAGTATCTTTTAATTAGAAGTTGACACCTTAAATTCTTAAAAAGTAGTTATTAGCTTCTTAATTCAAAGACAAATAAAAAGTAGTATAAAACTAATAGAATGAGAAGAGATTGAATGATTAATATAACCCACTAAGCTCAACAAATCACATCCAATCAAACCTCCATCCACTCTCAACTTAGACAATTCAACACACACAAAGCGAAGACTTAGAAACTAGAAGTTTTATATGATACGGAGATTAGATGGCGAAGTTTCTTAAGCCTGAGATCATTGTCGTAACTTATGCACAATAATTCATTAACAGGCAAATGAGACCTGACTAATTTCTTTTGCCCTCTAACATATAAAGTCAAAGAACTCATATAAAAAAACCCCGTTGAACTACAAATTTTTTTTAAATATGATTAAAAAGAACTTTTTAAAAATCTCGGACTCTTCAAATTGTCGGGTCCTGAAGGTTTTTGAGTGACGGCACATTGGATGCAAAGGTTTGAAGCGGAAGAGGGTAGCCGCGAAGTAGCTGATTGCCACCCCCTTGTGTCCTTATATGCATTTGGTTCTTACCAATGTATTAGTCCGTTTTCTTTATTTACGTAAGGATAGGTTGCTCCATGTTTACATACTTTAGTTTTTACCAATGCGTATTTAAAGGATGGAATCTCGAAGCTTGTCAAGTAGCTTGTACCAGATTTTATTAACTTTTATTGCAACCACTATTTAGGTTATTATCACCTAATTTATACATCTTTTTGTGTGTACGTTTATATATGTTTCTCTTAAATTTACAAGCGATAAAAATGTTCTCCACCGTAAGGCATGGTAGAAAAAATAGTTTTTTTTATACAAACGTTACTTTTTATTTTAATTAATATTAACGGCAGGTAGAAGTTAACATTCTCTTAACCTTTTAATGCTAATCTTTTTATGGTTTTACGTCGTCGGTCACACCTTGTGAGTGCGTTTTGATACTAATTTCTTAACTTTATCAATCCATTTAAACAGGTACACTTGTCTACGTAACATAATTGCTAGTTCTAATTCTAAAGATTAATTTATCTTACAGGTAAAGGTGTCCAGAAAAAACTAAAATTCAAACTGTATCCGCATGACTGTATCCAAAAACATCTAATCAGTGTTGTAATGTGTACAATCGTATAACATAATTTTTAGATTCTAGACTCAATACTTTAAGCGTTTGATTTTTACTTTTAACGTCCTTACGCAGTTTTTTTGTATTTTTGTTTTCTTTACGTAGCGTTATAACAATGCAACTGTTTCTATGTCAGTTTTCATATTTCGATTTAAGTTATACATTTATTTTTTTATGGCCAACAAGACTAAAAACACATTTCATTTTGAATGCAATGGGGGAATATACTTCAAATCTGTGAAACATACACAAAGTGATGAAAAGCAATTTGCATCAAAGAATCGTTACATTACCAAAGAATTGGGTTTGAATCAAAATGTCAAAACAACCCCAGAATTGTTAATCAAATGATAAATAGGCAGAAACAAAAAAATACACATAAATCATCAATCAATCCTCAGAAGAAAATGGCAGGAAAAAAAATCCCCAAAATTAAATCTAGTGAATGATATAGGTCAAAGCCAAAGCAACTACCATCAGCACATACGCTACTCCTTGATCAATCGTTGCTCCTATAAATCACAACAACAAAAAAAACCACAAAATCAATCACTAATTTCACTCTAAAACGGTAAAACCCTAGCTAATCGTAATCGATCAGATCGTACAAATCGAATTGGAAAGCACCAAAAATGTTACAGATCTACTTTGGATTACGAATTCTCATTCCTTGCGATTAGATTCCCCAATCAATTGGTTAGTTACAGATCTAGAAAGATGAAGAAGTTACCGTCGTTTGAAGGAGCAGGAGCTGCAGCAGGACCTTGAGCATTCATGGATGGAAGAAGAAGTGACATCACAAGAGCAAAAACCGTCATCACGAAGCACGTTCTCAGAGTTTCCATCTTTGATACTCGATTGAATTCAAATTCACAAACGGTTTGCCTCTGAATTCTGTTTTTGTATGTAGTTCAGATCCCCATGTGTTTATGTTTGTAGTTCAGAGGTTTATATAGGAAGATGAAGAATCTTGGGTTGGAGGCAGAAGATTTGGGTTTTTTTTTAAACTTTTTTTTTTTGTTTGTTAGGTGAAAAGTGAAAACTGAAAAGAAATGGTCAAATGGTCAATTCGAACGTTGTTAATAATGAATGATTAACGGGAACAATTTAGGGACGAGAAAATGATATCAGCCTCTAGTGTTAGAATCAACGAGTTTTTGTAATTAAAAAACATTTTTTTACGACATGTGTTTAAAAGTAACCCAAATTTTCCTTTTAAGACGTGATTGTAACCATTAATACTGAATTTGACACTTTAGACTGGACTACCCAGAAACATCATCAATCTATTAATGGGTTTTTTTTATTATGGTGTTTCTTGATGAATCAAACTTAAAGCGTCAAATACAGTATAGATCGTTATAATCCCGTCTCAAAAGATACTCATTTGGGTAATGAAATATGTGGATAGTTACAATTTTCAAATGTCGTTAATCGTCAAAAAGAAGTGGGCTGCAGGTCGGGTTTACGTGGAAAGAATCTGTCACATGGGGAGGTGTCCTTCAAGGGGCCCTCTCTTTCTTGTTATTTTTTTTTTATTCAAACTATTTGGCTGTCACGATGCTTAATTATTATTACTTTGTTATTTGATGGTATTTTATTTCTCTAAAGAAATGGAAGAGGTGTAATGTGTTATTATTTTGTCTTTTGGGCCCCTCGGAGGTGTGCCCCAAACCCCGCAAAAAGATTTCTGTTTCATCTTAAAAGAATTTTTAGTTTCATCGCTAATTACAGCACCACTTCATTTTCATCTTTTATTTATGTAATAGTCATCGGTCACTGAGCATTACCACCCTTTAGTTTAAATAAAAATAATATTTAAAATATACTAAAAGTTAGAGCAAGAGATGAGAGCGTAGAAACAAACTAGAGAGATAAAAAGAAGCGAGATGCAGTGCAGGCCTGATCAGGTGGTGTTGAGTCGGCGATTAAGACCCTCCTAGATCCAGTGGCGAAGTTTGAAAAAAAAACCTCGCGGGGGCGGGGCTTAAAATTTTTACCGAAGGGACGATACTCAATACATATAAATTTTTTTCGAGGGGACGATACTCATTACATATGATTATTTTTACATAAAATAGGTACTCTGGATGGAAAAAAACGCAGGGGCGGTACCCCCCCCCCCCCCCCCCACGCGTCACCAAGAAGCTATGCCCATGCCTAGATCTAAGTTCCATTTTTACGACGAAAATGAGGAGATATAGCGATGTAGCCGCGAGGGTCGCATGACACCTCTAGCATCACCGCTATATATGGATTGTTTTACGTGGGCTAAATCAAATGAATGTTTTCTTATATATTAAATTATATATTATATTATATATTATATATATTATAAAAACAAAAATATAAAAAAAATCAACAAATGGTCATCAAGAGAAAAAGAGTTCAATCATGCATATAAGGGAAAATTGGTTTAAAAATGCTCGTAAACAATTGGTTGTAACATGCCAAACAACATTATGCTTGTTTTGTGTTAAAATAGTGGGATTCACATGTGGATGGTGTGATTAAGAATCCATTGATACCTTGGAATTATTGTTCTTCTAGTACGCATAATTAATCATCAAATGATTAGACCATGCAAAGACATCCCATATTTTTTCCAATCATTTTTGCATGTCCACTTGCATTTTCATTTTTTAACCATTTTTTAGATGGGTGTTCTTTAACAACGTCATATTCTTATCATTTTTTTTATTTTAAAATTTACTTTTTACATGTGGATAAATTCTATTCCACCGCCACCGTTAGATAAAAAAACTGATTCAACCCTTTATATATACTAATTACTAACCACAATAGCAACTCCAAAATTATTGTATACATTGTTTTTAATGAACCATTCTATGATATGATATTTTTCTTAAATAGAATTTATTCTTAATTATGATAAGGTTTGTATCATGGGCGAAGCCACGTGCTATCTCTTCAACTCGTATGTGAAGTGAAAAAAATTTAGTTTTTTTTTTTTTTTGTGAGCATATTGTACCCGGTTTGTATAAACTCGTATGTGAAAAGAAAAAAAATTAATTTTTTTTATTTTTTGTTTTTATGAAAATATTCAGCCCATAAACAAAATCCCCCCCCCCCCCCCCTTCTTTTATCAAAAGCCATTAGAGTTACCAAGATTCAACCTTTATATATACTAACCACAATAGCAACTCCATTGCTTATCATAAATTGTCATTGATAACCATAAATTGTCATTGATAAACCCTGATCGAGGTACTCATAGACATTAAAAGTGAGAGGTCTTGAGTTCAAGTCACACCTGTGACAAATAAATAAATGGGGGTCCAGGTTGGGGCAAGAGGTTTTCTCACCTATGATGAGTTTCATCCTCATGGGAATTGGAGATGATCGGGTTGGTGGATAATGTCCCCGTCAGTGATCCATATTTGCCGTTCAAAAAAAATTAAGCCTACTAGAGGGCATCATTAATTTCAGGATGCCTTAGGCATGTGGTATACTTTGGTGTTTTGGCCTTTGGGTGGTGTTATCATGCCATGTGGGAGCTAAATAGATAACACCACTTGATAACACCAAGTCCAGTATACATAGTGTGATGTGGTGTGTGATGTTGAGTTGTTTTTTATTTGTTTAAACATAAAAATTAAAGAAAAAAAATACATGTCATGCTTTGATTGGAAGAAACCACACCAACACTCCCAAAAACGTTGTGGTCATCTTCACATGGACCCGAAACGTCAACGCACAACGCGGAGGGGGGGCAGTGTTTCATGCCGTTATCCGTCTCAACACCCCCAAAACGCCGGTATACTAGATGCCCTTAGTGGATGATGTGAGGGGTAGATATGAAAGAATACAATGGGTTCTTTAGTCATTGTCATGTGGGGTGTTTCATCCTTTGGACATATACAATATGGTAACATGGGTATGCATGATCATCTACACCATATATATGTATAGGCTACGAGTTATCATATTCATATGCTTGAAATATATACATAGGGCTAGGGAGTTGATAATGAGAAAACCCAAAAACTTCTTAGTTCTTTCTTTAAAAATTTATAAATCTATAGTATATATATGTATATATACAACTAAATTAGTACGTTTACTAAACTCCAAGCATTTTATATACTAAAGAAAATGAAAAACCAAATAAATATAACTCCGAAATTATAAAATGACTAAATGATTATTACTTTGATTTTCAGGTGCAAAACGACTACTTATCCTTAATTTCAGAATGATAAAACATGATTCCATTGTCGTCCAGCGGTTAGGATATCTGGCTTTCACCCAGGAGACCCGGGTTCGATTCCCGGCAATGGAACATTTTTTAAATGTTTATTTTTAATATTATTTCTAGTCTTCTGGTCTTGGATCTTGCTTCATGGCTTCAACATTGTTGGACATCACGACAGCATGAGATTGCCTTAATGAGGTAATGGAGGGTCTAAAACCTGAAAAAGGGGTTTTACAATTCGACCCGTTCCGATATACGGGAATCCACATCCAACCCAACTTGTTGGTTTGATTCTTTGAAACCCGTTCCTCGCCAGTTCAATCTAAACCGAACTGACTTCAGCCCGGTTCCAAATCCAATGAACATAGTCAGTTCCCTATAAAAATGAGTTTTAACCTGAAGCGATTGCAAAGCAAACTAGTTTTGTTCAAATTGTTGATAGATTGTTTCCGGCTATCATACTTCTATTCTCCCTCCACGTCATGCTTTCTCTAATTAAGAAATTAAAATTTTCTATCTATTGCACAAATCATTTGATGGAATACTATACTGATATAGTTTACCATATAACATTTATAAGGTTATGTATAGTCTGCATTTTGGAGCCTTATAGTGTCCCTCATAACGTCCCAACACTGTCCTCGGGGAGCTATGAGGTTAAAGTTCGCCATACTCATGAAGACCATAGCGCGGGTAAGAAGAGTTGCTAAAAAAAACAAGTCGTTCAATGATTAGTTTACTTTAAAAAAAAATCCTTTTCCTATTATATGTACACACTTTTCACCATTCAACTCTCCAATTTCTCTCCCATTTCTATAAAATATAACTATTTTCCTCTACAATTTTTAAAAAATATGGCATCCCCTTCCTCCTCAACACACCTTTATGGTTTCAACGATCAGATCGAGGTGGTTTCTTCGACTATTAAATATCTACAAGAATCTTTAAATCATCATCCACGACCGCTCTTCAGAAGAACACCAATTGAACGTGACCTTGTTGCAGCAAATAAGTGGTTGATGATGGATTATTTTGTTGATGCTCTAGTGTACCACAATCCAAAAATGCTTAAAACTCGGTTTCAGATGAGTAAATCTATGTTTTTGCCTATAGCTAATGATTTGAAACAACGGTATACTTACATTCAACAAAGAGGTATGGAAGATGAAAGCTAGGGTTCACCTCTATTAAAATGTACCTCCGCAATACGCGTTTTGGCGTACGGTACCACAACCGATATCAACGACGAGTAATTAAAAATGACCGAAAAGACGACGAGATACACTCTGGAACATTTCACTAGAGGTATAATTTTCTTCATAGTTTTTTATTTATTAAATAACGTTTTGTTTTATTTATATTTATATATATTATTTCTTTTTAAAAGAATACATGAGCTTTACGGGCCATGTTGTTTAAGAAAGCCGGCGTCGAATGATCTACAACTTATACGTGACCGGCATATGGAAGTACATGGTTAACCCAACATGGTTGGCAACATAGATTGCATGCACTGGTAATGGGATACCTATCCAACCACTTGGCGAGGTCAACATACACGGGGTGACCATAAGGGATCGACGCTCATTCTTCAAGTCGTTGCTTCACGTGACCTTTGGATTTGACATTATCAATTTGGTGTAGCTGGATCCAACAATAACATCAACGTTTTAAATGGATCGACTGTCATTAAGAATTTCATATCAAGGACGACAACCATGGCTTCATTTTATGTAAATGGCAGTGGAAATTTTACATAGATTAAAACATAAGTATCTTCATGCTTACAAGATAATAATAATCAAAATAACCAGTTTCACCCGAACATGGGATTTTGTAAACATGACATCTAAGACTAAAGTTATGCGAATTAAATCCTCAAAAAGCCAAGCTTTGCGGTGACTCCTAGATGTGTCCCAACTGAACTTCATTCGTCCTAACGACCTATGCTAAAACGAATCAACATAAAGTTTGTGAATTTACAGGTTTTAGTAAATAAAACATAAGTATTGAAATACACAAGTTCTTAAAATACTATCATTCATAACAAACAATACAAAGCGATACCTTAAAACGCTCATTATTTTTATGGATCATTGTTGAGTTTGTGGGTGAAAATCATATCTAATGTATTCCAACAAAGCTACAGTCTGGTTACCATCATGAGAAAGTATAACATAAAAAGCTGCACAGAAACAACCAATGACAATATATAAGAAGAAAATCAGACCTTTGATGTGAGAGAGATCCAATATAGTACTTTTAAGTCATTTTCAGTTGTATATAGGTTTTTTTTTGCATACATTATCAAAGTACTATTTCATTTGTCCCATTTCAATAATTGTAGGTTTTTTTGTACAACTTAGTCAATAAAAAATGGTTTTGTCTACCTTTTGGTGTCAATTTGTAATCTGTAAATCTAACATTATATATAAAGCTAACATTTATAAACAACAATTATCATTTTTTATAGCCATTTTTATAATATAAAATGACTACCCACAAAGTCATATTTCGGTTAGTCAGATGTACAAAAGAGTACAATGAGTCAGTGACTAAAAGAGAACAAAATGAAAAAGTGCATCGGTATTTTATGCAAAACATCCTTGTTTATAATAACATCTAGCACAACACAATGTTAAAATTATGAACCATTGGCCCATTGCACACTGTATCATGCTAGAACTTTTTGAGGGAAAGGGACACATAATTGATAACATACAACTTTTTAAAACAGCATGGTAACCTGGTAAAGGAGGCGCCAAAATTCAGAAACTGATGAATCCTTCTCCAAGACCAGGATTATAAGTTCCAGAGATAAAAGCACAGCTTTTTCGAAGTAAACCATAAGTATGATTGGTCCGCTCAGCAACCATAGCATCCACACCAGGCAAAAGAATGCCCGTAATTTCGAAATGCAGTTTGCCCATTCATGAAGTCCTGCAAACATCACATATCAAGAAACATATAGACATAACAACAGAATTGTAGAAAAAATTGAGCGGAAGGAAAAATCAGCCTACTTTAAGCAACTCTATGACAGGAAGCTGCATCTGAAATGGGGTCGATTGTGGTGTCATGAGCTGAGATTGACTGCCCACAATGTCAATGTCTTCATCCTTTATGTCATACATACTCAATATCCTGTATATATCGTGCCAATTTCAGTAGAAATACTAGAATTCACACAGAATAAATGTAAAAACATTTGAAACATCAACTTACATTTGAAAATGTTGTAGACATGCAAAACCCAGTTGCCATTTCTCAGATGGATCTGCATAAATGTTGTAGACATGCAGAACCCATCATTCGCCCATCTTGAGGTCCAACCACTACTTGTAAATCATACTGCTCAAGGAAACACCAAATGGTATCTTTCATATTTGGGGAAACATGAATAAAAGTTGATATTGTATTACGTAAAGCACCCTACAACACAACAAAAAACATCACCAAAAAAAAGGAAAGAAAAAAAAACACTAAGAAAGGTAGCAGCAGATATGTACATACCTTAAGATTAGGAGGTACATTTTCATAACTTAGAAGTTTAAATAATGGCTAAATCAGGAAACCATGTCTTTCTTTCAATAGGATTCCCATTTTCCATCACCTACAAACCATACGAAACCGGTTGAATGGGATAACCAGGAATAAATGCACGAAGTTAGAATGAAATAAGCTGCCTTCCACTGGTTGTGATGCTCTCGTGAAAAGAAAAGAAAAAAAAGAACTTGAGGATATTGGTTGGTTGAGGCCTTTTTCCTGTATTTAAGTCCTTTGTAGAATACTGTAATTTTCAACTATTTTATAAAACCTACTTGTGGGTCACAATATGATTACATCTAAATAATATTTTCTTGAATAAATAGATTAAGAAGTTCTATAAATTAAAATACCATTTCGGAGATTTCTAGCCTTTCAGCCCATTTGGCCCCTTCCTGCTTAGCTATATATTTTAAATTCTATTAACAAACGAAATAGTAGTTATTTAATATGTTTTATACAATTTTATACACAATTTAAAAACCAAAAACAAAAACAAATATCATTACCTGTATACAATATGTGCTCCAGGATTCCCAATCTGCACCAGTGAAATGTTTTACAAGCTTTCAATGATCTTTGGTTCAAGTGTTCAATAGGCACCTCATTTAATGGGCCTAATGTTTCTTCTCGTCAATTGGAACCAACAATCACATCTTCAAATCCTCACACCACCAGAAGATCCCAGAAAGATAACTCCATATATCAAAATTTTAGATTTCCTACCTCTAAACCTATTCAAACACCTGTGTTCTCATCTAATGGACAGATGTATGTGTATTCAATCGACAACCCTTTTCCTCCATGACATCAGCAAGCTCAGAGCATTCATTACGTAACCCTCGTTTTAATAACCCGTCTAGAAAAATCTTCCAAACAACTTCATCTGCATTGTATTTGTACCCATCAATCAAACTACAAAAAACTTCCTTACCTTTTTCATGGTTTCCTTCATCATACAATCCACAAATCAGCAACCGATATGACTCCAGATGAGGTAAAATCCTATTATCAGTCATAGTATTTAGTAAAGTCAATGCTTGGTCAAACATTCGCAAGTAACATGAACAGTTTACTAAAGAAGTGTATATATGTTCATTTGGATAAAGCCCATCTGTTAACATATGACCAACCAATCTACAGGCTTCTTCGAGTCGACTTTCTTTACAAAGCCCGACAATTAATGCTTCATAAGTTTTAACATTCGGTTTGCAGCCCCTATTAACCATTTCTGAAAACAGATCCATAGCGGTCTCTACATCCATTAGTTTCCACACATTACCAATGTTGAGATCAAAAGTTTGACCTTTTATGTTTTCCTTCGGTTGTAAAACCATAAGATGCTTCACTATTATGGCATATGTATGGTGAGACGGTTCACATTTAGCATCTATCATACGTTTTAAAACATCAAAAGCGAAATCTAACTTTCCTGCACGAAAATAGGCATCAATAAAAACCGTATACGTTGCCGTATCTGGTTCTACCCCTTCTTCCATCATTTTATTCATCATGTCTTCTGCTTCTTTGACCATCCCTTGACTACAATATGCAAGAACAAATGAAGTGTATGTACAGACATCAGGTTTCAATCCAGAAGAAACGATTTCAATGAAATGCTTATGGGCATCAACAAAATCGAATCTTTTTAGTAACCCTTCAATATAAATTGTGTATGTAGTAACTTCCGGTTTGAAGCCTGTCTTTATCATCTTCCCTATAAAAACCGAAGCTTCTTGAATCTTATCTTCTTTACACATGCCATGAATCAACACATTATACGTCCAAGAATTCGGTAAGCAATCACTAATAAGCATTTGGTTAAATAAAACCAACCCATCGTCAAATTTCCCAATTTGGAAATATCCATCTATAAGAGTCGTGAAGATAACTTCATTTGCATTTATGCCCTTCACTTTTAGAGAATTTACCAATTCATGAGCTTCTTTTACACTCCCTTGTCTACATAAAGCCTGAATGAAGGCACTGTAGGTCCACTCATCGGGAATAACACCGTTCTCTTTCATCAAATCAATCAACCTATAAGCACTATTGACATCATTGTGCTTACAGTATCCATTGATTAGCAAATTGTAGGTCAAAACGGTTGGTGAAAACTTCGTCTTCACCATCTTATCAAGTAAAACCATAGCTTTGTGAATGTGACCGACTTTACAATAGCCACCAATCAACTCGTTGTAAGTACGAACATTCGGTTTTATGTCTTTCTTTTTCATGTTTTCAAACAACTCGGTTGCATTCTCTATCTTTCCTTCCTTACAATATCCATCAATCAAAGCATTGTATGCCACCACAATCCCAACCACCTTTTTTTCTTCTATCATATCTAATAACTTTCTTGCTTCATCCACCATCTTACCTTTACACAATCCATCAATAAGAACTGTGTATGTGTGGGCATTCGGCTCACAACCTCTTTCATTCATCTCCTCAAACATTTCCCATGCATCTTTCATTCTACCTAGCCTACTTAGCGCGCATATTAAAACGGTAAATGTCCGAACTGTTGGGGAACAATTATCATTGCCCATTTGACGAAATAACTCTAGACCTTCATCAATTTGCTCCTTTTCACAAAACCCATGTATTAGATTGGTATAAGAAATCTCATTTCTCGTACACCCTTTCTTGGGCATTTCATCAAACACCTTATATGCATTATCAACATCTTTATTCCTACAATGTCCTAAAATCAAGGACGTGTAAGTATGAGTATCGGGAGTGAGCCCAGCTTCAACAATCTTGTTCACATACAAACAAGCTACATCAACTTTCCCCAATTTACAATACCCATTCACCATTGAATTATACGTGTATATGTTAGGCATAATTTCACCATCCAACATCTCTAAAAACACGCATTTCATATCATCAATCATCAAAAACCTTGATAAACACATAAGCAGGGTATTATAACATCTAACACTGAGCTTAAATTTAAATCCTCCATCATCATTACCAACATTCATTTTTCTCAAAAACCCCATAACAAACCTTGCATCATCGCCTGTTTCGCAAGCATTCACCATCGAAATCCAGATCTTTCCAGCTACACTTAAAAACCGATTCTTGATCAATATCGTCAACAGTGATGCAAAAGACTCGACGTTGGGTTTAAAATTGGGTCTTTGTGACATAAAATTGAAAAAGTCAAGAGTTGTTTGCGGCTTCAAATTAGGGTTATTGGTGAAAAGTGAAGCTACTTGTGACGGGGATATCAATGAGATTAGGGATCTGAACCGAGGGTTTTTCTGCCAGTTGGGAGAAGATAGAAGGGTGAGTAAATGAGACGCGAAATCTTCTTCTTTTTCTTCGATGGATGATAAAGACGGTGAAGGACAAACAGAGGAATGCAGAAGTGATGATAACGATTTGAATTTGATGTTGAAGCGTTTGATGATGACTCTTGATCGTATCATCATCATCATCATCATCATCCACGAAATGTCTTGCAAAGTGTTTGCTCCTGTATAATTAAGTAACCAATCAGATGATTATACATGAATTTTAACAAGTCATTTTTAAATCATAATCTTGAATCTTTTTTCAAAAAACTGATTACTCGAATTGTATAAATCAATTTAAGCATACATCCAAACAAAAACACCCCAAAATAGCAATAAAGAAAGTAAACATGAACCACTTACATGCATATCAATGAAATAATCATCCTAAAGTTATGAAACAGGTGAAACTTGCAATTCTGATTAATATCTTTCTTCAGCAATAATTTATAGTTCCATTCGCAATTGCAATTAGGCAATTAGTAGATAAGACCAGATCACATTGTTCACCAAGATAAGACCACCACCACAATCACATCTTCAGAATCAATACGGTTTCTGTTTCCAAACACAAAATCAAATTAACCTATCCTTTACGAGCAATATAGTTGAGGGGCAATTGCATATTTCCACCTACAAACAAAGCACTGGTAAAAATTACATTTATTCCAGCGGCAGGAGCTAAAATCGAATAGAAGCATCATCAAACAGAACCACATTTAACCTACGTTCAATCTCATGTCAATCTCGGTCACTATAATCGAATAGAACCACCATCAACTAGAACCACATTTAATCTACATTTATCAAATACAATTACTGCCAAAATTAACATCGAAATCCACTTATAAAATCGAAATCGAGCAAAACTCGACTGCCACATTCGATTGCCGAAACGAAATCCAAATCCAAATCGAAAATCGTTGCTCTACATACCTGTTTCCAAAATCGAAATCGACTGCACTCTTTCGAATTGTATCCAGGAGATGCTGGTGCCACTCTTTCGACTTGAATAGGTGCTTGAGCTCAAGAAGGACGAACGATTCCTCCTTCCTTCCTGAGAAAATAGCGTTCTTTTTTTCTAAAACCTAATATTAATTATTAGAATCAATTAAATTAAAGGTGAAAAAGGATATATGCAACTTAGGTTAAAACTAGCGTTTTTAAAAAATTCAAAATCCGAATAAAAAACTATAAAAATATAAAACTATGAAAATATATTTAAAAACGAAAGTAAGAAAGTTAAAAGTTTCGTGGCCAAAATAGAAGACAACAAAACTTAAAATAAAAAAAATAAAAAACAGTTAAACGGTACAAAACGTAAGAGTATGAAACAATGCGGGCAAACTATAAAAACTAAAAATTTACTATTTCGTTAAAAAGAAAACGTCAAAGCACAAAAGTTACGTGGCCAAAGTTGAAAAACCAAAAGTCTACTATTCATCTATGAAATTTGATTGTATAATATATAAATTAGTATATTGAAAAGCAGCCATCTCCTGTTCATCGCACCATCTGGTATTCTCGAATAGCAGTCATCTTCATCTCGAACAGCCAACAAGGGTTTAGTATTTTACACTTTTGTAGCACCTAATTGTTGGTATAATATTTTAGCTTATATTGTTATATTTTACACTTCTATAACACCTAATTGTTGGTATATCTTGAGCAGGAACCGGTAGCTTCTATTGTTATAATTGTTGGTATATGTTAGCAATCAGTAACACCTAATTGTTGGTATATCTCGAGTAGCAATCCGATTTATTCAGTTTATTCGGATATAACCGAATCTGATCCGATTGGATTCAGATTGATTTAGATCAGATTAGATGAGTGGTTTATTCAAAGCGGAACGAATTCAGATTTACCAAATAAAAATCAAATCTGAATAAATCGAATAAACCAAAATCTGATCCGATGAACACCCCTAGTTACAACCCATGTATTACATGGGTTGAATAAATGCAACTTATTGTAAACAACAATTTCTATGAAGATTTATGTCATCCGTCATTTGTAAAATAAGACATAATGAATATTTAAAAGTTATAAATAATAAATAATAAAGATTTAAGAATTATAAAAATATATTTTAAGATAATATACTTGGAATCTTATTCTAATTTCCGAGGCTTTAAGAAATTATTAGAGTAAGAAGATTTATATTTTTTATATTTTATTACATCATTTAATTGTTAAAATTATTATTATTTAATAGTAGATAAATTTGATATTTAATAGGAGAGGGATACGGAAAAATTGATATGAGAATGAATGTGAGAGTGCATATAGCAACAACTATAATCTTTTATCGGGGAGTAGATTTTTTTTTTGTGTGTGTGTAAATATGCGATTACGATTGAAAATAAAGATAAACTGCAATTCCCCTATAGTTTATGTTCTCAAAATCAAAATCAAGACAAATAAGAAGCCAATAAATATACGGAAAATGTCACAGAAATATAATAAACTCTTAGTTTTGTTTCAATTAGGTCATTTAAACTTTTTTTGTTTCAAGTAGGTCATTTAACTTTAAAATATGCTATAATCCTAGATAAATTACCTGATTAGCAGGTAACCTAATAATTTTAATATTCAAAAAGAAAACAAAATAGAAAAAAAAGAACGAGAAGTACAGTTTAATCGCCGTCGCATTACAAAATTCACAAGTGAATTAGTATATATCTTAGGTGTTGGGATTGTTGTCAACAAAGAAGAAAGGTATTGGAGCATTGCATTTTGATTTGTTCCGTCGCCGCGATTCCATGTTTAATCTCGATCATAAGCAAATTCGAGAAGGTAACATTCTCGTATTTTAATCGGATAATAAATTTCTTTATTATCAGTTTCTTTAGTCATCGTATATTGACTACCGGATTGTTCGATCGTTTATATAATAGTCTGTTTAGATTGTCTATTGGTTATTTGTTCGAGTTCTTGATATATTGTCATCATATTAGTCGGTTATTTATTCCGTTGCGTTTGGTTACTCAGTTATATTTCTCGGTTATAATATTTGTTTTAGAAGTCGATTAGATCTACCGTTAAGTTCTTAAGGCCCGAGCCGTTGTAGTGTATCGATTTTTGTGCCTTACCGTATCTTCGGGTCAGCCGCGTACACGTAATACCTAACACCAACCCTCTTGGAAACTTTGAAGTAAGGAGTGAAAAATATGCATATGCAGTGAAAATTCAAGAACAAAGTTGCACGTTCGGAGCATGGCAATTGTCAGGCATACCTTGTAAGCATATTGTTGCAGCTTTAGGGTCCATCAACAACGAGCCATCAAGTTATGTAAATAACTAGTTTAAAAAAAGATATGTTTAAGGAAGCCTATAAACATGGTATCACACCGTTGAAGGGAAGTGTACATTGGCCTAAGACAAATGACATCAAATCGCTCCCTCCAAAAGCAAGGCGAATGCCCGGCAGACCAACATTAAAGAGGAAAACTGCCCCTTCAGAGAAAGAGAAGAAGGACAAGAAGACTGAAACTGGAAGAAAAATGACATGTCAGAATTGTTTAGAAAAGTGTCACACCCCGGTCAACGGAATCGGGTGTGAGCCAGAATGGAATCATAGTCGATGATACATAGAACACTTCTAATAAATTTAAAAACTTCATAAAACATTAATTCGTTTCATTGCAGCGGAAAGAGTAGTGGAAACATTAATGTCTTACAATTTAAAAACATAAGTCTTAAACGATTATTAAAAGCATAGAACGGTTAAGTTGGATAGTCGGGACTATGACTCCAAGGACAGGTCCGATAGCATTTGTAAGCCCCATTTGCATGTCTTCGAAGATGTCTCGTCAATTACCTAAGAAATCATGAATATAAAACGGGTCAACATAAAGTTGGTGAGGTTCACAGGTTTAGGACTCGATAGTTAAACAGTTGTAAAACAGTTTCGGTATACTTAAATATTATCAGGGTTTATTGTTGTGGTTGTATGATCTCACCTGAACCTTGATTTCAAATACTAACGGTTTACCCACCCGGCATCTCTTGCCCAGAGATGTTAAACAGTGCAGAATAACTGACGTGTACCCCCAGACAATCCGGAGTCAGAACTGGAGCTACCAGTTAGGGTAGGGTTGTCAACCCAAATAGATCTACTCACTAGCTATCGTTTCGTACAGAACTAATTGAAATCAATTAATGATGGGATTTTCGGTTGTACAATCGTTTATAACGATAAAATACCAAGTTGGGCAATCAGTAAGAGAACAAGTAGTCATACGGCTAACAAGTAAACCATAATATTAAGTAAAAAGCATTTAATCAGTCTTCATGATTTCTCCCCCAAGTATAAAACAGTTAAAAGGAAAAGGGGCCGTGAAACTCACAGTTTTAGCAGATAATCGGGATTTAAGCAGCGAAGGATGGTAGCACGTAACGTCCTAAATAATTAAATAACATATGCATAAGGTCTATGATCATTTTAGTAACATAAGTCACCCAAGTGATACCGGTCAAGTCTTGACGTTTTAAGTCCGTTCGTATTATTGAAAACTCGTTACTTGTATTTATTTAATTAAATACGTTCGTGGTTGTTTATATTTATGTCCAATAAATGTAAACAAATAATCATCCTTCAATAATTAATTCAAGTCTTGAACATCGAGTAAAAAGAAAAATAATAATGTTTATTATTATTTCCACAAGTTCGGATAATTATTTTAATTAAATAATTACATAATTGATTTGTTTGTCTTGCAAGTTATAATTATTTTAAGGGAAAATTGCATATATCCCCTTCTTTTGAACCTTAATTGCATATTTACCCAACCCAAATAATTAATTGCATATTTCCCCAAACTTAATGAATTTTAAGATATTGACAGAAATACCCCTAAATGAATTGTGAGATCTGTAATTAGGTTTTAACTTCATCATCTTCTTTCCCTCTGTACTGCCCCATCTATGATGAATCTCATCATACCAACAAATTCAATCAATTTCATCAACTTCGAAATAAAGATTCGGACTTTGATCCAAATCGGATCTCTAGAAAACACCGGAAACTAGATTCACAATAATAAAATCGACATGAATAACCAGTGGCAAATCATTTTGATCGATCAAATCAAACACTATACATGCATAATCGAACACCCTGTCGAACAATCGCCCTACACAACTATCATCAGTTCCAACTTAATGATCAAAAGTCAAGGATCAAAAGGGAGATTGATAGAATAAATTTGATCGAGGAATCGATCGAGAATCAGGTGCCGAAGGAAGAAAACGGCTTGATGGTTTAAAGGTTCGACATTTATTTATTGTAAACCAATCATGAAAGGTTGTCATTTTAAATGTCAGTGGACATGTGCAGATCTCTAAGGTTTATTACTATATATTACTTGAAAACCAAATAACTAAATGGTGCCAAAATGACTTGAAATATCGGAAAAAACAAGATAATAGATTGAGAAAGTGATGATGATGATATGAATATTACCTTCTGAGAAATGAATTTGTACAATGAAATCCTCCAAACGATTTCCATAGTGATTAGGTTAAGGTTTAGGGGTAAATTAGTCAATTTATATTAAAATAAAATGGAAATGGGTTAATATGCAATTAAAGTTTAAAATACGGGGAAATATGCAATAAAAATTTTAAATTGGGTAAATATGCAATTAATTGTTTTTGTAAGGGGATATATGCAATTGCCCCTTATTTTAAATAATTATGATTAACAATACTTTTGTAAATAAAACATAGTTTACATCTTTTGTAAATAATTATTTGTCAAAATAATTATTAAACGGTTGTTTTATTTTAAACGTAAACCTTTAAAGAAAACTTTTAAAGCTTTTATCGATTAATCATTTATATTTCGAAAACGTTTAATATTTCATTTGCATGAAATATATAGTTTTTCCAAAAATATTTTCAAAACATTGTAACGACGCTTGGATTTATATAAAATTGTCTTTTATAGAAATTTGATTTATTTAAAAATCTCCAACAAATGTAAGTTCATTTTTGGTTACTTTGATTCATAAAAATCCATATAAACATTTAAAGTCTATAGCTTGTCTTTGATTTATTTTTATAAAAATCCTTTTATAAAAATATTTATTTTCAAATGTGACCTTTTTATAAAAATGTCCATTTCTGACAAGTTTTAAGAAAGGTTAAAACTTGTAATAAATCTAAATATTTATGTTAAATTAATCATTTGACATAAATATTATCCTTATCAAATCTAGCATTTATTTTTATTTTTTTGTCCAATCATTTAATCATTTGGAACATATTAAATATGTTACATGGCTTTTTAAGAAATATATTCTTTATGTTTTAGCCATTTATGTTCCAAGTTACATATGTAACTTTTTATTTAGTTTACTTGGTTCTTGTAAGTCCATTTAATCATGTTTATCATTAACATGTAACATATATAAATATCAATCAACTAACACATTGGTGTTAGGACATTTATAAATGTAAATAACAATCAACTAACACATTGGTGTTAGGACATTTAAATGTAAATAATCAACTAACATTTTTATGTTAGGACAATCAAATATAAACAATCAACTAACACTTTGTGTTAGGACAAATAATGTAAACATGTATAGATTAGTTAGTTAACATTTTTATATGAAGAAGCTTGGAGGTTTGTTTAAAAACAACTAACTTATGAAACCAAAGTCTCATTATCAAGATCTTGGTGCACACTTGCTACTTTCTTATGATTTTGCAAATGTGTTTCACCACATTAGTTGGTTAACTTTAAGCATCTAGATGCACCAACAAGTGTTTGATCTTGGAAGAAGGAGGTTAAGAAAGAGAGTTTTTGTTAGTTGTTTAACAAACACAAGCATTCTTTGATTTATTTGTGGGTTGTTGTCAAGACTTGTAGGTTTTCTTGGGTGGTTAAGTATGTGAGAAAACATAGGAGAAATGAGTTTAGGAGACTCACAAGAAAAGATGGGGAGGATCGGATGGTGGTGGTGGTTTTCCGGTGGTCCGGTGCGGCGGCGGAGGGCGGCTGGCCGGCGGCGGCAGGGTGGTTGGCGGTGGCGGTCGGCCGAAATAAGGGAGGGAGAGGGAGAGTGATGTGTTGGGGTGTTGTGGTGCAAGGGAGCAAGTAGGGGATTTGTCTCCTACTTATACTAAAAAGGTGGATTAATACCCATTGTGTATTAGTGTGTTGTCAAGCTCACATTAATCCCAACTAATCTCAAGAGGAGGTGATTAGTTTTTATAAGTTTTATAAAGATCTAGGAGCTTTTATAAAATATGGAGGTGTTGGGAGTTTATAAAAATTATAACTTTTTAAAATCTAATCCAATTATAATTAATCCAATTGAATGGTGATTTTTATTTTTATAAACGTTGTTGATCCAAGTTTTATAAAAATATTAGGGGGTTAAATAGTTGAGTTGGTTTTTATAAAACTTACAAAACTTGGTGGGCTTAAAACAAATTTATTGATTTGTTTTTATTTGGGCCGAAGCCCAAATCGGGATGGAAAGGGAGAATGGGCCAAAGCCCATTCGATTTGGTTTGGTGGATACGGGCCGAGCCCAAAAAGAAAAGGGGAGGAGGGTTTGGGCCGCGAGGGAGGAAAAGAAGGGATTGGGCCGGTTTCGGCCCAATGTGATACGGGCCGCGGGTCGGGTATCTGGGTCGACGGATTCACTCGGTACGTTGAGGTGAACCTTTGGGTAAGTTTTCGGGTTGATCCGAACATTTTTGGGCTTATTGGGCTTACCGGGCCCAATCGGCTAAACGGTTTGGAATTTGGCTAAGTCTTGACAACGTAACACTTGTTTGAAGTTCGTAAAACGTTTTATCAGTTTATAATGGTTGGATAAAATATAAAATGTCAAATTTTATATTTATTTTCTTATTATTGAAATTCCACCGTTAATATACGAAAGACGCATTATTCTACGTACGTATATATGTATATTTAGTTTAATGTGGAATCGAAGTCGGTTAACCATTTAACTATCACAGTTAATCATGTATTAAAGCAGTAATTCACGTAATTATCATGTAATTAAGAGTCAACGAAAGTCAACGGAGAGAGGTTTGACCTGATTTGGACGGGTTGTCACATTCTCCCCCAGTTAGAAGAATTTCGTCCCGAAATTCAGTCTTGGTTACTGGTGGACTGCGACGTTCTCAAACAGGCGTGGATACTTTCGGCGCATCTGATCCTCCGCGTTCCCACGTATACTCTGGTCCTCGTCTAGAGTTCCATCGTACCTTCACTATGGGAATGCGGCTATGCTTCAGCTTTTTGATTTCTCGGTCAAGTATCTCCACGGGTTCCTCAATGAAGTGTAGGGTCTCGTCCACTTGAATCTCATCAAGAGGAACGATGAGTGTTTCATCAGATAAGCATTTCTTGAGGTTACAGACATGAAAGACATTGTGAACGCTGCTTAGCTCGGCGGGCAGGTTCAAACGGTAAGCTACTGGTCCGATGGTTTCGGTGATTTCAAAGGGACCAATGTAACGAGGGTTGAGCTTTCCTCGTTTGCCGAACCGGATGACACCTTTCCAAGGTGACACCTTTAGCATGACACGCTCACCCTTTTTGTAGGCCAAACGTCCAAATGAAGTCACAACACTAATGACGATACCAATTAGCATCGTCCATTCATCTGAAGTCGCGACACTATCAATTGAATTTAAAACCACTTTATTTTGTATGGTTACGCGTATCATGTGCGACTTTTGTTTTTAGAATTTATGTTACGATTGTAGCTTCTTGTTACTATTATGTAATTATCTTTTTAATCTAGACATTTAAAGTTTAAAAGCATATTAACCACATACTATAAAAAAACGAAATCAAACCGAAACCGAACCGAAACCAGAAAAAACCATACAAAAAACAAAAAAAAAAACCGAAACCGAATGTTTTTTTTCTAGGAACCGAAACATTCGGTTTCGGTTCGGTTTGAGCCAAAAACCGAACCGAACCGTACCATGCTCACCCCTAAGTTAGGTTATCAGATTGGAACAAAAAAAATATGAGTGACCTAATTGGAACATAATTGAAAGTTGGTTATGTTTTTACAAAATGACTCCATCTTCTTACTCTAATAAACAACTACAATTGTTGACACTTGTCAACACTAGAATCATTATCACACAAATTTTCCCTCCCAAATCTACTTCCTAATAAATTTATTTTTTGGAAATTATATCCCTTATAATCATGATATATTTTTATTTAATTATATTTATGGAATTATGACAATCATATATTAATTTACATCTAATTATTATTTAAAATTCTTTTTTAAACTATTATTATTTTTATTTAATAATAAATATTTAAAAAACTTATAAAATATCAATAGACATTTATTTACCGTATTTTTCAAATATAATTGAGCAAATCATATTTAATATTATAATTAATGAATAACTAATATTGTTTTACAAATCCAATCAACATTGTGGATGATATACTATTTATAGAGAAATCCGTAAACGATAAAATTTATGTTCATAATATCTAATATTAAATAATTTATCTATCATATCAAATGATCCATGTTCATTCAAATTAGAAATTTTAAACATCATGACTAATACAATTGTACGTTTTCTAATATATACCAAGATAAATATTTTTTTTATTGATTTAACATTACAATATTCTGATTAAAAATTTAGACTTTACCGTCACCTAACTTTCTATCGAGACTTAAAGTCTCAAGTTTGTCAAATCATAAGTTGGTGTTAGTCGCTATTCAGGGTTGGATTGTTTTTCTAACAACCATTTTTAAAGATGATCATGTTTATGTTGTATTTTTTTCAAATATACAAGTAAAGACATGCTCTAAATTTATTTTTTATGAAGAAGATAAAGTCACCAATACCATATTATGAATTATAACTTTATTAAATGTAATGTAATACGTTATTCGGGGTAATAAAACGAGTATGCATGAATTATCAATTATATATATTTTCTAATGATTTAACCCGTATAACCCTTTACCCAAAAAAAAAATGATTTAACCCGTATAACATACGGGTTCTATCCTAATAAACTAATGTACCGTTTAAAATCGTTGGCTGACAAAAGGTGTAGAGGCTAGATTATGAGGCTTGTAATATTAAATAAGTTGGGCTGGGCTTAGAGGGTTTCATTAGATTAGTAGGCTAGTTTTATTATGTTTAGGCTAGTTTACTATTAGATTGGGCATGGGCTTGGGTTTATGATTGGGCTTATTGGGTTTATGATTAGCCCATTAGGTTGTAAGAGGTGGTATAAATACCACCTCATGTTTATGATTAACCAAGCTTTGGGGATTTGCTGTTTACGATTTTGGTGCTCTTTCACGTTTACGATCAGCCTTCATCGCTTCGAATAGTAGCTGATTTCCACTCAAGACTTGATCTTTCTTAAAGATCTAGTCTATTCTTCTACTATTTTCTTGAATCGATCATTCACGAGGATTCCGCACTCGTGTTTGATTAGTATATCGTGTATTGGGGAGATTTCAGGACCTACAATTGG
>JBCNJP010000020.1:25028530-25054978 GCA_039602395.1 Deinandra increscens subsp. villosa | reverse complement strand
AGGTTCTAATTTTACCCATACTATAATTTACTACATACGCATTGTTGCGAGAATAAAGCGAGTACACAAAATAATTGCATTGCTAAAGCACAACATAAAGAAAACACAAATATAAAAAATGTGAAGCGCAACGTGTTTGGTGGTGTGGGGTGTGTATTATTTAGGTAAAGTGTGGGGAGTTTGAGATGATGATGTGACAAAAAAAACTTGGTGTCTTGGTGTGGATATTACTATTAGCCTTAGGGTAGTTTGTCAAGGGGTATGGTCATAAAAAGTATTCTAAGGGTAGTTTTTTTAAATTTATTAAATAATTTTTAATAAAAACCACATAAAATTAGAACACATAAATAATAAATTAATACAACTAATTTAAACACACAATAATAGAAAAAAACTAGTGTTAGCTCTTTCTCTATTAATGGACATCCATGTGTGCGGTGATGTGCTCGTACTATCGAATCTCAGCTTAAAATGTGTCTCGCTATCCCGCACTTCCAGTAAGACATTATCATCGATAACCGGCTCTACTGGAGGATTGCGAGTGCGTACCGAGTGATATCGTTCTGCCCTCGTTTTTAGCACCATATTGTGAAGTATCATTACAGTGTACATAATATCCTCCATTAGCTTTTTATCCATTGGACGCCCCTTTCGATAAACCATCCGCCACTTTTGCTTTAAATTACCAAACAAAAATTGACGTCTTTTCTAGCCTCCTTTGTATCTTAGTCGTTTTATTCTCCTTGATTTCAAATGGATGTCGAACGCCTTCACAAACGTAGACCAAGTGGGGTATATTCCATCAGCAAGGTAATAGCCACGTTTGTATTGTTGACCGTCAACAACAAAATGACATCTTGGAGCAAATCCGTGCAATTTGTTCGTAAACAAGGGTGATTGGTTAAGAACGTTAATGTCGTTATTGGAACCGACAACACCAAAGTACCCATGGCCAAACGATGTATCTTGTGACGCAACTGCCACGAGTATGATCGTTGGTTTTGCATGATCATCACAAGTGATACTGTGCTCTATATTTTGTCGCACAATCTCTTCACTTATTGGAAGTATAGCATCACAAAAATAATGTAGGCATTCACGTGATGTTCTTTTAGACATGCATAAAAGTTTATTATATTTGAGGAATAGCAAACATGTATTTTTGCAAATGCGTAAAACTTTTCCGCTTTCTCGCCTCTTGACGTGCTACAGACCACGAGAAAATTTTATTTAATATTGCTTACAATACTTGTAAACAATCGTTTGAACATTCAGAATCTATCTTTAAATATAACCTCATAGTAACAAGGAATTTCAAAAAATATAACTTCACCAACGCGTTTATGAGCTTCAACACGAACACAAAAAATACTCATCCTTCGTAAAAAAAAATACCGCCTTAAACCTAATTTATATTTTATTCCTTGTTATGTCATATGTCATTTTTTTGTTTGGGCTAATCATTATAAAAATACAATATTATCTGTTTAAAAAGGACAAATACTTAAACGTTGAACATCTGTAAACTGATTTGTCTGTAAACCCCCATTTCGCTTTCACCCCAAGCCACTATGCCGAATGACGTGTCAAATCATCAGTGATTCACGCTTTCCGGATTAGATTGAAATTCCCCTCGCCGTCCGGTGGGCGCCCACCGTCTCCCCCCGTTCTCCGCTTCTTCTCCTCCCCCTCCATCAGTGTCGCAAATTCCCAATCTCCGATCAATTGCTGCTCGATCGATGTATTCCGACGACAGACTTAACTAAGCGAAGATCAATTCTGGTATCAACATATGATTCGATCTAATTCTGTCCATGGCTACACGTATTTTCTGTTTAATAACTGTTATCACCATCTACGGATTCAGTTCTATCTTAAACCCTAATATTTTTGTTTCTTCAACGGTTGATGAATTTTCGATTCTCGATTTCTATGGAGATTACTCGCCGCCGTCTCCTCCACCACCGTCTCCTCCGCCACATCCTCCATCGCTGTCGTGCGAAGAGGATTTGCGAGGTATCGGTAGTTTAGACACTACGTGTGAACTGAATTCTAGCTTGATTTTCGTAAGTGATGTGTATATAGAAGGAAAAGGGAACTTACGTATACCGCCCGGGGTTAAATTTATATGCTATGCTTCTGGCTGTTCAGTGATAATTAATGTTGGTTCTGAGTTTAGGTTAGGGTTTAATTCAGAGATAGTAGCTGGGACGCTTCATGTGACAGCAGGGAATGCCACATTTGAAGAGGGTTCCGTTGTGAATGTGACTGCTTTGGGTGGTGATCCGCCGGAGTATACAAGCGGGTCACCGAAAGGGGTTCTAGGTGGCGGTGGCGGGCATGGCGGTAGAGGTGCTTGTTGTGTTGTGGATAATACGAAGCTCCCGGAGGATGTGTGGGGCGGTGATTCTTATGGGTGGTCGGATTTGGATACACCGTATCATTACGGGAGCAAAGGTGGGAGTACTAGTAAAGAAGAGGATTATGGTGGGAATGGAGGTGGTAGGGTTTGGGTTGAGGTGGTGGATGCTGTTGACGTAATGGGGAGAGTTTTTGCTGATGGTGGTGATGGTGGTGTTAAAGGCGGAGGAGGGTCTGGTGGCAGCATTTTCATAAAGGCCCAGAAAATGTAAGGGTCTCTTTTTCTTTATATTTTTACTTTCTTTTTATGGTATTTCTTTTGAATTATTAGGATATATGATTATATCGTAAGTTGATGGGTTGCCATATCTTGAATGCATATTGCTCAGTTCATGTGGATTAATTAATAGGCTTCAAAGCTGAAAAACTATGTAAATGGTCCTATGTTAAGCATATGGTCATGGACAATTTATTTATTTGAAACAAACCACCTAAAATCCCTGTAACTATTCTTGTAATTCCTTCAATACCCGTTATGTTATGTGCTAACAAAAATCGTTTCATACAACAAATCCTTATGAATTATATTCGGCAGTCATTTTCTTTAATGAACCACCTTATATCTTGGAAAATAAAATTTTTGTCAACCAATCTAGATGTCCACTCAGTTTATGACAACACTAGTCGACAAATTAGTTTAGCTGCTGCAAGTATAAAAATAAGCATTTGACAGAAATTTTAAACATCTTATGCTAAACATTGCGGCCGTATTTCATTATCAATCAAATAAGCAGTAATATGTAGAATAGTCACATCACTTTAATCCCAGTTACTTGGTAAATACATTTGCCCATGTTAGAAATGTATAAAAATATTAAATATTAAATTGCTAGAATTTTGTCAGGCCAACCAAACGGGAAATTGAAAATCCAAATAACATGCAAATTCCGTGCTCCTGTGATTTTAAATCTGACAGTAGCTAGTCTTCCGTTTGTAGGCCAAGTTTGTGTGGGATTAAAATGGTCAAGTGCATACACACCTTTGTATTTATGCATGTAAAATCTATATACATAACGTGTGTTGTGACAGGCTGATTGGTGTGAACTCAGGAGTGAAGTGTGATTTTTCAGGATACGCTGTTAGGTTATTTACTTTAATGAGGATTTATGTGATGCCAACTTGATATCAGTTCTCTCTCTCTTTTTGTCAAATTAATATGATATAGATATCCTGTAATTCAGTTAAATAGTGTGACATGGAAGCTAATTTGATAGCGAATACACTTAACTTTTTGCGTTTGGGCACTGACTAGACATAATTATGCAACAATTATATTTGCTTGTTCTATGAAGAACAGGACAGGTAGTGGTATCTTAAGTGCATCCGGAGGTAATGGGTTTGCTGGTGGTGCTGGTGGAAGAATATCTGTAAATGTTTTTAGCAGACACGATGACCAAACAATTTTTGCTCATGGTACATTCATATTACATTACTACCCTTGTTTTCGTCTATCTAAATTCGCACTTCTTGAAATCATTGATAAAAGCATGTTTATCTTCAGCAATTGTCGAAAAAACCCCATAAACCTGTGTTGAATTCATACATAAGTTGACTGACTTTATCTTTGCATGATTAATTCTTGATTTTATACAACTTAGCTATACAGTCCATGCACTTTATTTTTAACATGAAGGTTTATTATTTTTTGGTATGATTAGGTCATTAGACTTTTAAAAAATTTAACCAAAATGATTTTTTGCAATGGTGCATGGTGCCCCTAAGCTTTAAATATGAAAAATCCCCAGACTTCTAAACTTTATGTAAGGTTGTTTATTAAACCTTAGAAATCATGTACTCAATCGCTCTTTCATGGATTTTGGTCTTTATGTGATTTGCTTTAACCCTAGGACTCATTTTTATCAATTTATGGTGGCATCTGCGCTAGAAGTGACATTTCATCTAACATAAAGAAGAAGAGAAATAATGAAGTGCTCATGTAGTGTATACGGGCACTACCAATGTCATTGGTTTTTCTCATTAAGGTCACCCGAAGTATGTATTTTGTTTTGTTTGAACTGCTCTTAACATTTTTAAGAAGGCAAATTTACCATTGCATCGAGCTATCCATAAACTATTCAATTTAAAAAAAAGGTAGGGTCTTTTTGTCATTTTACAGAACCTGACTTTTTTTAGTTGGATTAGGTATAAATGAAACTAGTGTGTTCTGAATCAATATTCCAGCATGTTTTTTCTTTTCTTCCAAGTATGTATTTGGTTTAAGCTAATACCAATTTTGGCCATAAGCATGCATAACGACAATATTGCCTTTGAGTTTTAGAAAAAAACAACATTATTGACCTGTAAAATGTTGATTCCTCATCTAAAATATTTGTCTTCTTAAGCCTTTTAAAGGGGTTTTAGTCGTCCATTGTATTTTTGGCCAAGTTGGTATAAATGAGAAGTAGTTTTAATATATTTGTGGCCTTTATGAAAAAAATTGAATGCTTGGATAACCTCCACATATGACCCCTTCAAAGTATTCACAAAAAATATATGCCTTTAGCCTTTTATTCCAAGTTGGTTGAGTTGTTTATCTCAATGATAGAGGTAAGATTTGCCCTCATCCACTCCGCCTTAGACCCTACTATTCTTAGTGGGATTTTGCTGGGTATGATTGTTTGTTTGGTCGAGTTGTTTCAGTTGACATGTCTGTCTCTGTTGCTATCGTATTGCATTTGAGATAGTATTTTTAGCTGCCAACTTTTATTCTATGTTTACAGGGGGACAAAGTTATGGCTGTCCGGCAAATTCGGGTGCTGCAGGAACTTTTTATGATGCTGTTCCTCGAAGGCTTAGAGTCAACAATCACAACAGGTCAACAGATACATACACTCCTTTTTTTGCATTCCCAAATCAGCCCCGTTGGACCAGTGTTGACATCCAAGATTATGCTAGAGCTGATGTTCCTCTGCGCTGGAGTCGTGTGCAGGTTGTCAAGATGTCAGTTACTGCATATTTAAAATCTTATTATTGTTGTGACAAAAGATATCAGTATTGATTAAAATCAAGAAGATCCATTAACTTACTGCAATTCTAAATGTACAATTCTGGAGGTTGCAGAAGTGCCCGTTTGGGTCAAAACAGGTTTGGGTTAAAACATGTCATCTTTTGTCCATCTTTAATAAATAATTACTTTGTTAGTTATGATCACAAAAACAATATGACTGCGATAATAATTAGAAAGCTGTGTGCAGTAAAATAGACTTTGGGTGCTTTCAACCATTTGACTATATGTGACGATCCGTGTCGAGTTCGGCTTGGCATCACAACTATGGTGAACCCAATTATTTAGTCCTACGTGTTGAAACATGCAACGTGGACAAGGCTAAGTCATTTATATAAAGCAGGCGACCCGTTTATCCACAACCTAATCAAGCCCAAAGATGTCCCGTTTTCTTAAACGGTTTAGGCAGGTCAACCCAAACCGACCCAACCGTTGGTTTTTGATTATTGTATCGTATACGGAATTGCAGCCCTTATGTTTGACCCATTCACTTTCCAGCTAATTTTCTTAATTTGACCCATCTATCATATTTGAGAAAACTTCGAACCAAATCGACTCATTCATATGTAAAATGGTCGGAACGCCACCAAATTTCTAGTTGCTTCATAGTCAGCTTGTTTCCACTTTGTTACATTTGACCGACTTTTTACTGTTCATGGCAATATGTCTATAATATCTTTTCTTAATATATACAGGTTCAGGGGCAACTTAGTTTATCAACCTCAGCTGTTTTAAGCTTTGGTCTTCCCCATGATGCCGTGTCAGAGTTTGAATTATTTGCAGAAGAACTTTTGATGAGTGATTCAGTTATCAAGGTAGGTGAGAGGCATTATATATCTTCTTGCTGTAATATACCTTTCATCTTTCTTTTCTACATTGTTCACTTTTAGGGGTTACTGTTATGAGTATATTACGTGCTCCATTTTGGTAAATTTTGATGTCATTTCATATCATAGGATTTTTCTTTTTAATCATATGATTTTCAGCAGCTTGACTTAAGTATGGCTCTTTCTTACTGTTACGGTCCTAATTGTTTGCTACACGTGTTTTAAACTTATAAATGAAAATGGGACCATATGCTCTGGTGTGAAGGTGTGTCTACTACTTATCTGTTTGCTTATGCTAATGCTATACTAACCTTTCTACTAGCATAGACATATGTTCTATTCTAACTACAGATAAGTTTGATTTGTTCTTCACTTCTTATAGTATAATTTTGAAAGTTTCAATGGTATTCTTATTGCTTTGGTTAATATGTTCTTCTAGATATATGGGGCTTTGCGAATGTCTGTTAAGTTGCACCTGATGTTGAATTCCAAAATGCTAGTAGATGGTGATGGTGAGGGTGATCCAATTATTGCTACTTCATTGCTTGAGGCTAGCAATTTACTGGTTCTCAAGGTAATTTTCTTCTCTCCCTTTGCAAAAGTAAATTTAGAGACTTACTTTAACATTGAAGTAATTAGATGGTTTAACAAATTATGCCAGGGTGGATCTGTGATACAATCAAACGCAAATCTTGGTATTCATGGACAAGGTTCACTGAATTTGACTGGGGAAGGAAATATTATAGAAGCTCAGCATCTGGTTTTATCAATATTTTGCTGTATCAATGTATGTCCACTTGCCTTTCTTTTTTCCTGTTTAAACAACAAACTCACACATGATTCACCCTTTTCCTTGCCAAAGGCGTGTTGGTGGCTATGGCTAGCTGTGTTATTTTGTCTGGCTAGCTGTGTTATTTTGTCAACTTACTAGGCCTGTAGTAGATTTTGAAAATATTTGGTTCTTTCTAGGCATTACAACAAATTCTTTATAATATAATTATGTCGTGGTTGTGAGAGCGCCACTGCTTGTGCATTAAATATTTGTCACCAAGTATTATATATAATTTTTTTCTACTTTTTTCAAGTATTATATATATATTTTTTTCTACTTTTTTCTTTTAGTTTTGAGTAAGGTGGATACGATGTGCGGCTAGGGTTATGGGTCGTAATGGGCCATGTTTTAGTACCGGTATCAATGGGCGGGGTCGGGTTGGATTGACCCACAAGCACCGATTGCCCTTTTTAATTTTTTAAATAAATAACTAGTCCATTAGTCATGATCATAGAACTATTATTACAATAGTAATCTCATTTTCCATAACCAAATTATTAGAGGTTGTATGCAAAATAGAGTCCAGGTGACTCTTTCGACATGTTTGATTGGTTTCTTCATTATAAGTTTTTTATGTGGCTTGTTTGACCCATTTAGATGAATAATACAACCTGAATCTAACCAGTTGTAATAATAAGGTTAAAATTGCCACCTCTAGTTGTGAGGGTGCAATGACTTGGCTTTTGTTTTTGAACTACAAAATCTGGATTTTTTCTAGGAGAAAATCACCACAACATGCACTTTGTAGGATTTGAAGTTTTGAACCCACAACCTTTTGGTTGGGGGTACACCACTTTACCAAATGGATGTCCCTGTTGGGGTATAACAAGTTTGTAATAAAATCTATTTAATGCAACATGGTGTAAATATAAGTTCATTAAGTTTCGTGAATCTCTTCATCCTTTTTGTTGTTGTATAAAGCTATATGTGCATGTCTTTTGATGCTATCTTTGTCCTCGAGACACATTTAGTATCATTCATTTTGTTTAAATAATTATATTTGGCCAATATGTAGATTGAACCTGGGTCCGTGGTCCGAGGTCCATTACAGAACACAACTAATTACTTGTAAGTAATTACATTTTAGTACTAATTCATGATTTGGTTCAAACTTTGGTAGATGATATATTGATATATGATAGGTCAAGTTGTGAACTTGAGGTTTGCCCAATGGAACTAATTCATCCGCCTGAAGATTGCAATGTGAACTCTTCATTGTCCTTCACTCTTCAGGTGATAAATTGTATAATTAAATAAGATTATTATTTATTTTTATTATTTATATTAGGTGTGCTGATTAGATGTTATGCCTCTGCAGATATGTCGAGTTGAAGAAATATTTGTTGAAGGTTCCATTGAAGGATCCGTTGTTCATTTCCAATGGGTTAGAACTGTAGTTATTCAACCTTCTGGATCAATAATTGCTTCTGGGTTAGGTATTATTTTATTTTCTAATTATATCCGGAAACATGCATCATTGAGATTTGGGTTAGCTGAACCTGAAAAGCTGTTCTTTTTGTTTTGTTTGGTTAGGGTTCACGGTATTTATGAAAGATATGAAATTTCTTTTAGGCATAACAGTACTAATCCACTACTGAAATATCAGCTCAAAACATTTTATCAACTCTTAGTTTGTAATTTTCTTCTCAAATATCTCATGTTCGGATTTTTAAGGTTGATGGGAAATTTTATTGGAATTCACCTATATATATATATATTTTTTAATAACTAGAAAATGCTTAAGTTGTCAATAAGATAAGGGAACTGAAAAACAGGTTAACTGATCGTTGGTTAAATGGTTTTCAATTTAGGTTTAGGCTTAAGAAACACATTGCATCGCTCAACCTGTAGTTTTGTATTACATTAATAAATTTAAAAGTATGTCTATTCTATTCCTTTTTACCATTACTGATGAGGCAAATAGAGGTGGCAAATTGGGCGGGTTTGGTATAAGTTGTTCCAAAAATGGGCCGAACTGGTTTCAGGTCAAAGCGGATCGGGTCTGATTGACCTGACCTACTATTTTCCTTTTCTTTTAGACCTGTTCTTGGCCAGATTTTTTAATGCTGACACATTCATCCTGTTTTGTAATATAGGCGCACCCAATTATATTATATATATCTAAACAAAATACAACTTGGAACCCATTAAATTGCAATATTATATTCTTCACTCATTAACCTTCAATATTATACCCTTCAATGCATTAGTATATTATTACATCTACGGTATATTTTATATTTTTTAGTTTTCTTTTTTTCTTTATTATATATATATATAGAGAGAGATATATATATTTTTTGTTTTATCCGAATGAGTTTGGCAAAGTGGCTGGCGTTCTGTTGGTGGTGTAACAAACTTTTTTGTTTGAAGCGTTTTGGTCGTTACACGTTTTTTAATCTCCGTATTCTTTACGTAGTGCTATAGCAATTCAAATGTTTTGTGTACCCGCGTTATCCCAGCAACACGCGGGTTGCAAAATCTTGTTGAACACAATATGCAAACATAAATCACCCAAGGGCACCTGTTTCTAGTATCACAGGCGGTTTGTCTAATGATGTTTAATACAATTGAGATTTTGGCATAATGTAGGTTGCATTGGTGGGACGGGTAAAGGGAAGTTCTTAAGTGCAGGCCCTAGCGGAGGTGGGGGCCATGGTGGTAGAGGTGGGAATGGATATTATAATAACAGCATAATTGTGGAGGGTGGTGTTGCTTATGGTGATGCTGATTTCCCTTGCGAGCTTGGTAGTGGCAGTGGAAATGATAGTTTGGGCAGTGCAACTGCAGGTGGTGGTATCATAGGTAAGCTTCTAGATCTTTAATTTTAAATTATGTTGTTATGTACTTTTTAGCATTTTATGTTTCTCAAGATCAAATGCTCAAAGCAAATATAGGAATCTTTAGGAGCTAAATGCTGTAGGAACATGGGTTATTTTGGAATAAACCTGTAACTTTCACCATATTGGCGGTTATTTTGGAACAAACCTGTAACATAGCTTTTAGGTCGTAGACTCGATAGTTTTAGCGTTTGGGTTGTTGCACGGTATTTTCTATTTCCGTTTTCTTTACGTAGTGTTATAGCAAATACAACTATTTTGTGTGCCCACGTTATACCCTCGACAACACCTTTATTAGTATTTATTTTCATTCTTTTAAATCATCTTTAAGCGTTTCGTTGGTTTTAATTTTAGTTTCACATCATTGCCTTTAGCTATCTAATTGTTTGTAGTGTTATATTTATACCAAGCTTCTAATTTTAGTGTTGTTGCGTTGTCATTTTTCATTTTCGTTTTCTTTACGTTGCGCTTTAGCAATACAATTGTTTTGTATACCCGTGTTATCCTCGTGGCAACACGCAGGTAGTAAAATCTAGTGTAATACTAATTTCAAATTAAGAAGACAAGAAAGAAAGTGCAGAAACTCTAATATTTAACCCAACACAAGAGTGGGGCAGTTCTTCCGGCCCAATTCGCAACAGACTAGCCACTATTTGAATTCCCTGATTTCATGGACCCATATCCCTCTTAACTAAAACCGGATCTGACTCATCCGATTTGACCCCGTGGGTTCATATCACAAACACACTACGATTGTATGTGTTTGTGGTATGAAAGATTAACGTATGTGTTTGTGGTATAAAAATGTTCTGTAATCAAACAAATTGGTATAGAAGTTTGTTAGAGAAGAATGTTATAGGAACTTGGTATAAAAGATGTTATGGAAATTATTAAATAAATTGATATACAAATTTTAATAAAAAGTTTAAATGGAAAATGTATAAAAGTTTAATGTTATAAAAGCGCATATTTTAATTTTCTTTGTTGACATTGTTTTTCCTTTTAACTTTAAATACTTTGAAATAGTGATGGGTTCACTGGAGCACGCTTTGTCAAGTTTGTACATCTATGGCTCACTTACAGCTGATGGAGAGAGCTTTGGAGAAAATATAAGAAAGCAAAAAGTCAATCCTAACCCAGAGATTAGTCCGGGAGGTGGATCTGGTGGAACTATTCTTCTCTTTGTTGATAGACTGGCACTTGGCAGTTCATCTTCAATCTCAACCGCTGGCGGCTATGGTGGTCCAAATGCTGGTGGTGGTGGTGGCGGTAGGGTTCATTTTCATTGGTCAGATATTACAGTTGGCGATGAATATCAGCCCGTGGCTAGTGTAAACGGAAGCATTAATACTGGGTTTGAATCTTGACAAATCACTACTTTCTTTTTAATATATTGTAGAGGTGGCAATTTTGACTCAATTCTTATAATGGTTGATTTGGGTAGTGTTTTTCTCAAGCGGGTCAAATATATCTTTTACGGCAAAAAGGGGAACGGGTAAGATGGGTTGATAGTCATGTGCGGTTTTAATGCATACAACCTCCTAGTTCACTTTATTCAAACATTTTGATTACTGTTGTAAATATTGTTTTCATAATCATATTGATGGATTAAATATTTATAAATTTTTCCTAGAAAGTTGGCTAAAAATGTTAGCAGATCAACCCAATTTACCTGCACTAGGAAATGCTATGTTTCAACATGAACCCATTTTGACCCATTACCCTACCGAGATGTATATGTACATCTGCATTATTTGTTCCTTAAGAAGATTTATATGTGAAACATCTGATAAAATAACCATATGTTTTTAGGTGGATTTGTTGGTGGATTTGTTGAACACTTCTTTAAAACAGGCAATTGTATCTGAAAAGTGGGAAGTACTTTCTATGTTGGGAAGAAATATAGTATGCAAGTGCATATTTGGAGTTTTGGACATGAACTCAACAAAAAAAAAAAAAAGCAAAAAGTTGCATTTTCAACTATAAGAAAAACGACCGGCAAAAAAGTGTCAAGACAACCTCTAATAAGATCATAATTAAAATATACTTTTTACGTAAAATTCAAAATTAAAATTTATTCTAATCAAAGAAATTATTTTTCCATGAGCTAATACAGGTATGTAATTGATAATAAAATATATATTCGGCATGTAACTGATTGAAAAGAAAATTAGTTTAAACTATAAACTTTCATACATTCCTAAGGAATGGGAAAAACACCCCTCCTCCAAGGAATGAAAATCCTTAAAACTGAAGGAATCACATTTTATATGGAATTCTGTTGAAATCGTCCATTTCATGCCACCTTTCATTTTGCATACCGAACCTGCCTAAGAGTGTATATAGTTCTGTAACATATCTAAGTGCTTTCAGTCTTATATGATAATTTTGTATGTGTGTATGTTCTTGTTGTGTGTACATATTTTATGATCAGTTTTAGCTGGTTTTGTGGTCTTAATCTTTTTATGACATCTGCCTTTTGTCTTTACATACTCTTATTATGCTTTTGCTTCATTAAATATGGTAGAGGAGGAGTTGGTAAAGGTCTGGGCCAACCAGGGGATAATGGATCTATAACTGGAATAATCTGTCCAAAAGGGCTCTATGGTATCTTCTGTGAGGTAGGATTATTTCTTATCAGTAATATAAAATTGTACTATATTGATAATTAGGATATTTTATTATTTATATGTCAATGTTGTCTTCTATCATTTTTATTAGTTTCATTAGT
Source organism: Deinandra increscens subsp. villosa (assembly GCA_039602395.1). Classification (NCBI taxonomy): domain Eukaryota; kingdom Viridiplantae; phylum Streptophyta; class Magnoliopsida; order Asterales; family Asteraceae; genus Deinandra; species Deinandra increscens. The sequence continues at coordinate 25,042,323 of JBCNJP010000020.1, read as the reverse complement.
TGATATAAGTTTAACGTAGGAATGCCCACTTGGGACATACAAGAATGTCAGCGGGTCTGAAAGATCTCTTTGCTATGATTGCCCATCTCTAGATCTTCCACATCGTGCCATTTTTACCCCTGTTCGAGGTATGGCACCTTATATTCAATCTCATATACGTGAATTTCTTGTCCCAGAAGTTAGTGTTATATTTTTTCAAGAAATATAACATGATGTGTAATTGAATGCCCAACTCAAGTCGTAAGATTCCAACATGGTTTAATTTCTTTCCCTGATTATGAGGCGGCCTTAATTTCTGTATCTCATACGGGTCAAATTAATATTTTTTTAGCTAAAGCATGTCTGGTACTCTGGTCAAATGGGGTGAAACTTGAAATTCACCTAATGTCTGTTTATTTGTAATTATATATTACAGCTTTTTAAAATTTTAATTTCTTGGATTTAGGTTATACTGTAACATATTGTTTCTTTAATCATCCAAGTCTTAGAACTTTTTTTTTTCATGAAGGCACCCATATATCGAAACTACTTTATATACCATCCAACTATTAGGTTCATCTTAACCAGTTATATCCAAAAAAAAAACTTGTCAATATAGAAAAAGAAAAATACATGCGATGAGTTGTTAACATGCTATAGGTTAAACTCGTGTTTAAATAATTCGAGGTCAATTTCGTCATTCAGCATATTTCTTTTCTGTCTGAAATTGGTGTAAATGAAAACAAATTCATTTGGGTGGGGTTTCGGTTAGTTTCAATACATTGGTAGCCTTGATGAATAAAGTTTAATACGTGGGTGGCTTCCACAAACTATATTCTTTAGTTTTTTATACAAATTTTATTGCCCAACCGAGTTGATCCAGTTCTGTTTGTACAAAGAATTACCCGTTTCAACCCAGCCCCGTCTGACCTGCTTGTGTTTCCACCTCTACTTTTAGGTCAAGAGAAGTAGGTGTCTAGGGGGTAGGTTTGTTGCTTTTACCAATGCATATTTCATATCACAGGTGGCGTTACTGATATTCCTTGCCCTTATAAGTGTGTTTCTGAGAGACACCACATGCCGCACTGTTATACGACATTTGAGGAGTTGGTTTACACGTTTGGAGGGCCGTGGCTATTTGGTTTCATGCTTCTAAGTTTGCTCGTACTTTTTGCTCTTGTTCTTAGCGTCGCTCGTGTGAAACTTATTGGCGGTGATGAAATCTCTAGCCTAATGCCAGCTAGGCATGGCGGCTTGCAATTGGATCGCTCGGTTCCTTTCTTGGAGTCATTAAATGAGGTCTATTCTCAAGCTTACTTATTGCCTCCACGTGGCAAAGCGGGTGATTGTGGGTCGGGTAAAAGGTCAAAACAAATAGTTTTGGACTTTGGTATGGTTCAAAACGGTATTCATGTTTTTAGATTTATAAAAAACAATAAGTGTGAAAAATGACAAAAATTTTAGTATTCTCATAGTAGTCTAGTTTTTTAAATAAAATAATTTGGTGATTTTATTCAGAAATATGATTACAATATAAAAAACCTGTAAGCTCGTTGTCCATAATTTTTGGATTATAAATAGATGGTTAGTGTGAGTTATGAATTATGATTACAAAAGGTATTTTATTTCAATAAAAATCTAATTTTTTAAATAATATACTTTAGGAGGTTTTCTTCAGGAAATATTTGGTACAGATCAAAACATGTCTGGTAGGGTTTAGCTGAAATGCTCTGTCCAAAAAGTTTTTTAATAACTACTTAGTATCATTACGATTACGAAAGTTATATTGTGTATAATGTATTAAAAGAAGCGATTTAGGAGAGTTTATACCGGTACTATGTGGTACAAACCAGTCGCGTGGTCGACTTGAAACACCTTTTCTTTAGAATTTCTAGGTCTTTTATAAATTATTTTATTAGTGTGTCAAGTATGAAAACATAAACGTATTATATCCAAGTGGTAATCTAATTTTTTGAATAAAATGATTTTCATGGTTTTATGGAATAAAAATGCTCATGGGCAAATTATGAGCTGTTTGACCTGTTTTCTCTGAAGTTATTTTTTTTAATTACCTATTTGACCTCTTTCTTCCAAAGTTATTTTAGAAAAAAAAGTACTAGCCGTTTGAGGTTTTAATGTTAACATAACCCGAAACTACCCATTTATACGTAATAGGGTCGAAATTGCCAGTTCTAGTTTCAAATACTAGGTCCCGCTTTTTGTTTGTAATTGTAGATATAACGTTGTTTCTTTATTTCAGGTTCTTGAAACAAATAGAAACGAGGAATCCCGAAATCATGTCCATCGGATGTACTTCTTGGGATCTAATACTTTCAGTGAACCTTGGCATCTGCCTCATTCTCCTTCAGAACAAGTAGCTGAAATTGTGTACGCTGCTTCTTTCTAGTACAGTTTAAATATTAGAGGTGGCAACACGGGCTTGGATTGAAATGGGTAAACATTTTCAATCAAACTAAAATGGGCTAGATTGGGTTGGGTTGGTATGCAAACACTTTTTTGTCCAGTTTTGATATTTTATTATTTTATAAACAATTCATGCGTTAATTATGATTAAAAAACAATACTGTCACAATAATAATCTATATCTTTGAATAAAGTGACTCTTTGACAAATTCTCAACCCATTTGGCCCATTCACCTTTTAGCATCTGATATGGCGGTTGGCATAAATTCAACTAGGCCATGTCAGCAATAAAAAGGTAAAATCAGTTGAAATGAGGCTAGTTACTAAAATCGGTAATAAATTGTAAATTTGTTACTATGCCATGCCCAATCGAAGTTGGTTGCTAGAATCAGAAAAAGACGTGAAGTTTCTTGCTGTTTATGCGCTTTGCCCGAGTTTATATCTGATCCTTACTAATAGTTTGAAGAGTTGAAATGTTTTGCAATTTATTATAAATTTATTCGCGTGTGGCAGGTATGAAGATGCATTTAATAGGTTTGCAGAAGAAATTAATACTTTAGCAGCTTATCAATGGTGGGAAGGTTCATTTTATAATATTCTTTCAATCATTTCATATCCATTTTCTTGGGCATGGCTGCAATGGCGTCGTAAAAAGAAAATACAAAGATTGCGTGAGTTTGTTAGATCAGAGTATGATCATGCGTGCTTGCGTTCATGTCGTTCCCGTGCTCTTTATGAGGGGCTCAAGGTTATAATTTTATCCTTTCAACTAACCCCCTATCAAGGGTGTAAGTGAAACGAGTTAGTCAAGCTTGGCTCGTTAAAATCTCAACTTCAACACTAGCTAAGAAAACGAGCCATGGCCTGGGCTTGAACTCTAGCTAAACGAGCCACGAGCTAAGATCAAACCTAATTTGGACTCGCTTAATAGATGATCGAGCCCGGGTTTCAGACGCTGAGCTCAATTAGGCTTGCGAGCCTGAACGAGCTTATATATAAACAAGTATGTGTACACATATAATATAGAATTATCTATGTGTATATTGTATAATTAATCTGAGTAATAGATACATATATAAAAAATTTAATATGACAATCAGTCCCTGTTGAAGGCTGTAAAACCAGTCATGAGCAGAGCTCAAACTTTACACATAAGGCTCGAAACTAGCTAAGCTGGATCCCTAGTGTTAAAATTAGTTGCCAAAATTTTGTCCTACCACTCGCATTTGTGATTTAGGTATTCTCAGTGTTTTCTTTTACTAGCCGGGGGTACAAATGTGCAATAGGGTCAATACGGTTTGTGGTAAGAGTAAGTATTGGTAATTAAGAGAGAAAGTTACACGTGATCCTCATTGAAGCTCATTGGAGGGGCCAATTTTGACCCATTTACTTATTACCGGATAAACTCGGATTATGTTTCATCTCTAACAAGCCAAACATAAAAAAGATAAGCACAAAAGGATATGGGTCGAATGGATCAAACTAGTCAAGAGACACCCAAAGTGCACAACACCTCCTAAATCCTTCTCTTCAATGAATTAGATTATTGTTAGAAGGATGCAAATTTTTGTACTCGTATTAATTATAAAGATGTAAATCTTTTGGAAAAGAAGTATTCCGGGCCAACTAAAAAGTGATTTGAGGGATTACAGTCATTTTTTCATTCTAGCATCTTGGGTTCAATTGATATTCAAGTTTACAGTAGTCAATTACAATTTTGTACAACTAAGTGACTGAGTTTTTTCGTAAAATGCAGGTCTCTGCAACTTCTGACATGATGCTTGCATATGTGGATTTCTTTCTTGGTGGAGATGAGAAGAGAGATGACCTTCCTCCAACACTTCATCAAAGATTTCCCCTTTCTTTAGTTTTTGGCGGGGACGGAAGTTATATGGCTCCTTTTGTTCTTCATAGTGACAACATTTTAACTAGCCTCATGAGTCAGGTTTGGTAATTCGGCTTTAATCTTTGACCCATAAACAGAATTTGATAGTCCTGTGATTAAAGGTGGCAAAATGTGTTCGGCAACTTGCGTGAGCGGTCATAATAGGTTCATGTGGAACAGGTTGGGTAACTGGTTGACCAGATACACTTTTTTTTGTCAAATTCCCGTTTTATAAATAATTATTGTATTGAATATATAATTATGAAACTATATTGGTTTGGTAATCAAATTTATTTTTTAATAATGAGTTGAAGGATTTATGTATAAAAATACACTTTCAGCTTGGGGCATGCCACGGTCCAAAACCGAATCAGATCGAACCAAAAATGAAAATTTGAAAATATTCAAATCCAGAATTGTAAGTGAAGATTTCAATTTGGTAATCAAGAAAAACAATCACAGAATTTGGGAACAAAATCCTTACTATGAAACTGGAAAAACAGTATACAATTGGAACTATAAAAACCTACCTCTAGACAACGGACCTACTCCTGGCCACCTCTTCCTGTTACCGACTTGTTCCTTGGCTGCTGATTTAATTAGCCGACTCAAACAAATAAAACTAAAACTAACTGATTAAACCCTTAATTAATAGATATTACAAGATTAGTCCTCCAACAGGAAGTATAGTACAGGTTCGGTTCTGGTTTAGAACTGTTTGAATGGCTTGGATGGTATATGCGGTGAGAAGTGCCTGTGGTATGGTTGTGTGCGGAAGCGGCTAGGGTTTAGGAGAACAGATTGTTTCTACCAGGGTTTGGAAGCGGCTTGTGGCAATGATACGGCGACGATTATAAGAGTTTTGGTTGCCTGTCGAATGCGAACCAAATGATACTATGGTGATACGGCTCCGATACCAAGTTAAACTAGGGAATTGTAATTGTACATTGATTGTATGTACAATAGGGTTAAAATAGGGTTAAACAGGGTTCTATATTTAGAGACTGAAATACTACACTTGGATACCTTCTAGATATGATAATTTTGTAACTAGTCTAAGAGACCCATTAGAGATAGAATATAATTTAAATCAACCTTTTCATAAGTAAACGGGTTCCGCCTTTAGTCCTCACATTATTAGGCTGATAATGTTCTCTTTTGCAGTCCGTCCCATCAACCATTTGGTACCGTTTGGTTGCGGGTCTAAACGCTCAGCTACGCATTGTGCGATGTGATCAACTGAAGTCAACATTCAGACCTGTCATAAGCTGGATTGACACCTATGCAAATCCAACTTTAACTACACATCATATACATGTTGATTTAGCTCAGTTTCAGCCTACTTCATCTGGTTATTATCAATTTGGATTGGTAGTCTATGCTACTGAGGATGAGAGGTCAACACCTTCAGTTGACCAGCCCCATGGTTTACCTGATGTGCAATCAAGGTATTTTTCCTTTGTAGCCTATAATTATGAACTACATGTTGCGGTGCGCATGTTACTACGCTTGCCCATTTTGTATAACCCACAATGTTTCATTATATATGTGCAAATATAAAAAGAAGTCAACGGTGTGAAACTAAAACTAAAACCAAGAAATGATTTAAAAAGAACTAGAAGACAATTTAAAAAAAATAATTAAGCATAACATGCCATGTAGCAAGCCATGAATGAAGCAAGTTAATCATAATCTGACACTTGACAAGCCATGAATAGAGGAAGTTAAAAGAAGATTTAAAAAGAATATAATTTTTTTTGAACTTTAAAAAAAAAACAATTAAAAAAGGAAATAACCATGGCCTGCTACATCGCAATCCATGATTGGATGAGAAGTCACTATTCATATTTACATGAATTTGTTTATATATAAATGGGCTGATTTGGGTCATATCTTGTCTCCAATGGGTTAAATGTGTTACGTAAAAGCTGGTTCGAAAAAATTTAGGTCAGATGCGTTGAAAGTTGCTAAAGTGTGCTTTTTTGGCATAGTGCCTCATAAATATATTATTATTCAGAATTGGATTACTGTTTGGATGGTATAATCTGTATGATTATATTTAAGACAATAATTGTTTATATGAAAAAATAAACCTTTAGATTCAACCCAATACGTCCAGTTTTGGCATGTGAGAAAATGGCCATAAGAAACTTGCTTAAATAGGCACGTATCAAATGGGCCTAAAGTCGTCTAAAGTCTATTTTGAGTGTATAAAACCTCTTAAATCTATTTAATAAAGAATATCAATTCCCTTTATAACACGTGTAAATTATACTTTTATGTTTATTAATAATCTCTTAGCTTTTATATTTTATATGTTTTGATCTTTCTTAGTAACTCCTTTATTTACTAAAATAAGATTCGTTTCCAATTGAAGCAAGGGAAAAAGTGATAGAATCTGAAAGTTAGGAGATCATTAAAATCAAATAGCATTTATTAATCTCTTTCAGTGAAGGAGAAGGAGATAAAATTAAAACACAATGTTTTATTAATCTCATTCCACTTTTCTTTGACTTTATCTCCTTTCTCCTGATTTTTTTGGAAGAAAAAAAAAACATGTGGACATATGCATATACATGTGCTTGCATTTAGACAAAGAAATATAAATATCGTATTGCTATAAATAAATCTTGAAAATATTGAAATTCAAATGTATTCTGCTCAAGTCATATAATAATTAGTACAAGAGATGAGCAGTTCTCAACAATTTATTGGTTCTATAATGAGCCGTCCTCTATACACAAACACATGGAGAGGTGTTTGAGGTCAACCTAACCCGATAAAACATTTAAAAAATCTGTTTTTGACACCCATTAGCTAATTTATGTGTACTTTATTCTATCAATATTATCTATCAACACAATGATGTCATATTTTTACATGTTGTACAGCTATGTAAATAATTATTATGGTAAAGTTGAAGAGCATAGACGAGAGTCAGAATCCTTAATGTCACATAGACGAGCATCTGGGTGGATATTAAATAATAACAGCTTGCAAACACTAAAAGAGAACATGTTGTGGTACCCTTTATCTTTTATTATCTGCAATGTCAAACCAATTGGGCATCAGGTACTCCAAATCCTTGAAACTCAACACTGTTACATGTTAGTTTATGGGTAATTGTTGAATAGACATTACGGACATGGACTGAATTTTGTGCATAAAACCTTGAATTTTATATTTACATGATTTAATCAAGTATTAAATCTTAACTATAAAGTTCATGGACTTTATTATTCACAAAAAAATCATTTTCGGAATGATAAAATCCTTGAACACCCTGAAAAACGGGAAGGTTCTTTCTTATATGATTAAGTCCCTAAACTTTGTAAAAAAGTCCGAGGATTTATCTAATCATTTGAGGTTAGTTGTTACTTTGTGGGCAATATCGAATAATATGGACTCTCGCTGAATTTGTACATAAGTCTTTTCACAAAAAGTCCCATTTCATTATTAAATCCTTCAAGTATTTACTAAAAGGGCAAATGTCAAGAAAAAAAAGACAGTATTAAACTTTCTTTAAATTCATAGACAAGTCCCTGGACTTAATTTTTTATATTATTAAATCCCTCAACTTATAAAAACTAAATTCCTGTTTACTTTTTAACAAATGTATATCTTTTTGCATGATTAAGTACCTAAACTTATAAAATTTCAAGGAATTGAGCTATGTTTTGCATGATTTAGTCCCTACACTTCCATAAACTACACAAATAAAGCGCAAGGACTTGTGTGTGAATTCATCAAAAGCCCATAGGTCTTTCTGACATTCGTCCTTCAATAAACAATAAAATGCTCTTTTATATATGAGAAGTCGCTAAATTTTACAAAAAGGGACCTTCTAGTTAAGTTTTAAAATTCCGCCGATTTAATCATTCAAAAATATATCCCAAGGATTGGCGACTTACGTGTGAATTCTGGAATAGGTTTCTCAACAGTTGCCTTACTTTGTTGACAGTTACTAAGGTTGTGGTTAATTTTTCAATTTGGCAGGATCTTGTTGGGTTGGTGATCTCTATTCTTCTTTTAGGAGATTTTATCATTGTTTTGCTCTTGTTGCTTCAGCTTTACTCCAATTCCGTGTTGGATTTATATTTGGTTTTATTTATTCTCCCTCTTGGTATTCTCCTCCCGTTTCCAGCTGGAATTAGTGCCTTATTTAGTCATACACCTAAGCGTTCATCGGGCCTTGCACGTTTTTATGCTTTGTGGAATATCACATCCTTGATGAATGTGGTACGTTTTCTATTCCAAAACTTCAATGTTAATTTGTTTAGACTTAAGGTGGAAATTTTGACCTGTTTACTCATGAATGGGTCTATTTGGCTTACATTTGATCTCTAATGGACTGAACTAGCAAAAATTAAATAAAGTTGGTCAAAAGTTTGTTTTTTAACAATGCCTAAAATCTACATGATCACTCTTTATAAAATAAGATTATTATGGAAATCATACTAATTTTGTAATTATATCTCGCACTAAATTTTTATATTTTTCTTTGATAAAAGGTGTTCCATGTCAACCTGTCCCTTTCTAGTTCGTATGAAATGAACATGTTCTGTACGAAACACATCCTAACACAATCTTTTTAACATTATTCTAATAATATCTGATCATCTAATTCAAGAATATTCACTATCAGTAATCATACAAGTCCTCAACAGGACATCTGATTGGTAAGTGGTGTACTCTCCTCTCCTCACCAAGTGGTAAGGGTTCGAGTTGTGCAATGTGTAGTGTGCAGGTTTGGTAGATTTAGTTATTTGGAGGAGGTTAGATTGCCGTTCTAAAAAGCATAATCATACTGAAGCAAAAACACATCATAACACCCCTGATAGAAACACATACTTGTAGATGGCTTTCATTTTTAGAAAAAAACTGAAAAAGTAATCTCATAAATATTTAATGAGAAGAAAGAGACGTAGAATTGGTGACAAGGCTTATGAGCAAATTTCTCGTGTTGCTTCTTTTTGAAACAGTTGGTGGCCTTCATATGTGGATATTTTCATTACATAAATCAACTCCCACCTGGTGATGATGATGATCTAAATGTTTTATCATGGAGCTTAAGCATGTAAGCTTGTATATTTTCATAGGTTATCTCTGAAAAAACCTTGCACACTTTCACTGAAACTATTGTTTAGTCCCCAAAATTTTCATGATTGATAAGAGAAATAAATAAGGGATTTAATCTGTACATAAAAAATGTAGTTCAAGACCCCGGCAATACCCTGCTAACCAACGGGATTAGGTATAATGTAGTTTGCGCTGGGCAAATGATTTTCAAGGGGGTTAGAAGGCAAAAAAAACCACTTGAAGCTTGGTGAGAAATCTGCTAGAGTAACTCAAATGCTTATGAGTATCACCCAGTTCAAGGTTACTTCAACTACTACTTTTGAATAATAAAAAAAGAGTAACATACATGTCCCTTTTCTGCGCATCTTAAAGGTGAAATTTTATCTGATATGGACTAAACTCTGTTTTAAGTGAAAATTCTTATCTTTCCAGAGATGACCGCTGTTATCATTTCCCTTTAACATCGGGTACTATTGTGTTAAGATCGTGAGGCTGTTGTTGTGGTGGTGTTTGGTTGCAGGGATGATGGCGGATGGTGGATGCTTCCATCCGGGCTGATGTTGTGTAAAATAGCACAGACACAATTAATAGATTATCATGTGGCTAATCAAGAAATTCAAGATCGAACCTTGTACTGTAATGACCCCAGCCTTTTTTGGCAGTCCTGAAACCATCTACAAATAATGTGTGTGTGTGTGTGTTTGTTTTAATTTACTCAATTTATAGATAGAAAACTAAAAGAAACAGAATGTACAAAAGTTAGAATTCCTTCCAAATCCTTGTATTTTTAGATGGGTAGAGTTTTTGTACATTTTGGGTTTTGTATAATAAGTTGATCATCTTCATAGTCTGTGATAATGTCAGGACTTGATCAAATTTTGTGTTTTATTGAGATTAATATGCTAACTCTCGCACCATTGCTAGTTTTTAAGTATACACTCGTGTTTTCTTTTAAATGTTATGCAGATTTTGTTCAGGTTAATAGGGAATTCTAAGATGTTATTTAAAAGGTTCAGGCTGAAATTGATGTTTTGAAAGTCACTTAGCTGCGGTGAAACAAGAGTGGTTTTCAAACCGGTCTCCAGTAATTCACTGTTTGGACCGGTATAAAAAAAAAATCAATTTGTTCAAATAACTTGGCTATCTTGGGACCTTGTACTCTTGTAGTCTCCTGGATAAACCATCACATATTCACATCTCCTTTCCCACATCCATAGAACAAACCTACAGCCAATCCTCCGTTCTTGGTCCTACTATTCATCTTAGCAAAACTCTTAAAGCAATCATCATGGTAACGGTTTGGGAACTACGAAAAACTAGAAATGAAAAAGAATTCAAGGGACGAAACACACATTCAAGAAGACTTTTTGAAGAAATCAAATTATAAACTTTCATAGGGCTAAACAATCGTGCATAAATTTTAGATATAGATTGGTTAGTTTGGAAACGTGATTCATTGAATTGGGTGTAATTTATTCTATTTCTTTTGTACTGTACTTGTAATTTTCCTTTCACTTGTATCTTCTTCTTCTCTTTCTTTTTTTTTTTTTTTTTTAACGGTCAATAAATATTGAATTGCTAGTAGTTAGTTTTTAATACACAGAAAAGTGTATTTTTTTTTGTTTTTATTTGATTCCAAAAGAGAATTAATGGAGCTCCAACTTCCCTTCCATTAATATTTAAACATTAGTTGATTGTTTGTCTATAAAAAAAAGGCACCAATCTTCACACTCATAGTGTATGCGTGTCAGACTTTATCAACGTCAAAGACAATGAGCAAATTCACCACCAAAACTCCATTATTATTGCCTCAGGAAGAACAAGAAGAAGAAGATGACAATCAGCAGAAGAAACGGAGAACACCTCTAGTGTGGTTCCGCTTCATCATCTTAATCATCGGTATAATTTCACTTAAATTCATTCTGCTACCTTTGATCTATCTACTTCTATTCATCTCATACGATTCAATCCAATCAATTTTGTACCAATTTCCCTGCAAATTCATCCAAACTCTCACTGAAATCCTCAGATAAGCACATACTTTGTTAATTGATTGCTATTTCTAGATTTAGAGTTGGATTTTAGGTTAATTAGTGAACGAGAAACAGTTTTCTGGAACTTCAATTCGATCATTCAACAGATCAGATGTCCATTGATTGGTGCTAATTTTGGTTTGTTTCAGTTACTGTCCTTATATTGGGAGGCAGTTCAAGTTCTGGACGGAGGTTTAGAAAGCGGTTACAAGATGGAGATGTACTCGAATTTCGGGGAACCACCAGGAGAGTACAAGCCGGTAATGCAGTTAACTCTTTCGAAGCAGTGGTTGCCGCCGATGATGCTCGTTGCTCCGAAATTGGAGCATCGGTCCTTCAACATGGCGGTCACGCCGTTGATGCTGCCGTAGCTACTGCTCTGTGTCTCGGAGTTGTGAATCCAACGTCTAGCGGTGTCGGAGGTGGTGGTTTCATGGTGGTCCGGTCAGCGGAGACCTCGCAAACGCAAGCATTTGATTTCAGGGAAACTGCCCCCTTGGCAGCTTCTGAGGTTCGTCCTTTCCGTTATCCTTTTACACCTAGATAAAGAACAGATCGCAATGTGTGGTTGTACTTTGTGCATAAGAAATGGTTTCAAGCACAACAATTATCAACAGTCCGCTTATAAGTTATAACTATAATATAATATAATTGGCAAGAGTTTACCAGAAATAGAAATGATCAAATGGACATGTGTTTGTTATTTTTTTAACCGCATATTTTTTATTACCATTTTAGCAAGTTTCATAAATTACTGTAGGAATGAGGGCATTTTCACCCAGTATCATATAAATTTTTTTTCATAATTATTTACATAGTATAAAATGTTACTAATTTTTATTGTTTGCCCGATTTAAAGTTTGGTTGCTAAAACTGAGAAAAAATATAGAGTTTGTTTCTATTTAGTGTCAATTTATTAATATAAAACTCCTATTGTTAGTTATTGATGTCGTTAAAATCACACAGAACATGTATGAGAACAATCTTGATGCCAAATATAAAGGGGCACTGTCAATGGGTGTTCCAGGAGAGATATCAGGTCTTCATAAAGCTTGGTCAACATACGGGCGATTACCTTGGAAAACATTGTTTGATCCAGCCATTCGGCTTGCGAAAGATGGGTTCTTGGTCGCACCTTATCTTGCTGGTAAAATTTCAAGCAATGAAGATAAAATAAAAAATGATCCTGGTTTACAACAAGTGTTTGCTCCAAATGGGGAGCTTCTAAAAGCCGGGGATATTTGCTATAACCAAAAACTCGGTTTGACCTTAGAAGTCATAGCAAATGAAGGGCCAAAAGCATTTTATGACGGAGTGATAGGGGAGAAGTTGGTTAAGGATGTTCAAGATGCTGGCGGGATTCTGACAATGGAAGATTTGAGGAACTATGATGTTGATGTTAAGGATGCGCTTGCAGTGGATACAATGGGGTACACCATATTAGGGATGTCAGCCCCATCAAGTGGTACGTTGGGGCTAGCTCTGGTATGTTTTTTTTCTTCATATTATTAAAACACATTGTTCTAAACAATGCGTTTTATTCCGGGAGATAAATGATGGAAGCACCAAGTTACCTCACAACTTGGTACTTTGCTCACTTAATCACCTCAAACCCCCTAGATGTTGGTTAATTATGAATAGAGGTGGCGAGATTGGTGGGTTGGGAGGATTTGGTAATGTATTAAACTGGTTTGCGTAGAAACACGTCGCTTTTAGTGTGGTCAAATGGACGGGTTGACCCGCCAACCATTTTGCCTATTTGAGATCAAAACATACCAAATTAAACCACTAATGAGTAAATAGTTTGAAATTGCAATAGTCTTATTAAATTTGTGATACATAGGTGGCAAACATCTTAGAAAGTTATGAGAGTTCAAATGTTGCAAAAGGACCATTGGGATTGCACCGTTTCATTGAAGCATTGAAGCACATGTTTGGTCTTCGGATGGATTTAGGAGACCCGGATTTTGTTGATATAAGCAAGACTGTAGCTGATATGCTTTCACCCTCATTCGCAAAGAATATACAAGAGAAGATTTTGGACAACACAACTTTCCCTTCTACATACTACATGCCTAGGTAAATCAAGTCTTCATTGTTTGACACTTTGACCATAATGTCAAATACTCAGTTAGACTGTTAGATGTGGGAAAATAGATGGGTTTTGGGGTAGCATGTCACAATGGTTCGGATAAAAACCATTGATTTGTTGTTCGAATCTAAATGGCTAGAGCCGGATGGACACAAAACACTTTTTTTTTTACCTAAAATATCAATTTTCTTTCACTTTTGTCCCCTTTTAGTCATTATATCTTTCTTTTACGTTTGATCCATTTAAGATGTCTTTTTATCTTGTTTGGGTCATCAATAAAACATCCTATAATGACCCGAAT
>JBCNJP010000020.1:24917488-25028030 GCA_039602395.1 Deinandra increscens subsp. villosa | reverse complement strand
TTTCCGTTTTCTTTACGTAGTGTTATAGCAAATACAACTATTTTGTGTGCCCACGTTATACCCTCGACAACACCTTTATTAGTATTTATTTTCATTCTTTTAAATCATCTTTAAGCGTTTCGTTGGTTTTAATTTTAGTTTCACATCATTGCCTTTAGCTATCTAATTGTTTGTAGTGTTATATTTATACCAAGCTTCTAATTTTAGTGTTGTTGCGTTGTCATTTTTCATTTTCGTTTTCTTTACGTTGCGCTTTAGCAATACAATTGTTTTGTATACCCGTGTTATCCTCGTGGCAACACGCAGGTAGTAAAATCTAGTGTAATACTAATTTCAAATTAAGAAGACAAGAAAGAAAGTGCAGAAACTCTAATATTTAACCCAACACAAGAGTGGGGCAGTTCTTCCGGCCCAATTCGCAACAGACTAGCCACTATTTGAATTCCCTGATTTCATGGACCCATATCCCTCTTAACTAAAACCGGATCTGACTCATCCGATTTGACCCCGTGGGTTCATATCACAAACACACTACGATTGTATGTGTTTGTGGTATGAAAGATTAACGTATGTGTTTGTGGTATAAAAATGTTCTGTAATCAAACAAATTGGTATAGAAGTTTGTTAGAGAAGAATGTTATAGGAACTTGGTATAAAAGATGTTATGGAAATTATTAAATAAATTGATATACAAATTTTAATAAAAAGTTTAAATGGAAAATGTATAAAAGTTTAATGTTATAAAAGCGCATATTTTAATTTTCTTTGTTGACATTGTTTTTCCTTTTAACTTTAAATACTTTGAAATAGTGATGGGTTCACTGGAGCACGCTTTGTCAAGTTTGTACATCTATGGCTCACTTACAGCTGATGGAGAGAGCTTTGGAGAAAATATAAGAAAGCAAAAAGTCAATCCTAACCCAGAGATTAGTCCGGGAGGTGGATCTGGTGGAACTATTCTTCTCTTTGTTGATAGACTGGCACTTGGCAGTTCATCTTCAATCTCAACCGCTGGCGGCTATGGTGGTCCAAATGCTGGTGGTGGTGGTGGCGGTAGGGTTCATTTTCATTGGTCAGATATTACAGTTGGCGATGAATATCAGCCCGTGGCTAGTGTAAACGGAAGCATTAATACTGGGTTTGAATCTTGACAAATCACTACTTTCTTTTTAATATATTGTAGAGGTGGCAATTTTGACTCAATTCTTATAATGGTTGATTTGGGTAGTGTTTTTCTCAAGCGGGTCAAATATATCTTTTACGGCAAAAAGGGGAACGGGTAAGATGGGTTGATAGTCATGTGCGGTTTTAATGCATACAACCTCCTAGTTCACTTTATTCAAACATTTTGATTACTGTTGTAAATATTGTTTTCATAATCATATTGATGGATTAAATATTTATAAATTTTTCCTAGAAAGTTGGCTAAAAATGTTAGCAGATCAACCCAATTTACCTGCACTAGGAAATGCTATGTTTCAACATGAACCCATTTTGACCCATTACCCTACCGAGATGTATATGTACATCTGCATTATTTGTTCCTTAAGAAGATTTATATGTGAAACATCTGATAAAATAACCATATGTTTTTAGGTGGATTTGTTGGTGGATTTGTTGAACACTTCTTTAAAACAGGCAATTGTATCTGAAAAGTGGGAAGTACTTTCTATGTTGGGAAGAAATATAGTATGCAAGTGCATATTTGGAGTTTTGGACATGAACTCAACAAAAAAAAAAAAAGCAAAAAGTTGCATTTTCAACTATAAGAAAAACGACCGGCAAAAAAGTGTCAAGACAACCTCTAATAAGATCATAATTAAAATATACTTTTTACGTAAAATTCAAAATTAAAATTTATTCTAATCAAAGAAATTATTTTTCCATGAGCTAATACAGGTATGTAATTGATAATAAAATATATATTCGGCATGTAACTGATTGAAAAGAAAATTAGTTTAAACTATAAACTTTCATACATTCCTAAGGAATGGGAAAAACACCCCTCCTCCAAGGAATGAAAATCCTTAAAACTGAAGGAATCACATTTTATATGGAATTCTGTTGAAATCGTCCATTTCATGCCACCTTTCATTTTGCATACCGAACCTGCCTAAGAGTGTATATAGTTCTGTAACATATCTAAGTGCTTTCAGTCTTATATGATAATTTTGTATGTGTGTATGTTCTTGTTGTGTGTACATATTTTATGATCAGTTTTAGCTGGTTTTGTGGTCTTAATCTTTTTATGACATCTGCCTTTTGTCTTTACATACTCTTATTATGCTTTTGCTTCATTAAATATGGTAGAGGAGGAGTTGGTAAAGGTCTGGGCCAACCAGGGGATAATGGATCTATAACTGGAATAATCTGTCCAAAAGGGCTCTATGGTATCTTCTGTGAGGTAGGATTATTTCTTATCAGTAATATAAAATTGTACTATATTGATAATTAGGATATTTTATTATTTATATGTCAATGTTGTCTTCTATCATTTTTATTAGTTTCATTAGTTGATATAAGTTTAACGTAGGAATGCCCACTTGGGACATACAAGAATGTCAGCGGGTCTGAAAGATCTCTTTGCTATGATTGCCCATCTCTAGATCTTCCACATCGTGCCATTTTTACCCCTGTTCGAGGTATGGCACCTTATATTCAATCTCATATACGTGAATTTCTTGTCCCAGAAGTTAGTGTTATATTTTTTCAAGAAATATAACATGATGTGTAATTGAATGCCCAACTCAAGTCGTAAGATTCCAACATGGTTTAATTTCTTTCCCTGATTATGAGGCGGCCTTAATTTCTGTATCTCATACGGGTCAAATTAATATTTTTTTAGCTAAAGCATGTCTGGTACTCTGGTCAAATGGGGTGAAACTTGAAATTCACCTAATGTCTGTTTATTTGTAATTATATATTACAGCTTTTTAAAATTTTAATTTCTTGGATTTAGGTTATACTGTAACATATTGTTTCTTTAATCATCCAAGTCTTAGAACTTTTTTTTTTCATGAAGGCACCCATATATCGAAACTACTTTATATACCATCCAACTATTAGGTTCATCTTAACCAGTTATATCCAAAAAAAAAACTTGTCAATATAGAAAAAGAAAAATACATGCGATGAGTTGTTAACATGCTATAGGTTAAACTCGTGTTTAAATAATTCGAGGTCAATTTCGTCATTCAGCATATTTCTTTTCTGTCTGAAATTGGTGTAAATGAAAACAAATTCATTTGGGTGGGGTTTCGGTTAGTTTCAATACATTGGTAGCCTTGATGAATAAAGTTTAATACGTGGGTGGCTTCCACAAACTATATTCTTTAGTTTTTTATACAAATTTTATTGCCCAACCGAGTTGATCCAGTTCTGTTTGTACAAAGAATTACCCGTTTCAACCCAGCCCCGTCTGACCTGCTTGTGTTTCCACCTCTACTTTTAGGTCAAGAGAAGTAGGTGTCTAGGGGGTAGGTTTGTTGCTTTTACCAATGCATATTTCATATCACAGGTGGCGTTACTGATATTCCTTGCCCTTATAAGTGTGTTTCTGAGAGACACCACATGCCGCACTGTTATACGACATTTGAGGAGTTGGTTTACACGTTTGGAGGGCCGTGGCTATTTGGTTTCATGCTTCTAAGTTTGCTCGTACTTTTTGCTCTTGTTCTTAGCGTCGCTCGTGTGAAACTTATTGGCGGTGATGAAATCTCTAGCCTAATGCCAGCTAGGCATGGCGGCTTGCAATTGGATCGCTCGGTTCCTTTCTTGGAGTCATTAAATGAGGTCTATTCTCAAGCTTACTTATTGCCTCCACGTGGCAAAGCGGGTGATTGTGGGTCGGGTAAAAGGTCAAAACAAATAGTTTTGGACTTTGGTATGGTTCAAAACGGTATTCATGTTTTTAGATTTATAAAAAACAATAAGTGTGAAAAATGACAAAAATTTTAGTATTCTCATAGTAGTCTAGTTTTTTAAATAAAATAATTTGGTGATTTTATTCAGAAATATGATTACAATATAAAAAACCTGTAAGCTCGTTGTCCATAATTTTTGGATTATAAATAGATGGTTAGTGTGAGTTATGAATTATGATTACAAAAGGTATTTTATTTCAATAAAAATCTAATTTTTTAAATAATATACTTTAGGAGGTTTTCTTCAGGAAATATTTGGTACAGATCAAAACATGTCTGGTAGGGTTTAGCTGAAATGCTCTGTCCAAAAAGTTTTTTAATAACTACTTAGTATCATTACGATTACGAAAGTTATATTGTGTATAATGTATTAAAAGAAGCGATTTAGGAGAGTTTATACCGGTACTATGTGGTACAAACCAGTCGCGTGGTCGACTTGAAACACCTTTTCTTTAGAATTTCTAGGTCTTTTATAAATTATTTTATTAGTGTGTCAAGTATGAAAACATAAACGTATTATATCCAAGTGGTAATCTAATTTTTTGAATAAAATGATTTTCATGGTTTTATGGAATAAAAATGCTCATGGGCAAATTATGAGCTGTTTGACCTGTTTTCTCTGAAGTTATTTTTTTTAATTACCTATTTGACCTCTTTCTTCCAAAGTTATTTTAGAAAAAAAAGTACTAGCCGTTTGAGGTTTTAATGTTAACATAACCCGAAACTACCCATTTATACGTAATAGGGTCGAAATTGCCAGTTCTAGTTTCAAATACTAGGTCCCGCTTTTTGTTTGTAATTGTAGATATAACGTTGTTTCTTTATTTCAGGTTCTTGAAACAAATAGAAACGAGGAATCCCGAAATCATGTCCATCGGATGTACTTCTTGGGATCTAATACTTTCAGTGAACCTTGGCATCTGCCTCATTCTCCTTCAGAACAAGTAGCTGAAATTGTGTACGCTGCTTCTTTCTAGTACAGTTTAAATATTAGAGGTGGCAACACGGGCTTGGATTGAAATGGGTAAACATTTTCAATCAAACTAAAATGGGCTAGATTGGGTTGGGTTGGTATGCAAACACTTTTTTGTCCAGTTTTGATATTTTATTATTTTATAAACAATTCATGCGTTAATTATGATTAAAAAACAATACTGTCACAATAATAATCTATATCTTTGAATAAAGTGACTCTTTGACAAATTCTCAACCCATTTGGCCCATTCACCTTTTAGCATCTGATATGGCGGTTGGCATAAATTCAACTAGGCCATGTCAGCAATAAAAAGGTAAAATCAGTTGAAATGAGGCTAGTTACTAAAATCGGTAATAAATTGTAAATTTGTTACTATGCCATGCCCAATCGAAGTTGGTTGCTAGAATCAGAAAAAGACGTGAAGTTTCTTGCTGTTTATGCGCTTTGCCCGAGTTTATATCTGATCCTTACTAATAGTTTGAAGAGTTGAAATGTTTTGCAATTTATTATAAATTTATTCGCGTGTGGCAGGTATGAAGATGCATTTAATAGGTTTGCAGAAGAAATTAATACTTTAGCAGCTTATCAATGGTGGGAAGGTTCATTTTATAATATTCTTTCAATCATTTCATATCCATTTTCTTGGGCATGGCTGCAATGGCGTCGTAAAAAGAAAATACAAAGATTGCGTGAGTTTGTTAGATCAGAGTATGATCATGCGTGCTTGCGTTCATGTCGTTCCCGTGCTCTTTATGAGGGGCTCAAGGTTATAATTTTATCCTTTCAACTAACCCCCTATCAAGGGTGTAAGTGAAACGAGTTAGTCAAGCTTGGCTCGTTAAAATCTCAACTTCAACACTAGCTAAGAAAACGAGCCATGGCCTGGGCTTGAACTCTAGCTAAACGAGCCACGAGCTAAGATCAAACCTAATTTGGACTCGCTTAATAGATGATCGAGCCCGGGTTTCAGACGCTGAGCTCAATTAGGCTTGCGAGCCTGAACGAGCTTATATATAAACAAGTATGTGTACACATATAATATAGAATTATCTATGTGTATATTGTATAATTAATCTGAGTAATAGATACATATATAAAAAATTTAATATGACAATCAGTCCCTGTTGAAGGCTGTAAAACCAGTCATGAGCAGAGCTCAAACTTTACACATAAGGCTCGAAACTAGCTAAGCTGGATCCCTAGTGTTAAAATTAGTTGCCAAAATTTTGTCCTACCACTCGCATTTGTGATTTAGGTATTCTCAGTGTTTTCTTTTACTAGCCGGGGGTACAAATGTGCAATAGGGTCAATACGGTTTGTGGTAAGAGTAAGTATTGGTAATTAAGAGAGAAAGTTACACGTGATCCTCATTGAAGCTCATTGGAGGGGCCAATTTTGACCCATTTACTTATTACCGGATAAACTCGGATTATGTTTCATCTCTAACAAGCCAAACATAAAAAAGATAAGCACAAAAGGATATGGGTCGAATGGATCAAACTAGTCAAGAGACACCCAAAGTGCACAACACCTCCTAAATCCTTCTCTTCAATGAATTAGATTATTGTTAGAAGGATGCAAATTTTTGTACTCGTATTAATTATAAAGATGTAAATCTTTTGGAAAAGAAGTATTCCGGGCCAACTAAAAAGTGATTTGAGGGATTACAGTCATTTTTTCATTCTAGCATCTTGGGTTCAATTGATATTCAAGTTTACAGTAGTCAATTACAATTTTGTACAACTAAGTGACTGAGTTTTTTCGTAAAATGCAGGTCTCTGCAACTTCTGACATGATGCTTGCATATGTGGATTTCTTTCTTGGTGGAGATGAGAAGAGAGATGACCTTCCTCCAACACTTCATCAAAGATTTCCCCTTTCTTTAGTTTTTGGCGGGGACGGAAGTTATATGGCTCCTTTTGTTCTTCATAGTGACAACATTTTAACTAGCCTCATGAGTCAGGTTTGGTAATTCGGCTTTAATCTTTGACCCATAAACAGAATTTGATAGTCCTGTGATTAAAGGTGGCAAAATGTGTTCGGCAACTTGCGTGAGCGGTCATAATAGGTTCATGTGGAACAGGTTGGGTAACTGGTTGACCAGATACACTTTTTTTTGTCAAATTCCCGTTTTATAAATAATTATTGTATTGAATATATAATTATGAAACTATATTGGTTTGGTAATCAAATTTATTTTTTAATAATGAGTTGAAGGATTTATGTATAAAAATACACTTTCAGCTTGGGGCATGCCACGGTCCAAAACCGAATCAGATCGAACCAAAAATGAAAATTTGAAAATATTCAAATCCAGAATTGTAAGTGAAGATTTCAATTTGGTAATCAAGAAAAACAATCACAGAATTTGGGAACAAA
Organism: Deinandra increscens subsp. villosa; assembly: GCA_039602395.1. Classification (NCBI taxonomy): domain Eukaryota; kingdom Viridiplantae; phylum Streptophyta; class Magnoliopsida; order Asterales; family Asteraceae; genus Deinandra; species Deinandra increscens. The sequence continues at coordinate 25,020,752 of JBCNJP010000020.1, read as the reverse complement.
ATCCTTACTATGAAACTGGAAAAACAGTATACAATTGGAACTATAAAAACCTACCTCTAGACAACGGACCTACTCCTGGCCACCTCTTCCTGTTACCGACTTGTTCCTTGGCTGCTGATTTAATTAGCCGACTCAAACAAATAAAACTAAAACTAACTGATTAAACCCTTAATTAATAGATATTACAAGATTAGTCCTCCAACAGGAAGTATAGTACAGGTTCGGTTCTGGTTTAGAACTGTTTGAATGGCTTGGATGGTATATGCGGTGAGAAGTGCCTGTGGTATGGTTGTGTGCGGAAGCGGCTAGGGTTTAGGAGAACAGATTGTTTCTACCAGGGTTTGGAAGCGGCTTGTGGCAATGATACGGCGACGATTATAAGAGTTTTGGTTGCCTGTCGAATGCGAACCAAATGATACTATGGTGATACGGCTCCGATACCAAGTTAAACTAGGGAATTGTAATTGTACATTGATTGTATGTACAATAGGGTTAAAATAGGGTTAAACAGGGTTCTATATTTAGAGACTGAAATACTACACTTGGATACCTTCTAGATATGATAATTTTGTAACTAGTCTAAGAGACCCATTAGAGATAGAATATAATTTAAATCAACCTTTTCATAAGTAAACGGGTTCCGCCTTTAGTCCTCACATTATTAGGCTGATAATGTTCTCTTTTGCAGTCCGTCCCATCAACCATTTGGTACCGTTTGGTTGCGGGTCTAAACGCTCAGCTACGCATTGTGCGATGTGATCAACTGAAGTCAACATTCAGACCTGTCATAAGCTGGATTGACACCTATGCAAATCCAACTTTAACTACACATCATATACATGTTGATTTAGCTCAGTTTCAGCCTACTTCATCTGGTTATTATCAATTTGGATTGGTAGTCTATGCTACTGAGGATGAGAGGTCAACACCTTCAGTTGACCAGCCCCATGGTTTACCTGATGTGCAATCAAGGTATTTTTCCTTTGTAGCCTATAATTATGAACTACATGTTGCGGTGCGCATGTTACTACGCTTGCCCATTTTGTATAACCCACAATGTTTCATTATATATGTGCAAATATAAAAAGAAGTCAACGGTGTGAAACTAAAACTAAAACCAAGAAATGATTTAAAAAGAACTAGAAGACAATTTAAAAAAAATAATTAAGCATAACATGCCATGTAGCAAGCCATGAATGAAGCAAGTTAATCATAATCTGACACTTGACAAGCCATGAATAGAGGAAGTTAAAAGAAGATTTAAAAAGAATATAATTTTTTTTGAACTTTAAAAAAAAAACAATTAAAAAAGGAAATAACCATGGCCTGCTACATCGCAATCCATGATTGGATGAGAAGTCACTATTCATATTTACATGAATTTGTTTATATATAAATGGGCTGATTTGGGTCATATCTTGTCTCCAATGGGTTAAATGTGTTACGTAAAAGCTGGTTCGAAAAAATTTAGGTCAGATGCGTTGAAAGTTGCTAAAGTGTGCTTTTTTGGCATAGTGCCTCATAAATATATTATTATTCAGAATTGGATTACTGTTTGGATGGTATAATCTGTATGATTATATTTAAGACAATAATTGTTTATATGAAAAAATAAACCTTTAGATTCAACCCAATACGTCCAGTTTTGGCATGTGAGAAAATGGCCATAAGAAACTTGCTTAAATAGGCACGTATCAAATGGGCCTAAAGTCGTCTAAAGTCTATTTTGAGTGTATAAAACCTCTTAAATCTATTTAATAAAGAATATCAATTCCCTTTATAACACGTGTAAATTATACTTTTATGTTTATTAATAATCTCTTAGCTTTTATATTTTATATGTTTTGATCTTTCTTAGTAACTCCTTTATTTACTAAAATAAGATTCGTTTCCAATTGAAGCAAGGGAAAAAGTGATAGAATCTGAAAGTTAGGAGATCATTAAAATCAAATAGCATTTATTAATCTCTTTCAGTGAAGGAGAAGGAGATAAAATTAAAACACAATGTTTTATTAATCTCATTCCACTTTTCTTTGACTTTATCTCCTTTCTCCTGATTTTTTTGGAAGAAAAAAAAAAACATGTGGACATATGCATATACATGTGCTTGCATTTAGACAAAGAAATATAAATATCGTATTGCTATAAATAAATCTTGAAAATATTGAAATTCAAATGTATTCTGCTCAAGTCATATAATAATTAGTACAAGAGATGAGCAGTTCTCAACAATTTATTGGTTCTATAATGAGCCGTCCTCTATACACAAACACATGGAGAGGTGTTTGAGGTCAACCTAACCCGATAAAACATTTAAAAAATCTGTTTTTGACACCCATTAGCTAATTTATGTGTACTTTATTCTATCAATATTATCTATCAACACAATGATGTCATATTTTTACATGTTGTACAGCTATGTAAATAATTATTATGGTAAAGTTGAAGAGCATAGACGAGAGTCAGAATCCTTAATGTCACATAGACGAGCATCTGGGTGGATATTAAATAATAACAGCTTGCAAACACTAAAAGAGAACATGTTGTGGTACCCTTTATCTTTTATTATCTGCAATGTCAAACCAATTGGGCATCAGGTACTCCAAATCCTTGAAACTCAACACTGTTACATGTTAGTTTATGGGTAATTGTTGAATAGACATTACGGACATGGACTGAATTTTGTGCATAAAACCTTGAATTTTATATTTACATGATTTAATCAAGTATTAAATCTTAACTATAAAGTTCATGGACTTTATTATTCACAAAAAAATCATTTTCGGAATGATAAAATCCTTGAACACCCTGAAAAACGGGAAGGTTCTTTCTTATATGATTAAGTCCCTAAACTTTGTAAAAAAGTCCGAGGATTTATCTAATCATTTGAGGTTAGTTGTTACTTTGTGGGCAATATCGAATAATATGGACTCTCGCTGAATTTGTACATAAGTCTTTTCACAAAAAGTCCCATTTCATTATTAAATCCTTCAAGTATTTACTAAAAGGGCAAATGTCAAGAAAAAAAAGACAGTATTAAACTTTCTTTAAATTCATAGACAAGTCCCTGGACTTAATTTTTTATATTATTAAATCCCTCAACTTATAAAAACTAAATTCCTGTTTACTTTTTAACAAATGTATATCTTTTTGCATGATTAAGTACCTAAACTTATAAAATTTCAAGGAATTGAGCTATGTTTTGCATGATTTAGTCCCTACACTTCCATAAACTACACAAATAAAGCGCAAGGACTTGTGTGTGAATTCATCAAAAGCCCATAGGTCTTTCTGACATTCGTCCTTCAATAAACAATAAAATGCTCTTTTATATATGAGAAGTCGCTAAATTTTACAAAAAGGGACCTTCTAGTTAAGTTTTAAAATTCCGCCGATTTAATCATTCAAAAATATATCCCAAGGATTGGCGACTTACGTGTGAATTCTGGAATAGGTTTCTCAACAGTTGCCTTACTTTGTTGACAGTTACTAAGGTTGTGGTTAATTTTTCAATTTGGCAGGATCTTGTTGGGTTGGTGATCTCTATTCTTCTTTTAGGAGATTTTATCATTGTTTTGCTCTTGTTGCTTCAGCTTTACTCCAATTCCGTGTTGGATTTATATTTGGTTTTATTTATTCTCCCTCTTGGTATTCTCCTCCCGTTTCCAGCTGGAATTAGTGCCTTATTTAGTCATACACCTAAGCGTTCATCGGGCCTTGCACGTTTTTATGCTTTGTGGAATATCACATCCTTGATGAATGTGGTACGTTTTCTATTCCAAAACTTCAATGTTAATTTGTTTAGACTTAAGGTGGAAATTTTGACCTGTTTACTCATGAATGGGTCTATTTGGCTTACATTTGATCTCTAATGGACTGAACTAGCAAAAATTAAATAAAGTTGGTCAAAAGTTTGTTTTTTAACAATGCCTAAAATCTACATGATCACTCTTTATAAAATAAGATTATTATGGAAATCATACTAATTTTGTAATTATATCTCGCACTAAATTTTTATATTTTTCTTTGATAAAAGGTGTTCCATGTCAACCTGTCCCTTTCTAGTTCGTATGAAATGAACATGTTCTGTACGAAACACATCCTAACACAATCTTTTTAACATTATTCTAATAATATCTGATCATCTAATTCAAGAATATTCACTATCAGTAATCATACAAGTCCTCAACAGGACATCTGATTGGTAAGTGGTGTACTCTCCTCTCCTCACCAAGTGGTAAGGGTTCGAGTTGTGCAATGTGTAGTGTGCAGGTTTGGTAGATTTAGTTATTTGGAGGAGGTTAGATTGCCGTTCTAAAAAGCATAATCATACTGAAGCAAAAACACATCATAACACCCCTGATAGAAACACATACTTGTAGATGGCTTTCATTTTTAGAAAAAAACTGAAAAAGTAATCTCATAAATATTTAATGAGAAGAAAGAGACGTAGAATTGGTGACAAGGCTTATGAGCAAATTTCTCGTGTTGCTTCTTTTTGAAACAGTTGGTGGCCTTCATATGTGGATATTTTCATTACATAAATCAACTCCCACCTGGTGATGATGATGATCTAAATGTTTTATCATGGAGCTTAAGCATGTAAGCTTGTATATTTTCATAGGTTATCTCTGAAAAAACCTTGCACACTTTCACTGAAACTATTGTTTAGTCCCCAAAATTTTCATGATTGATAAGAGAAATAAATAAGGGATTTAATCTGTACATAAAAAATGTAGTTCAAGACCCCGGCAATACCCTGCTAACCAACGGGATTAGGTATAATGTAGTTTGCGCTGGGCAAATGATTTTCAAGGGGGTTAGAAGGCAAAAAAAACCACTTGAAGCTTGGTGAGAAATCTGCTAGAGTAACTCAAATGCTTATGAGTATCACCCAGTTCAAGGTTACTTCAACTACTACTTTTGAATAATAAAAAAAGAGTAACATACATGTCCCTTTTCTGCGCATCTTAAAGGTGAAATTTTATCTGATATGGACTAAACTCTGTTTTAAGTGAAAATTCTTATCTTTCCAGAGATGACCGCTGTTATCATTTCCCTTTAACATCGGGTACTATTGTGTTAAGATCGTGAGGCTGTTGTTGTGGTGGTGTTTGGTTGCAGGGATGATGGCGGATGGTGGATGCTTCCATCCGGGCTGATGTTGTGTAAAATAGCACAGACACAATTAATAGATTATCATGTGGCTAATCAAGAAATTCAAGATCGAACCTTGTACTGTAATGACCCCAGCCTTTTTTGGCAGTCCTGAAACCATCTACAAATAATGTGTGTGTGTGTGTGTTTGTTTTAATTTACTCAATTTATAGATAGAAAACTAAAAGAAACAGAATGTACAAAAGTTAGAATTCCTTCCAAATCCTTGTATTTTTAGATGGGTAGAGTTTTTGTACATTTTGGGTTTTGTATAATAAGTTGATCATCTTCATAGTCTGTGATAATGTCAGGACTTGATCAAATTTTGTGTTTTATTGAGATTAATATGCTAACTCTCGCACCATTGCTAGTTTTTAAGTATACACTCGTGTTTTCTTTTAAATGTTATGCAGATTTTGTTCAGGTTAATAGGGAATTCTAAGATGTTATTTAAAAGGTTCAGGCTGAAATTGATGTTTTGAAAGTCACTTAGCTGCGGTGAAACAAGAGTGGTTTTCAAACCGGTCTCCAGTAATTCACTGTTTGGACCGGTATAAAAAAAAAATCAATTTGTTCAAATAACTTGGCTATCTTGGGACCTTGTACTCTTGTAGTCTCCTGGATAAACCATCACATATTCACATCTCCTTTCCCACATCCATAGAACAAACCTACAGCCAATCCTCCGTTCTTGGTCCTACTATTCATCTTAGCAAAACTCTTAAAGCAATCATCATGGTAACGGTTTGGGAACTACGAAAAACTAGAAATGAAAAAGAATTCAAGGGACGAAACACACATTCAAGAAGACTTTTTGAAGAAATCAAATTATAAACTTTCATAGGGCTAAACAATCGTGCATAAATTTTAGATATAGATTGGTTAGTTTGGAAACGTGATTCATTGAATTGGGTGTAATTTATTCTATTTCTTTTGTACTGTACTTGTAATTTTCCTTTCACTTGTATCTTCTTCTTCTCTTTCTTTTTTTTTTTTTTTTTTTAACGGTCAATAAATATTGAATTGCTAGTAGTTAGTTTTTAATACACAGAAAAGTGTATTTTTTTTTGTTTTTATTTGATTCCAAAAGAGAATTAATGGAGCTCCAACTTCCCTTCCATTAATATTTAAACATTAGTTGATTGTTTGTCTATAAAAAAAAGGCACCAATCTTCACACTCATAGTGTATGCGTGTCAGACTTTATCAACGTCAAAGACAATGAGCAAATTCACCACCAAAACTCCATTATTATTGCCTCAGGAAGAACAAGAAGAAGAAGATGACAATCAGCAGAAGAAACGGAGAACACCTCTAGTGTGGTTCCGCTTCATCATCTTAATCATCGGTATAATTTCACTTAAATTCATTCTGCTACCTTTGATCTATCTACTTCTATTCATCTCATACGATTCAATCCAATCAATTTTGTACCAATTTCCCTGCAAATTCATCCAAACTCTCACTGAAATCCTCAGATAAGCACATACTTTGTTAATTGATTGCTATTTCTAGATTTAGAGTTGGATTTTAGGTTAATTAGTGAACGAGAAACAGTTTTCTGGAACTTCAATTCGATCATTCAACAGATCAGATGTCCATTGATTGGTGCTAATTTTGGTTTGTTTCAGTTACTGTCCTTATATTGGGAGGCAGTTCAAGTTCTGGACGGAGGTTTAGAAAGCGGTTACAAGATGGAGATGTACTCGAATTTCGGGGAACCACCAGGAGAGTACAAGCCGGTAATGCAGTTAACTCTTTCGAAGCAGTGGTTGCCGCCGATGATGCTCGTTGCTCCGAAATTGGAGCATCGGTCCTTCAACATGGCGGTCACGCCGTTGATGCTGCCGTAGCTACTGCTCTGTGTCTCGGAGTTGTGAATCCAACGTCTAGCGGTGTCGGAGGTGGTGGTTTCATGGTGGTCCGGTCAGCGGAGACCTCGCAAACGCAAGCATTTGATTTCAGGGAAACTGCCCCCTTGGCAGCTTCTGAGGTTCGTCCTTTCCGTTATCCTTTTACACCTAGATAAAGAACAGATCGCAATGTGTGGTTGTACTTTGTGCATAAGAAATGGTTTCAAGCACAACAATTATCAACAGTCCGCTTATAAGTTATAACTATAATATAATATAATTGGCAAGAGTTTACCAGAAATAGAAATGATCAAATGGACATGTGTTTGTTATTTTTTTAACCGCAAATTTTTTATTACCATTTTAGCAAGTTTCATAAATTACTGTAGGAATGTGGGCATTTTCACCCAGTATCATATAATTTTTTTTTCATAATTATTTACATAGTATAAAATGTTACTAATTTTTATTGTTTGCCCGATTTAAAGTTTGGTTGCTAAAACTGAGAAAAAATATAGAGTTTGTTTCTATTTAGTGTCAATTTATTAATATAAAACTCCTATTGTTAGTTATTGATGTCGTTAAAATCACACAGAACATGTATGAGAACAATCTTGATGCCAAATATAAAGGGGCACTGTCAATGGGTGTTCCAGGAGAGATATCAGGTCTTCATAAAGCTTGGTCAACATACGGGCAATTACCTTGGAAAACATTGTTTGATCCAGCCATTCGGCTTGCGAAAGATGGGTTCTTGGTCGCACCTTATCTTGCTGGTAAAATTTCAAGCAATGAAGATAAAATAAAAAATGATCCTGGTTTACAACAAGTGTTTGCTCCAAATGGGGAGCTTCTAAAAGCCGGGGATATTTGCTATAACCAAAAACTCGGTTTGACCTTAGAAGTCATAGCAAATGAAGGGCCAAAAGCATTTTATGACGGAGTGATAGGGGAGAAGTTGGTTAAGGATGTTCAAGATGCAGGCGGGATTTTGACAATGGAAGATTTGAGGAATTATGATGTTGATGTTAAGGATGCGCTTGCAGTGGATACCATGGGGTACACCATATTAGGGATGTCAGCCCCATCAAGTGGTACGTTGGGGCTAGCTTTGGTATGTTTTTTCTTTCTTCATATCATTAAAACACATTGTTCTAAACAATGCGTTTTGTTCCGGGAGATAATGGATGGAAGCACCAAGTTACCACACAACTTAGTACTTTGCTCACTTAATCACCTCAAACCCCCTAGATGTTGGTTAATTATGAATAGAGGTGGCCGAGATTGGTGGGTTGGGAGGATTAGGTAATGTATTAAACTGGTTTGTGTAGAAATACGTCGCTTTTAGCATGGTCAAATGGACGGGTTGAGCCGCCAACCATTTTGTCAATTTTTAAATCTCTTTTAAACAATCAGAAGATTACTTTTATTACAATAATAAATCAAGCTGATCTAGGAGGTTCCGAGGTTGTAATTAATTTCCGCCCGACTTTGATCCTGTTTGACACATTCCTCTTTTTAGTTATAGTTTGTTTATTTGACCCATTTGGCCTGTTTGAGATTAGAACATACCAAATTAAACCACTAATAAGTAAATGAGTTGAAATTGCAACAGTCTGATGAAATTTGTGATACATAGGTGGCAAACATCTTAGAAAGTTATGAGAGTTCAAATGCTGCAAAAGGACCATTGGGATTGCACCGTTTCATTGAAGCATTAAAGCACATGTTTGGTCTTCGGATGGATTTAGGAGACCCGGATTTTGTTGATATAAGCAAGACTGTAGCTGATATGCTTTCACCCTCATTCGCAAAGAATATTCAAGAGAAGATTTTGGACAACACAACTTTCCCTTCTACATACTACATGCCTAGGTAAATCAAGTCTTCATTGTTTGACTTTGACCATAATGTCAAAACTCAGTTAGAGGTAGAGGTGGAAAAATAGATGGGTTTGGGGGTAGCATGTCAAAATGGTTCGGAAACCATTGATTTTTTGTTTGAATCTAAATGGCCAGAGCCGGATTGACGTGAAACACTTGTTTTTTTTACCTAAAATATCAATTTTCTTTCACTTTTGTCCCTTTTTAGTCATTATGCCTTTCTTTTACGTTCGATCCATGTAAGATGTCTTTTTATCTTGTTTGGGTCATCAATAAAACAATCCTATAATGACCGAAACAAGGAAAAAACATCTTTTGGTGAGTTAAATGTACAAAAGGAGTACAATGACTAAAACAAGAAAGGAGTGAAAGTAGTGTGGTATATTACGCACACGAAACCAAATACTTTTTCATTTATAACTAAGTGTGTCATATAAGATTACTAAGTTTTTTTTTTTTTTAAATTTTAATGATAACATGATATTGGTTCTATGTACTGAAAAAATATGCTTTAAGCAACTTTCGACCCCATTTGACTTGTTTCATTTTTGCGGACACTTTTGAGTTTACATGTTTAGCATTTTTGAGATACTAAAACATAATCCGAGTCTATCTATTCCTTTTAACACAAATACTTGTGCATAATCCTTGTCCTATATCCGTCAAAGTGATCTATTATTGTTGAACTAGGTGGAGTCAACTTCAAGACCATGGAACCAGTCATTTTTGCATAGTAGATGATGATAGAAATGCAGTATCAATGACAACAACTGTGAATTACGCGTTTGGAGGTGGGGTTTTGTCTCGTTCCACGGGCATTGTGCTAAACAACGAGATGGGCGATTTCTCCGTTCCTACGGAGATATCATCAGATAGCCTCCCTCCTTCGCCTTCAAATTTTATCAGACCAAACAAAAGACCATTGTCATCCATGACACCTATTATCATCCTAAAGGTAAAAGGCCAAGTCTTAAGTGGGTTGAGTGTAAGAAAGTTATCAGTTGAGCTATTTTTGGGTAAAATTGATAATATGAAAGGGGTAGACAATGGGGCAAACCGGGTAATTTGGTATGATTGAAAGGGACAATTCCATACGTATTCTTGTAGAATTTCAAAATTTCGTATGTATCTTTTTGATTTCATAATATCATATTTACCTTTGCCAGACACTAGAAATATGAAATTTACTTATTCAATAGAAATAAGATAAAATCATTTACGTTACAACCTGTTTCGCTTAACTAACTGATATATTTTTATTTACTATGAAATTAGTATATGTGGCAAATTTAGTGTTTTAAAAGGGTAAATATGTTTTTATGAAATTTTTAAGGATGGTGTATATGCAATTTTGATCTTTTAGAAGTGTTATATGAAATCAATCGCTTTTGATTTAATTGTTTGGCATGTTAGATATTAGAAGTATCATAACCAAAATCGACCCGTTGCTTAGTAGATGTGTTGAAATAGCCACCTCTAGCTCAGACTGTGGAGTCTAAGTTCCAAGATTTAGACCTATGAAAGTCAAATGAATTATGTATGTGACCTTGAAGTGTTAAAACAAATACCAAGATTTGATTTTTGGAAGGTCAAATGAGTTATTTCTGACCTTAAAGATGCTTGTACATATAATATCAAATTCTCAAACTTCTGAAAGTCAAACATGCTAGTTTTGACTTTGAACATGTTAGTTTTACAGGATGAACAGTTAGCAGGGGTGATTGGAGGCAGTGGTGGAATGTACATTATTCCAGCAGTTGCACAAGTTTTCATCAATTATTTTATCTTGGGCATGGACCCAACAAATGCAGTTCAGTCGCCACGTGTCTACCACAAGGTCTTATCCTTTTTCCGTGTATTTTTAATGGGTTGAACTAGCTAAAAGTAGACAAGTTGAAAGAACTTGAACAACCTATTTCAACCTGAACATGTTTTGACTCGTTTTCCAAACCAAGCCTTTTTACCACCCTTAATTTCATAGTACTGTGTTATGCAGTTGATACCAAATGTGGTGTATTATGAAAACTGGACAGTGATTGATGGTGATCACATCGAGCTTTCGGATGATCGAAAGAAGTTTTTGGCAGAAAGAGGTCATAAATTGGAACCAAAATCTGGTGGCGCTGTTTGTCAATTTATCGTTCAAACACTAAAGAAACCGAATGCGAATAGAAAAGTGAGGTATGATCATCAGCAGGTTTTGAGAGGGATGCTTACCGCTGTTAGTGATCCAAGAAAAGATGGCCTGCCGGCCGCTTGCTGAGGATTAGCATTTGGCATCGATTGTGGCGGTGGTTGCAGGTGTAAAATGAAACTAACAACATATTAAGAGCTTACATTTGAATCTCAATGCAACACGTGATTTAATAAGCTAGCCATTGTATGTAAATTTGTAAATTAACAATCAAAATGATTTCTACTTTGATAATGTATATATAAAAGGAAAATTTTAAGCTTGGAAATATGGATCTCATTTGGCTTATATTAAGAGGTGAATGCATATGACAACATATTAGAATAATTGTTTTTATACCGATTACTATTTGTTTGTTTTTGTCAATTAAAAACTAACAATTTTGGTTTTTTTATTACATTGGAGGATACATTATAGGACTATAAAAGGATAGTCTTTTCATACTCACTTAAGCACATCTAACTGTGTAGCTATTCGGTCACAACTCACAACTAAACCTAAAAAACTTAAAAGTCACAAAACTTTTTGTCAACCCAACGACCAATATATTATATATTGTCAAAGGTGTTACTCTTTTTACTCTTTTTTATTAATAATAAACTAATAATGAACACACCCTAATGAACACACAAATTAAGGTGTATAGATAAATTCTGTCTAAACTTATTCGCCATATGGGCCTATCGGCCCCTATTTAATAATAACAATAAGCCCATTATGCCCCCTTAATGGCCCATTCTGATCAAGCCAGATCACAGTCTCGCGGGGGTGACAAATATTCCCAAACTTTGTCGCACAGTTACCTCCCCCACTCCGTCGCACAGCTACGCAATTTCGTTTCGTGGTTACGAATTACGCACCGATTGTCATGTATCGTGCGACATCTTCGAAAATCAGAACCCTAGAGGTGAGTAATGTACTAATGTTCATTGATGTTTTGGTAGAATCTGATATAAATCAATCATTTCACCGGATGTTTGAACTTACTTTTCATGTTATCTGACGTCGAATCATGTTATTAGCTGAATCTTAGGGTTATTACATCTGATCGACTGATCGTTATGTATTTCATTCTCTTACATTTGCGAGTACTCATAAAACTTACATTCTATGGTTATATACTTATAGTTAACTCCTACGGAAGGAGAATTTTCGGTTAGCTGCTTACGTTAGGTTAATCAATGATCATGCTCGTGTTTATGCAACAACTTATTGGACATTCATTGCAACAACTTAATGTGAATTTTGGTGTGGATGTTTGCATTCGAGGCATGAGTTATGAACTTCAAATAGAAAGACAAGACAGTTTGATGTAATAATGTAAATCTATGGTAAATGCACCATAAAACTGGTCAATAACCTGCAATGTATATCTTAGCTTGTACATGGTTGTGGTCATGAACATTATCATATGCACTTTCCTTCTTGTTTTATATCTAATACACTATGTTCTAGTTGCTAGATGTAAGTGAAGTACACTTAAAATTTGTGTTCTGACATTGGGATATGCTGTAGAGCCATGCTAGCAATTGGACGCTCACGAGGCTTGCAAGTTCGAGTGCTGTTGCCACTAAGTCATCATCAGGGGGTCGGTTTAGCTGGTTTACAGGAGGAAGTGCTTCCGCCTTACCTCCTTTGGACTTTCCTCTCAAGGGTATTGAACTGCAACCTTCTTTACCTGATCACATTGCTCAGGGAGAGACAAAGATAACAACCCTTCCAAATGGAATCAAAATCGCCTCAGAGACTTCATCTGTAAGTCAGCTTTTTGCTTTCTGAACTTGGTTAATGTTAAATACTTTTTTCCTGTTGATTAATCATAATATTTTTTTAAATCATTCGTGTAGAGCCCTGGCGCATCAGTTGGGTTGTATGTTAAGACTGGCTCAGTCTATGAAACACCGGCTTCCTATGGGGCTACACACCTTCTAGAACGTATGGCTTTTAAAAGCACAACTAATCGGAGCCATTTGCGTGTTGTGCGGGAAGTGGAGGCAATTGGCGGCAATGTGACTGCCTCTGCTTCTAGGGAGCAAACGGGTTACACGTATGAGGCCCTGAAAACTTACGTTCCTCAAATGGTAGAGCTACTTGTTGACTCTGTAAGAAATCAAGCTTTCTTGGAATGGGAGGTTAAAGAACAGGTGCTCTCTCCTTTTTTTCTTTTTCTTTACTTGTATATTAGTGTGTGGTCTGTGGTCTGTGGTCATTACCTGATTACTCAACCTTTTTCATAAAAGCCACTGGCCACAAATATGTTGAAACTACTTTATAAGCCAGCAGAATATTGTAAGCACATGCCATAATATTGTAAAATGATAAAAATATGCTGGCTTTTTTTTTTTTTTTTTTTTACATTGAACCTTTGTTTATTGATAGCAAGTATGGTATCCTTGTTTTCTAAAAAATCTAAAGGGCATTTTCGTTGTTTGTCTGTTTTTGGTCAGACTTGGCATCAATGAAGCTGGATACATACTAGGGTGGCCTATAAAGTATTTTCAATAAATGGGTGGCTTTATTTCTGGTACAAATGTCTATATCAGTATCTTGTTTTTTGCATTTTTATGGCTATATGTGATTTGGATCTTAAATGGATTCATGAAATTACACTTGATGGTAGAAATATAGCTTTCAAACCATGGTTACACATTTTTTCTTGAATACCAATAAACTTGAACAGGAAACTTTGAAACCTTGATAACTTTCGAATTTGAGGTTTTTTCTACTCCAACCCTTTATATTTAACAGCATCTTTTTATCATTTTGGAGGTTTAGCAGTTGACTTTTTCCCCACAGTTTGTACCTCAATTTTTTTTTGACTTGGTAAAAAAATTAAAATGGCGGAGTTTAGTTAATAAAGAAACAGAGGGATTAAAACTGGCATAAAAATGAGAGCTTAGGGATTACACTGCTAAAAAAAGTTAAGGGACTTAATTGATAAAATGATGAATGTTGTTTGGTTAAATCCAATATAACCCCTAAATATATAGGTTTTTGAACAAGTACGAAAATTGAAGGATGAAATCACTTTGAAAAAATTTATTGTATGTCAATATTGTGAAATTTCGCTGGTTTTTACAATTATCAAGTCATGATAAAAAAACATACTTGTTTTTTTCTACATTGATTAGTTGCTAATAGATTGTCTCTAATAGAGGTGTAAACAATACGTGATTGGTTTGCTTAAGCTCAAATCAAGTCAAGTGCACACGGACCCTATTATAATTATAGTTATAACAAGTAAATTATAAATGAGCTAAGCCCAACCAAGCTCGAGCTTGCAACATCACTCGCTAGCTGATCATGAGCTACAGAGATAGAGCTTGAAACGAGCCAATCCCAAGCTCTTATTTTTTTGGCAGATTGAGAAAGTGAAGGCTGAGATTGTTGAATATGCCAATAATCCTGAGACCTTGCTGTTGGACGCGGTTCATTCAGTCGGATATTCTGGTCCACTTGCAAATCCTCATCTTGCATCTGAAGGCTTACTCAGCAGAATAAATGGAACAGTTTTGGAGGATTTTGTAGCTGTAAGTAGTGTTACTCATGCCTTATTTAATATTTAGGGTGGTTTTGGTGGCTGCTTATTTAATTGCTTATCTGCTTATTGCACTTTTGAGTGTTTGGATGAAGAAAAGTGTTGTTTATCATCTATTTATGTGGTGAAATAAAACTGTTTTGAATAGGCAGTTTAGATTGTTTAAACTGAATATTTTTGGTGGATTCTAAATTACAACTTTACCCTTATGGTGAATCATAAGCTGTTTAGATAAGCAATCCCAAACATGCTCTTATTCATCCCATCTGGATTTCGTTTATGAAAATATAGCTTGGAAATTTCAGGCAAACTACACAGCTCCTCGAATGGTACTCGCTGCATCAGGAGTTGAACACGAGGAACTATTGAAATTTGCCGAACCTCTTCTCTCTGATTTGCCAGGTGGTGCTCAGGTTGAGGAACCAAAATCGGTGTATGTTGGAGGTGATCACCGTGTTATAGCTGATACAGGGGTCTGTAGATCTTTTTATTTTTTAATCCAATATTTGTGTGTTTTCTATTCTGCTGATGCATTGATCAACTTTTCTTCTGTTATCAGAGAACTAGTTTTGCTCTTGCATTCGAGCTTCCTGGTGGCTGGCTTAAGGGAAAAGAAGCTATGACCTTGATGGTTCTTCAGGTACCCTTTTCAACTTTCAGTGATTTCTTCTGTTAATTTAATGGTCTGGAACAAATGACCCCTTTTAGCTTCTGTCAATGAACCGAGTTTATGGGTCTTTTATGAAAGCAATCAAGTAGATATCATAGTGACTCTCAAATATCTTATTAATGAAGAACAATGGCTGTATATATATGAGACTCAACAAACAACTAACGTAAAGCAGCTTATAAGGAACAACCACAAGCCTTGATCAACCCTAACAATCTCGTAAACTTGGGGAATACATCATTTTTATATGACTTCGACCCATGACACAAATAACAGACTCGGATCCAACAAATTCCTCCCCATGACACAAATGACAGACTCGGATCCAACATATTCCATCTCTTACACTCCAAGCCAGCTTTTCTCATCCTGACAACATTTCGAGCTTCTCCGGCCTTGTCATCACGTCTTTAATTTGATCTTTGGTTTTGCAGTACATCAACTTCACTTCTGGTCAACCAAATCTCTCATGCAATGAAAACATACATCAATGTGGTTTTATGCATCACCAGGTTCTTTGACAACTTGATTGTGGAGCTATTGTCACAGTAAACTTCAAGAAGATCTTCTAGCAATTCTTTTAACCATAGACAGTGACAAATACAAGAGGTTGCTGCAACATATTTGGCTTCTGTCGACAATAAAGCTACTATTGCCTGTTTCCTTGAACTCCAGCAGATGTGAACTTTCTGTCCTCCACGTCTAGTGCATAATCACTAACTTTGAATTCTTCTCACTAACTTCGTTATGAATATCCACTTTAAACCAATCAGATTAGTTCCAGCTCGAGCATCAACTGATTCGCATGTATGGTTTTCCTCAATGGCTTGAATCTCTCTTTCTGTCGCTTCCACACCGATTTTGGGCTCAACGTAGCCTGTCTCTATCGCAGGCCAATACCCCTTGGTACGCAACAAGTATTTCATCAACAGGCTCCAATGATCATATCCCCATCGAACTTGGGAAGGGTGGTTGGTTGGAAAGAACTTGAATCTGCCACCATCACTCTCTTAGTCTCTTCTCTCCTATATCTCTTCTAAATCTCAGTATGTGGCTTGATACCACTTGAAAACAATCAAATAGATATCACAGTGACTCAATATACCAATGATCTTATTAGCGAAGAATAATGGCTGTATATATTTTCATAGGAGGCTCACATTCGATCCCATCAAAAACGATTTTATTTTATCATTTACGTATCCGCAATTCACTATAGGTGGACACTTACCCTATAAATCTCTCTCTTTCTTCCACTGAATTACCTTTGAAATTTCAAATACTTGAAGGATCATTTCTTTTTTTTTTCTTCATATGAAAAGAAATATATATTTAATCCTAAGATAATCAACAAACAACTGAAGTAAACCAGGAAATAAGGACCAACCACAAGACAACCCTAACAGCCTCCTAAACTTGGGTCATACAACCCACTTATTTCACTTCGACCCATGACTCAAATAACAGACTTGCACTGTGAGTGCGTTGGGTGAGGAGTCAAAACGGAAATGATGTAATTTTGTTTAAAGAAGTATTTTGTTTTGTTGTTACTAAATATATAGAGTTAAGAAAACAGGAAGTCTTTGCCACTTAATTTATTAAGTGATTACTTTATTAGGTCCTATTGAATACAGAGGTTGAATCCAGAGAGACTTTTTTTTTATTTGAATGGCGAAATTTATTAAACCACGGGGCTAACGCAAACAACAACCAGTATAAAGAAAACAAAGCATGGAACAAGCGCAAACAAAGAACACAACACCGATCAATCTACATCAAAGGCACACCATTGAGGCCAACCAACCCTCTCTTTACGCATCCTAGTCATCCATAGGTACCTGTGAGCTTTCAAGTTATCAACAATTTTATCCGCACTAGGGAAGCTCTGTTAAAAACGACATCATTACGATTGCTCCAAATAGACCACACATCAACCAGAATAACAGCTTGAACCAACATCTTCCTCCTACTACTTCCTTGAATGGCTTCCCGGTACCCCACCAAGTCCCGAAGAGAACTAGCAAAGGAAGGGGGAATTTTACACCACTTAGCAACCATGTCCCAAATCTCCATAGCAACCCTACCCTACATCCAGAGAGACTCTTGAAGTGATAATAATTTGTTTCTTATATTAGATATATTAGGAGGTTTCATGCATATAATTAAGTTCCGCTTCGAGCGACTTTCAACCCATTTGACCCTTAGAGGTGAACATAATCTGTATCAACATGTTCATAAGTAAATAGGTAAAAAAAATGGCCACCTCCAACTTTATGGAATGTCAACTTCTGAATATATGGAGTTAATATTGTTTTATCTATTTGCAGATGCTAATGGGTGGAGGTGAATCTTTTCAACTCGGTGGGCCTGGAAAAGGGGTGTACTCTCGGCTTTGTAAGTTACTTGACACACTTAGCTTATTCATGCCACAATTTTGAAATGGAACTATTTGCATTTGCATAAAAATGTTATTACATATTTACATGCTTAATCTTTTTAGTGCTATAACTTTGCTATATTATTATTGTGAGCAGATCTTAGAGTCTTGAATGAGTACCCTGAGATTCAGTCGTTTACAGCATTCAGCTCGATCTATAACCACACAGCCATCTTTGGAATCCAAGCTACCACTGTAAGACATTCAGTTATTTCATTTATGTCATAGTTAAAAATGATTCTTTTAAATGTTAATATTTTGTTAGTACATCACAGGATTCTGATTTTGTAACGAAAGCCATTAATATAGCAGCAGAAGAACTCACTGCAGTTGCCACCAAGGACTCGGGTAATCTTGTTAGGATATAATTAAACTACTAGACCGTTTGAGGTTTATTCTAATAATATTATCTAAATAACCATATTACTAATATATGATGGCACAGGAGGATTGTAAATTACAGTATCACACATACACAATATGGAGATGCCTATCTCTTTCTAACTAACTAATTAACTTAACCCGAGCTAATTTAATTAAAGAAATCCAAGATAAGAAAACCAAATCAAAGCACAAACAATCCTTGCCAATAAAAATAATTAAATAACCAAACTAAATAATAAGCCAAACTTGGAATTAATTAATAAACCCGTGACCATTCGGTTTTATGTTAACAAACCTGATTAAGTCCAGCAATTTACCCCTCCCTCAGTCTTCCAGGTACACCTGAACCGAGCAAAGCTGGCAACCAAGTCTTCCATTCTGATGAACCTTGAATCAAGAGTACGTAAAGCTCGCTTGTGTTTGATCACAGCCAATTGGTTAATTAATATGCAGACTCTCATCTTTAATGTGTGTGTGGTTGGTCTTCATATGCAGCTGGTTGCTTCTGAAGATATTGGTAGACAAATATTGACATTCGGGGAAAGGTATATCTTTTTAATATCCATCTTCTATATAAAAATGTCAAAATGGGCGGGTGGAGTAACTAGTCAAAACAGGTTCGGATCTCCACAGGTTGAAACCAACAACTTCATTGTTCATATCTTTCATTTTTCAAACATAAATATCTTGTGTGAAGTATGATTACAAAAATATATGACTGTCTGAATCTAACACTTTTCTAACATACCGTTGCTCGTTGCTACCACATATTTCTGTATCCACTGTTAATCATGTGATTAATTCCATCTGTCACTAGGAAACCTGTGGATTATTTTCTGAAAGCTATTGATGAAGTAACTCCCGAGGACATCAATTCCATTGCAAAAAAGCTTCTTTCCTCCCCTCTCACCATGGTTTCTCACGGAGACGGTAATTTTGTGTAAAATTTCAACATATTAACTTTTCCGAATTTATCTATCAAGTCCCTAGAGTTTTTTTGTTGAGTGGTTTGGTCCATTAAGTTTATTTGTCGTGCTAAAAATCCACTCATTTTATCAGTGTTCGAATAAGACTACCCTAAACCGCCCAACAAAAAACTCTAGGGATCTAATCAGTAAATTGTGGAACGTTCGTTCGTTCTTTTAGTTAAAGTTTCACTTATGACTCTCTCCTTAATTTGCACATGCTTTCAGTTATGAAGGTACCAACTTATGATTCAGTCAGCCGCAAATTTCGGTAGTGGCGGGATTGCCTCACCGTGCCAGAATCTGGTACTCTTTTTGAATCTTTTGAGGTATCTTACAGTTGAATCCCTTGGTTCCATTAGTTTGTAAGGCTGAATGTATATACTCATAATTTTTGAAGTTTCGGTGTGGGGCTGTCCAAAGGATTCTAAAAACTAAAACGGGTCAGAATCACTCGTTCATTTTGTTGGGATATCATGAGACCATATCATACCCGTATCTCATGCTTGATCAGTAACCGTTGAAAATCTGTTGAGCATTTGAAATTTATCAGAGCCGATTTTGGTGAAAACTTCCCGGTTCCCGGGAGTCACCCATCTCTCGATTTGTTGTCACCCATCCCTAGATGAGAGATGTTTGATTCGGGGAAAATCTGTTAATATAAAAATGTTCAGAAACATTTTCTTTTTTAAGAATTATTTTTATAAACACTATAAAATTGAACAGAGAGGCCGGTGGCATGGATGGCAACAGGGGTGTGATGGAGGCCCGGTGACGCGAATTGCAGCGTTGCCAGAACACCGATACCACGGTGAGGTGATGATGAGACCCCCCGAAGAATATATTAAATCATAGAACATAATAACAAAGTGTTCTTAATACAATGTTGGGTTTTAATGGAGTAAGTTGATAAAATCATAGAACATAGTTATAAATTGATTGATTGATCCCCTCCCATTTGGTGGAGTGGATATATCATTGCATTTCACTGTGGAGGTTAAAAGTTCAAATCCCACCGGACATAAAAAAATGAATGATGAATGAATATGTGCAACATAGAGGGCTCTGGTTATTTGCAAGGCCTATGATCGTAGCGTGTCGTGGGTAGTATATTTTGTCATGATGAGACCCTCGATTAACTGGGTGTTTGCCGTTAAAAAAAAGTTATAAATTGATAATAACCATAACAGCAGTTACTCTATTATTATTCTTAGTTATTTAACTATTTTACTTATATAATTTTATATATAAGATCTTATAATTATAATATAATTTTATATATTATATTATTTAATTATTTATTTTTATCCTAATTGTGTATATGATATCAATTATATGTAAATATGTATTTAAAATATTAGATAAAAAAAATTCTATAAAGGAGTCTCGTTTAGTTTGATTAAAACTTCTAATAAAACCTTTCTAAAACGACGAGTGGTCGTTTTTATATCAAATTTCCATAATTATTAATATAGAACCAAAGAATATACTGCGCAATTGTTTAATTGTTGTTTTTTATTGCAAGAGTGCGAGACTTCTAGATGTTGCTTAATACTGAAGACAAGGCATGCTGCCTGCCTCCCCTATCAGTTTTATAACCGGATTATTCTTTAATTAAGAATCACTAATCACATGCATGAATGAATGAGATTTTTTTATTATTATTTATTATTGATAAAAAAAAAATTATTACAATAATGTATTATTTAATTTTGTTAATATTTTTTAAATGGTGAATCTACACATTATTTCTCCACTAGAAAAACTGAACCCTTAACCTCTAAAAATGCTTAACCTCTAAAAGTGGACAACTAACTAAACGTTAGGGTATCATTGGGTTAGAAGTAACTTTGGTTATATATATAATAAACTTTATTAAATTATTGTCTAGTTCTTAATGTATAACAAATTTATAATATTTGGTTGAGTTAATTACGGATTGCGTCCCTGTGGTTTGCAAACCTTTTTGAATTGAGTCCAAAGGTTCAGAAATTTTCATCTGGAGGTCTAAGGTTTGAATTTTTTGCTATTTGAGTCCCTGGGTCTAACAGAGTTAATTTTTTCTGTTAAATGATAGGGGTATTTTAGTCAATTTGCGCTTGAGGGACTTATTATGTAATATATTAAAAAATATGGATTGTTTTGTCAAATGCTACAATTCAAATTTGAACATGAATTGTATAAATCGCGACTGACATTTCAAATTTGGTGTTGACATTGATGACATCATCATGATGTCATCGTCTTCCTCAAATTACCAAACCTGAACCAGAAAAAGGAAGTACTCTCCCCATGCCGGAGACACTTTTAGCTCGATTTCCGGTAGTTTTACTTAACCACAAATCGCGTTCGACCCGTCTACGAACTCGTTTCGACGTCACGAACAAAACTCGACTATGTTTGTTCACCGATTCACACCGATGCGAAAACCCGAAAACGGCCGGACAAGTCCGCTAGCCCCAACAAGTACGCAAATACGTCAACGAACTCCCTCTATACAACACATCCATCCTATTACTACTCAACAACAAAACCCCATGAGCACACGCCTGCGCGCCCACATTCCTCAGATCCATATACACCGAGTGCGACCCGTAAAGATCCATATTCAAATTAATCGCCGACTGATCCGTCGCCCACAGCGTGTACGGGTCGTTCGGGTACAGCTTTATCACGTGGGGCTGCGAGTTCTCCCCGAGGCCGTACAACGACGCGTCGGTTGGGAGAGATGTTGAGATCTCGATATACTTGTATTTGAAGATTATTGGATTGTACGGTGTGGATTTACCCGAGGAGTTGAAGAGTGTCTGGTCGTTGGATTTTCGGGTGACGGCAAAGGAGAATGGTGTGGAGATGTAGCTGAAGATGAGCTCGCCATCGGAGAATTCGGAGGCGGTGATGGGGTTTTGGGTTGGCCGGCGGAGGGTTTGTGATGGGGGAGGGGCTTTTGGGTTGTACGGTACTTCCCATTTTTCAGATATTAATTAATCAGCCCTTTTAATTATGAAATGTTTCGTTTCAGCCCCCTTTCAAGTAGACATGACAAAAAAAATCACATAATAGTCCCTGATGTGTAAAATTACTATAATACCCTTTTATTTAACAGAAAATTTTAACTCTGTTAGGTCCAGGGACTTAAATAGCAAAAAAATACAAACCTCAGACCTCCAGATGAAAATTTCTAAACCTTTGGACTCAATTCAAAAAGAATTGCAAACCACAGGGACGCAATCCATAATTAACTCTATTTGGTTAAAAGAAGTTAAATTTGATTTTAATAATCCGAACTATAATCTATTGACGAACAAAAATCTAAATTATTTTTTTGACCATTAATGACCCTAACTCTGATTTTTTGTTGTTAGGACAATTCAAGTGGCGTAAAATATTGAGCACATAACCTAAAAGCTATGTTACACGACTATATTTTGATAGAAAAAAAACAGAAAAAAAGACCTTATAGAGTGCCACGTGACAACACCACACCTTGCCACGTGATGATTACTGTTATAAACTCTAATAGCATTGTGTAATTTGTAATTATTTATAGCAAAAAAGATAATAGCACTTTGTTATTTTTTTATAGTAGCATAGTATATAACATGTATTTGTGAACTTTATTTAAAAATGTTATTTTTTAAGAAAATATATCAATATTATACACATATTAAAGATAAAAAATGTTTGATTTTATGGTGTAATTCTTAAAAAAAGTTATAAAGTATATAAAAATTATTTTAATTATTAAGATGTTGATAGAATTATTATTTATAAAAAAAAATAATATTTACTAAATTATCCTTATGCTTAATCAGTGGCTGACCTAGGTTAACACCTAGGGCTCGTCCGACACCCATGAATTTTTTCTGCGGTGTGTTAAATTTCTGATTTTTACGAACCGAACCCCATAGAATTTTTACATCGACCCTCGACTTAAAGAGAAAAAAAAATATGTTTTATTTTTATTTTCAAATTACTAATAATTAATAATAATAAACCAAAAAAATCTTTTAAAAAACTAAGAAAAAAGCCCAAATAATTACTAAGACAAACCAGGGATAATTTAAGCCCAAAAAAAACTTTAAAAAAAGTCCAACCATTAATTTAATCCCAAAAATCTAAAAAAGGTCATTGGGGTTACGCTAGGTACATATTACGGCAGAAAGAAACGAGCGGGAGAAAGGGGGTGCCTGAATTTCGATTGACGCTGTTGCAGGGGCGATCTCGCCGAAATCAAGCCAGATCGCCGCGTCGGAGGCTCGTGTTCGCCGAAATCCGGAATTCGCCACTGAACTCGGTTAGCCACTGATATCAAATTTTTTTATTCGTCTAATTTTTTTACAAATTGCTACTGTTTTATTATAGATTTATAGTATGGATGCATGGTTAGAGAAACATGTCACCAGTTACTTCAACTAATAGACTGGGCCTTATATCGATTCACAAACCAAAGAAATCTAAGGGTGCGTTTAGTTGTGGAAAACGTTTTCTAGTTTTCCATTTTCAGTGTTCTAGAAAATGAAATGAGTTTTCTATCTCTAGAAAACACATGAAATTTTTTGAAAACGCGTTCTAAACCAAAAGATGGGTTTTCCATTTTCCAAAATAGAAATCTGGAAAACGAAAACGGAAAATGGAAAACAAAAAAAAAGTGTTTTCAAATTTTAGTTTAAAAGTTAGAAAACTCTGTTTTCTGTTTTCCTAGAAATTTTTTCTGGAAAATTACAATTTGAACGCGTTTTCTGTTTTCCATGTTTTCTTAAAAAAAGAAATGAAAAACAGGATTTGTTTTCCACAACCAAACGCACTCAAAGGTTCTTAATATCGAAAAATATCCTATGAATAGACGGCACCCGATGATTAAAGATCGCATTGTTCCTCTCGAGCCAAATACACCAACACCCCGTGAAGAAAATGATGTTAATTGCTCTTCGTTTCCGGGGGAAAACCATCGGTACTTCTGTGAATGTTCATCAAATCGGTAACCGAAAAAGCAAAGACCGAGGGAATACGACACCATTGTGCCACAAGTTAGCCATATCATATTCGAGAAAGCGCATCCAGAGAAGATGTGTTATGCAGATTCGTTACCATCACCGCATAATACACAGCCCAAGGAGTTGATGGGGATATTACGTCGGGCAAGACCATCCCGTATCAGTAATCGATCGAGAATAGCACGCCAAACCAAAAGATTGATTTTTAAGGGGACTGAACTACACCACAGGAAGTCAACAGTAGAATTATGAGAGGAAATCTCGTGGAGCAGGCAGTGTAAATTCTTCACAGAAAAAATGTTGGAAATTCAGTAATGAATCAAGCAATCATTTGATCAATTACAATACAGAATATAGATAATGAATAACAATTCAACAAAATAAATACAAGCATAAACACCACCGTAAGACGATCACGAATAGCAGCAGGATCAGTCCCTGCAAAACAGATAAAGACAGAAACAAAACGAAAGGAACCGGGCTTGTGTTTGACACAATTCCCTTAAACAGATTCGACGTCTGTTCCCAGGGTACACCGGTTCAAAACTGTGTGTACAGCCGGACGAGATACTTGCCTGAAAAACGGTCGGAATGAAGCTGTAGACGGAGATCAGCAGCAAGACGTTGGAATGCAATTTTTCTGTGTGTTCTTTTGCTCTAAACCTGTGTATTTATACACGCAAATTGGGCATACGAAGTGAACATCATTAACCAGTAATGAATGATCGATTTATGTCCATTAATCCATAATGAATGATCAGGTTTGGAAAGCCAAAAGTCATTTCTAGAATCATCTCAACAATGGTTCGAAAATTAACAAAAAACGTGTCGTCCACGGACACATGTTTCTGAGCTGCATTCGTGTCCGCAGGTCGCGCGTTCAGAATTTCACCCCATTAGCCATTTTTTGCACCCCCCCCCCTGCGCGAGGGTATGAGCTAGAGTAAAACATGACACAAGTGATATCTAGAGCTTTGAGGTTTATTCTTATAAACCAATTCACCCTTTGTTTCCACACCAATGTGGGATAGCTCAAATCACATTTTTTCAACCTTAAACAAAAATTCTTTTGAGATAAACATCTCATCCACACACATTTTTCAACAAAAACTGCCCCCACTATCCCCATTCCACTTCCACGAGTTATTTACAGAACTCAACCTTTCCTAGAAGTTAATACCCATCACCAAAAGCTCCTGCATATTTTTAAATATAGTCTTCCATTTAGATCCTTACGCATTAAAAATATAAATGTTTGATGTACTTATGTTATTCCCGTTGCAACTCACAGATTGCAAATCTAATACTATACTAATCATTTTCATGATTAGGCGTATAACATTGGATAGGATACTTCATTATTGATTGTTTTGTTTATTTGTTTCTCATAGGGGCGGGTAATCTACGAGATCATTGTAACACAAACACAAAAGTCAAAGACCTAAAATTACGGTAATTAAGTTTGATACGATGTATCAGATGTTTCTATCACTTAAAATACAAAATACATTCATTCTTGTCATTACACCATTACTATTTCATTATTTAAACTGATTTTAAAATAGTACGAATCAAGTTAAAAAATATGCTACAATTAACTAAGAAATAAAGTTAAATAATAGCACATTTAATTGAAGTTTAAGAAAATTACAGAAAATTACAGTTTATAATCATTCATTCAAAACAATACTATAAATAAAACGTTAAGGACGTCTCCAATAACCATCATCTTCATTTGGATTGTCTCCAAATGGATAGAAGTAAAGTCTATGATCAAAATATTCTTTAATTGTCTCTTTGAAATCATCATCATAATAATCGTCAACCAATAGGTCATTTGGACGGTTAACCGATGCATCATTTGAAGGGTTAACCGGTACATCATTTGGAGGCTTACCCGGTAATTTCACCGGGAGTGGTTTCGGAACTAAGAAAATATTGCGGTATCCAGTGGCGGAGCTTGAGATTTTTTGGTGAGATGACCAGAAGTCATGTGACCCATTTTTTTTTCTATCGCTATGTTTCGATGTCCATGTTCGGAGCGGCGGTCCGGTTCGGGTTCCTTCAAACAATAAAAAAAATATAAATATCGAATTTGGGTCGGGTCAAACAATAAAAACTATAAATACATTAACATTCAAGCCTCATTGTCTCAAGATACACAAACCTGAAATTTTTTGGATTTGGGGGCTTCCCTGTTCGAAATCTCACCTCTCGTGCCTCCTGTTCTTGCTCGAAATCGTCAATCAATCGGTCTTTTCTTACTCGGTCGCTGGTTGCCTGGCTCGCTGCTCTTGCTCAGTTGCTCGGCGAGGAGACGAAGACGACAGTGGCATAGGTCCTGGTCGTTGTAGCCTGGTCCGCTGCCTGGCCAGTGGTCGCAGGTCGCTAGTTCTTCCCTCCATTGTTTTTTTTCCAAGCCCCTATGCTCAATTTGATTCAATTTCTATTTTTTCATTAATTAAACATTTAAATGTTATTTACTAAAGTACCTTTTTTTAAAAAAAAAGTAAAATATAACCCTTATCTTAAATTTCTTTTTTAATAAATGACATAAAAGTTTAAGTGTAATTTTTAAATGGGGACCAACTAAATATATTATACTTAATTTTTTAGTGGTGACCGATTCAATACATATTTAATATTTTTTTTGTGATGACTGACTCAATATATATACTTTTTTACTGAATTACATGTATCTATTATCAGCAGTTCTGGACAAAAAATCCGTAGCGACCGAGGTCGCTACAGGCACTTCAAAAGCTCCACCCTTGGCGTCATCTATATGCAATATATCTTTCAAAGATAATAATCATCTGTAAAAATGGTTTGAATGTAAGAACGTGTAGAAAGTACTTAGATAGCGATTCAATGCATGAGAATAATTTAAAAGTTTATAAGAAAATAGAAGATAAATGATTAATAAGTTGTGACGCTAAACTTTTTTTATATAAAACGTGTAGCTAGAAAGTAGTTTAGAATGTGAAAATAATTCGATGTATTGATATGAGAATTGAATATATGGGTATTAATAGGTGAACATATAAATATTTTTTCTTCTAATTTGAAAGTCGCCCTCCTCTCCAACAGTCGAATACAACGTACGGCTCTCTCATGGTCATGGATGTTCACTTAATTTATATATAACGATTTTTTTTTTATAAAATCAACGGTGGTCTAACTTTTATCAACATGCAAGGTTTCACCCGGCACGCAGGTTACTCCAGATAGTTCTGCTATTGTGGAGGCTTGCAACTGTCTAAGCTTGGGTTGAAACCTACGGGTTGTTGAGTTTAATAAAAGAATTTAAGTTTTGGTAAAGATTTGACAGGTTGGTTATATTACAGGGACTGAATATGTAAATATAGCTAATCCGAGCTTAAAATTCTGTTATTAGGTTGTTAGGTAGAGTTTATATAAATAACGAGTTGCTGTACATGTAAATCCAATCTCTCTCATTATCAATAAGAAATCCATCTCAGTTTTGTGTAATTTCTATTGTGTTCTTCAATCTTGATCTTTATTTGGTATCAGAGCTCAAGGTTGGGCTGATCCGAATCGAGATTGAAGAAGTGTTTCGGCGTTCACGAAGGAAAAGGGGATCCGGTGATCCTCTGGTGAAATCCGGTAACAATACATCGGTTTCTTACCTCGCCGCGAAGGCCGTCGCCTCAACGACCAAGATCGCCGGCGATGGGAGACAATGGAGGAAATCGGCAGAATATTCGCGAAAATTACACTACGATCCCATTGCAGTGCCCGGTGTTAACTCAGACGAATTACACTATTTGGGCGGTGAAATTGAGGGCCATTTTCAACGTACATGGGCTCTGGGATGTCATAGAGCCACAGGAAGGAGCAGAGGTCGATTCAAAGAAGAATAATGCGGCCATTGCATACCTGTTTCAAGCTCTGCCTGAGGAATTGATAATACAAGTCGCCAACCTAGACTCAGCAAAGAAGATCTGGGATTCTATCAAAACAAGGTACGTAGGGATTGATAGGGTGAAAAAGGCTCGATTACAAACTCTCAGATCAGAGTATAATGCACTAAGAATGAAGGAAAGTGAATCTATAGATGAATTCTCTGCCAAACTTAGTGCATTAGCTACAAGATCTGCCGATCTTGGATCATCTATAGATGATGCTACATTGGTCAAGAAATTATTAGAGTCAGTGCCTGAGAAATTCCTTCATATTGTGGCCTCCATGGAGCAATTCATGGATTTGGACACAATGGCCTTCCAAGAGGCAGTTGGAAGGTTAAAAGCATTTGAAGAGAGGGTAGGTATGAAGAAGGTGTCAACCAGTGCCAAAGATCAAGAGTTACTACTTACCTACTCAGAATGGCAGTCCAAGAAAAGAGATTCTAAGTTCAAAGGAAAATGGAACAAGGGTAGAAATGGAAAGTTCCAGGATGAAGAATCAGGAAACTTTGAGAAAGGAAGGACTGATCATAAGAGCAGTCAAAGTAACAAGAAACAAGATAGCAGACCCAAGAAGGATAAGTCAAAGATAAGGTGCTTTAAGTGTGATAAGATGGGGCACTTTGCCAGTGAATGTTCAAAGATAAAGATGAAGGATCAGGAGGTTAATTTGACTCAAGACTTGGAAGATGAGCCAACACTGTTAATGATATCAATAGATGAGGAGCACAAGGAAATGGTCTTCTTGAATGAAGCCAGTGTAGTGCCTGCAAGATACACAGGATCAGAAAGCAGTGATGGAGTAACTTGGTACCTGGATAATGGAGCTTCAAATCATATGACAGGTATACTTTCTCATTTTTCTGATCTTAACAAACATATATGTGGTAATGTCAGGTTTGGGGATGGGACAAGTGTAGAAATAAAGGGTAGAGGATCAGTTATTTTGCAAGGCAGGACTGGTCATCATAGAGTACTAACAGATGTATATTACATCCCTAATCTGAAAAGTAGCATATTAAGTTTAGGACAGGCAACTGAAAGAGGATGTGAGGTTGTTATGAGGGAGGATTATCTGTGGTTGTATGAAGAAAATGGAAATTTGTTAATGAAGGTTAAGAAGGCTCCAAATAGGCTATATAAAATTACCTTGCAAACAGGAGATCCTATGTGTTTTATTAGTAGTGTTGATGACTCTGAGTGGCTTTGGCATGGTAGATTAGGCCATGTGAACTTTCAGGCATTAGAAGATATGACCAAGAATGAACTTGTGAGAGGAGTGCCTAGGCTTAAAAATGTATCACAAATATGTGATGCTTGTATGGCAGGAAAACATGCTAGGCATTCATTTCCCAAGGAGACCTCCTATAAGTCAAAAACCCTTCTTGAGTTAGTATCTATAGACTTGTGTGGACCAATAACACCAGCTACTGGTGCAGGGAATAGGTACATAATGCTGTTGGTAGATGATTACAGCAAGTACATGTGGATGTATTTGATTCAGACTAAGGATCAAGCTCTAGGTGTTTTCAAAAGGTTTAAGCCTGAAATAGAAAGAAAGTTGGGATCTAGAATTAAGTCTTTAAGGTCAGATAGGGGGGGAGAATTTACCTCAAGGGAGTTTGAAGATTACTGTGATGAGAATGGTATACATAGGCAATTGACAGCACCTTACTCACCTCAGCAGAATGGTAGTGTAGAAAGAAGGAATAGAACCATTCTAAATATGGTAAGGAGTATTCTTAAAGCTATGAGTGTACCAGATGAGTTTTGGGGAGAAGCTGTTAGACATTCTGTATATCTTCTTAACAGGTTACCTACTAAGGCTTTAGGTAAGAGCACCCCTTATGAGATTGTGAAAGGCAGGAAACCCAACTTAGAACATTTAAGAGTGTTTGGATGTATTGGGCATGTAAAGGTTGTTAAACCAGGCTTAAAGAAGCTTGAAGATAGGAGTATTCCCATGTTGTATCTAGGAGTCCAAGAAGGGAGTAAGGCTTATAGAATGTATAATGTGCATAGTGCTCAGGTTGTTGTAAGCAGAGATGTTAGGTTTGAAGAAAATAGGAAATGGGATTGGAAACAATCAGAACCTAGTACTGTTGATGTGGGACAAAGTGAGAGCATTGGTGTTGTTAAGGAACCATTTGAAAATACTCCTGAGGGTGAACAGAGTGATCATGCTCAGTCTTCTGATGATGCAGATGCTCATCATGAAGAGGTTGAGTATAATGAACATGATCAGAGTGATCAGGAGGAAAGTCAAGGGGTAGAAATGAGTTCGGATCCAAGTAATCAAACTAGAAAGTCTGGGAGGAGAACTACAGTGCCTTCACATTTTAAGGACTTTGTCCTAGACAATAGACTAAGGCAACTAGAGCACAGGCAGGAAATAAATGATCATATTGAGTTGTTGTTGGTTCAGGAAGATGAGCCAATTCAGTTTAAAGATGCCATTGCTAGTAGTGAATGGAGAAAGGCTATGAAAGAGGAAATAGAGGCTATAGAAAGAAATAGAACCTGGTATCTTACAGAGTTACCTAAAGGGCATAAGCCTATAGGACTTAAATGGTTGTTTAAGATCAAAAGGGATGCTAAAGGGAATATAGCAAAGTATAAAGCTAGGCTGGTTGCAAAAGGATATGTGCAACAGTTGGGAGTTGATTATGAGGAAGTATTTGCTCCTGTTGCTAGAATAGAAACCATTAGATTGCTTTTAGCTTATGCATCTATGATGGATTGGAAAGTGTATCATTTAGATGTTAAGGCAGCTTTTCTGCATGGAGAACTTTTAGAAACTGTGTTTGTAAGTCAGCCTGAAGGATATGTTAAGAAGGGACAGGAGGATAGGGTATATAGGTTAGAAAAGGCCCTGTATGGTTTGAAACAGGCTCCTAGAGCCTGGAACAGGAAGCTAGATGAAGTTCTTAAAGGGTTAGGTTTCAGTAAATGTAAACATGAGTCAGCTGTATACACTAGGCATAAGAGAGGATCAAGTATTTTCTTGGGTGTATATGTTGATGATTTGCTGATAACAGGAGATAGTCTAGAGGAGATGGACCTGTTTAAGGAAGAAATGAAGAAACAATTTCAAATGACAGATTTGGGCTTACTTTGTTACTACTTAGGAATTGAGGTAGGACAAGAAAAGGATGGAATTGTTGTGAAACAATCTTCTTATGCTAGAAAGTTGATTAAGATTGCAGGTCTAGAAGATTGTAATGCAACTAGGATTCCAATGGAATTTGGCTTAAGATTGGTGAAAGAAGAGGGAGGAGAGGATGTGGAAGCCAGTCACTATAGAAAATTAGTTGGTTCTCTTAGGTACCTGACCCAAACCAGACCAGACATTTGTTTTTCTGTTGCTTATGTAAGCAGGTTTATGGAGAGGCCAAAGGAAGCACATTTGAAGGCTGTGAAGCAAATTATTAGGTACATAAAAGGGACATCAGAATATGGGCTAAAGTATCCAAGAGGGAAAATGCAGGGGCAATATGGTCAAACCTTAGTGGGATACAGTGATAGTAACCATTTAGTGAATAATGATGATGGAAAAAGTACTTCTGGAAATGTGTTCTTCTTTAATGGGGCTGCAGTTAGTTGGTACTCACAGAAACAAAAGATAGTAGCTTTGTCCAGTTGTGAAGCTGAGTTTGTAGCAGCAAATGCAGCTGCATGTCAAGCAGTCTGGCTGAGGAATTTGCTCAAGGAAATAACGAGAAAAGAGCAGGAACCAACAATATTATTAGTGGATAATAAGTCTGCCATAGCACTTATTAAAAATCCTGTGTTTCATGGAAGATCAAAACATATCAATCTGAGATATCATTATATCAGGGAATGTGCAGAGCAAGATCAAATTCTAATTGATTTTGTGAATGGGAATTCACAAATAGCTGATGTGCTAACTAAAGCACTTGCAAGAGCAAAGTTTGAAGAGATGAGAAACTTGCCGGGAGTCAAAGAGTTTAAGTAAAGATAAATTCAGTATGTAGCATCTTAAGGTAGGAGCTTAACACATCAATGTAAGTACATCCATTGGATCAATGCTACATGATGCTAATGTTGAGTTGTTATTGAAGGATGTGAAGACTGAATGTGAGGACAATATTGGATTGGATTTAGGGGGGAGATTGTTGAGTTTAATAAAAGAATTTAAGTTTTGGTAAAGATTTGACAGGTTGGTTATATTACAGGGACTGAATATGTAAATATAGCTAATCCGAGCTTAAAATTCTGTTATTAGGTTGTTAGGTAGAGTTTATATAAATAACGAGTTGCTGTACATGTAAATCCAATCTCTCTCATTATCAATAAGAAATCCATCTCAGTTTTGTGTAATTTCTATTGTGTTCTTCAATCTTGATCTTTACGGGTTTCAACGAAGGTCCCATGTGGGCCTGCTAGATAGTCGCATGTTTTTCCCGGGGAACGTCCATATGCCCCACACGACCCCAGCTGAGGCACGGTTAGGACACTCATGTCTGGCTGTCTGTGGGGTGGACCCTCATCTCCTCCTCTACGGAGGTAGGATAGGTGCGCGATGTCCTAACCCATCGTGACCAACATCGCAGTTCCAAAAAAAACATGCAAGGTTTCACATAAAAATAAAAATATATACGTACCGTCTATAGACATTAATCATTACTATATAATTTACAAAATTGGTAAATATATGTATTAAAAATATAGCAGTTGACTTCAATAAATATATCAGCATAAGGTATGATTAGTCCATCCCTACATAAGGTAGCTTTTAGATAGTAATTATCGGTGCTTACTATTCAAGTATTCTTTAGGAATACGATATACTCATTGCTATATATATATTAAAAATTGTAAAAGTTTAAAATAAAATTTAAAATGAAGAATAAATGCTTCATTTTACTCATGAATCTAGCTTCATATGTTGTTCCTTTTATAAATGCTAGTTTAGTTGCAGCATAAAACATATATGTAACATTTAGGTAGTGTTTGGTATGCAGGAATGAAGGGTGGAATGTAATGAGTCATTACATTGGAATGAAAAATGACATGTTTGGTAGCACATTGGAATTAAATGGACCATTACATAAAGAATGTGATTCATTCCATTTTAAAGATTTTCATTCCATAGAGGATGGGTGTTTTTCTTCTAATCCTTCAAGGAATGGAATGACAGTTTTTTTTTTCAATTACATTTCTTCTTTATATTTTATGGAAAAAAATAAAAAGTAGTAAAAAAGGAAAAAATATAAAATAAAAAAAATAAAAACATAAAAAAATGAAAAATCATATTAAAAATGATAATAATAAATAAAAAATTAAATTAGAAAATGAAAAATAAAAAACAAATAAAATATAAATATAAATTAACTTATTTAATTAAAATTAAAAATTAAAAAATTAAAAATTAAAACATTGAAAAATATAAATATAAAACAGATATAATAATTTTAAATAAAAATATTAGTAAATTATATTCGATTACTCCGCTTTTATCATCAAACAATACGAAGCAATAGTTTATTTCATTCCCACATGGTAACCAAACAGGACGTTGGAATGGTAATGATCCATTTCATTCCCTCGACCATTCCATTCCTTAGCTCATTCCATTCTCTCGCTCATTCCATTACCTCATACCAAACAAACCCTTGATATGCAGGAATGGAGGGTGAAATGGAATGAATCATTACATCGGAATAAAAAATGACATGTTTGGTAGCACAGTGGAATCGAATAGACCATTACATACTAAATGTGATTCCTTGCATTTTTTTAGATTTTCATTCCATATGGGAGGGGTGTTTTTTTCGATTCCTTCAAGGAATGGAATGAAAGTTTTTTTTCCTATTAGATTTCTACTTTAAATTTTATCAGAAAAAAGAAAAAAATAAGAAAATTAAAAACAATAATAAAATATATATAAAAAATAAAACATTAAATAAAAACAAAAAAATAATAAAGATAAAATCAAATTAGAAAACAAAAAAAAACTAAAATAAAAAATATAAGTTAAATTATGTAATATAAATTTAAAAATTAAAACATTAGAAAATATAAATATAAAAGAAATGTGTTAATTTTAAATGGAAATATTAGTAAGTTATATTCGATTATTTCGCTTTTACTAACCATGATCATACAATACAAAGTAATAATTTATTTCATTCCCACATCGTAACCGAATAAGACGATGAAATGGTAATAAACCATTTCATTCCCTTGACCATTCCATTCTCAGGCCCATTCCATTCTCAGGCCCATTCCATTCTCTCACTCATTTCATTCCTTCATACCAAACAGATCTATGACCTTAGTTTTCCTAAAAATATAGATATAATAACTACGTACATATAATAATAATAATAATAGTAATAGTAATAATAATAATAATAATAATAATAATAATAATAATAATAATAATAAAGGGGTGGTACGAATGACATATAATGGCTCTCCACCTATACATATCAGTGGGGTCCTGAGTATTTACGAGATGTGCGATGAAACATAACTTCTTATTCTAGGGACACATATTTAAAAAAAAATTATACGTTATATATTTAGTTCTCTTTAATTAAAACATAAACTATTATAATAATTTAATTTAAAAAAGATAGCCCAGTTAGTTATTTACTAATTAGGCATTTAAGGCCATTTCAGTTAAAATATAATTAAATTATTCTATTATTTAGATATATTGTTATAACTTATTTTTTGTCTTGTTTAATAACTTTTTCTATTTTTAAAATTTTTTTTCAAAATGAAGCTATTATTTTATCTTGAACGTAGCCTTAAATCCTCATGACCAGTCCTGATCTACATACACACTTAAGTTACACACAAATACACAGATTATGAAATGTGAAAAAATTAGTCATATTGAACATGGAATGGAGTTGATGCATGGCCTAGTGAGACCTTCCTCTAGTAGGTCTTAGAAATTTGAAGAATTTATATTATAATATATGTGTAATTATTAATAGTAAGAGTAATATAGATTGTCGCTAAAAAAAAATAGAATGAGTCAACTATAACATGGTGTGTTTGTGTGTATATAAATATACTTGAATCAATTACAAACAATTGAAATGTGGTATTATCTTGAAAGAGACATTCTAATGGTAAAATTACTTGCTTCAAAAACAAATTATTAGCTTAAATCTTACAAAATGAAAGTTCTAATGATTTTATTATAGGATATCTAGAAATTAGCGTTTAAGAAATGTTAAAGGTAGAGTTATCCAAGAAAATTTAGCTCAATAATATATTTTCTTATACTAAATGATGCTCATTTCCCTACAGATAAGGTGTTAAATGTTTTCAGATTGTTTGTTTGAAAACTCTTAATAAGAAAAATGTCTAAATCGTTAAAGGATTTTTGCCTAAAAAATGTCTTATTTATTCAGTCTTCTACACAAGTCTTGTTCATCCAGACATCTTATTCATCCAACACCTAGTGAAAAAAAAAACAAACAAACAACCCCTAAGTAATTGACTTCTGCTATATATATCATCGAGTAGAACTAAAATAGAATAGATTGGAGATCTAAGTTGTCATTCAATTCTAAAAATCAAAGGGTCTCTGTTCATTGGTATCTTGGTGTTATAATACTTTGTTTATCAAGTTGTGAGAGTTCAAATGTTGTGAAAAAAAATAAAAAAGTTATCATTCTAACAAGGTTAAACTAGGTGTTGCATATGTTTGTACATATACATTTTTATTACACACCTATTAACAAATTACAACTTGATGAATAAAAATCGTAATAGTAAAAACACTATTTAAGTTTTTTCTTTCTGTCTTTCTGCTACAGTGCATGTTTTCCTTTTTTTACAGTGTTTTCGTTGTTCTGTTTTTTTACGTCTTTAGTACACATATTTTCCTCCAGTGGCAACACGCGTGTCGACTTCAATAATAAGCGTTATCACTCTACTTCGCGCAACACGCGCATCTCGAGACCTAGTATTAAACAAAGACAAATGAATAGTAAAATGGTGATGCAATAGAATTTGGTCAGGTGGCGGCGTCAGTAGATGCCACATGACATGAACATTAATTATATTTCTTTTTGGTTTATTCAAACACAATAAATTTAACACATGATTTGGTAATCTAATATGTGTAGTCTTGTGAGTTTAATAAACGTGTTTGTATTTAGTTGGTGGGGTAATTAATATGTACAATTGAGTAACTTAAATTTTTTTATTCCTAATCTCAACGAATTTAGCACATGAATCGGTGGTATAACGGATACAATCGTGTAACATTGTTATTACGACGTAGGGTTAATACTTTAACTGTTTGGGTCGTTACACAGTTTTATATTCCCGTTTTCTTTACGTATCGTTATATTAATGCAACAATTTTACATGTCCGCATTATTCCTATAACGTGCGTGTTGCAAATCTAGTATATATACATAAATACACATTTATAGAGGTTGGATCTGTTAAAATTGGCTTTTTTTAACAAGTGTTATAAAAATAAATTTTATGGTGCATTAGATTTATTGTATACTCGATACAAGAATCCAATAAAAAATCTATTACAATAAAAAAACACCTTTTTAACATTTTTAAACAATTAAATCTGTTTTTATTTGAACGCATCCATAATATATATAACTGGAGAGAGACAACTTTTCCATTATCTCTCCAGACTTCAGCTAAAGTTTGAAGGAATTCTGGTGTTTTTCATGGTTAAAGCCACAGGTTTTCATGCTCTTCTCTCTCTAGATATATAGATATATATCTCTCTCTTCTTCAAATAGTATATTTGTTGCAAGGATATTTTCAGTTTTCAAGAACATATCTCATTCAATTCAGGTGGTCACCGACATGTTAATTAATTTGATTAAGTTCTTTCTTGTTCATCATAAAAACCCTTCTTCAAATTTGCTGTAGAAAGCTGTCCTTAATTAATTGATCGACTCTTTTACTGTTTTTCGTATCATGTTTCTCGGTCCAGTTCTTCATCATATATATATTTATTGGAATTAATATAAAATATTCAAGAGTTGGTATTATGTTTCAATATATGCAGTGAGATATATGATGATGAAGAAAATCAACTCATGTGTTTTCATTCAATCGTAATTACCAATAAATTAAATCTTCGGTTGATCGATCAACGAAAGAACAAGAATGAATATCAGCAGCTCTGATCTCATCGATGCAAAGCTTGAAGAACATCAGTTATGCGGATCCAAACACTGCCCAGGTTGCGGTCATCAACTCGAAGGAAAACTGGTAATAATTAACTTCGATCGTACGTATAGATTCTTTTTTCATTTATTTAAACTACAAACACACATATACCCTAAAAAAACCTACTCCACTTAATGTCTATTTCAATATATTTTGACACTTAACCCGCAACAACAATAATAGTAATAGTAACAGGTAAATAGGTAGGGAAAGATTGAATATATAATGTTTTTTTTTTTTTTGGATTAATATATATTTTTTGCAATTAATTTACAAATAAACTAATCTGGGAGATGATTAATTAACTTGCAGGATTGGGTGGGTCTACCAGCAGGAGTGAAGTTTGATCCAACAGACCAGGAATTGATCGAACATCTTGAAGCAAAAGTTGAAACCAAGAACATAAAATCTCACCCGTTGATTGATGAATTCATCCCTACAATTGAGGGTGAAGATGGGATTTGTTATACTCATCCTGAAAAACTTCCAGGTCATCCATCGATTTCGTTAATTAATTTCTTGATCTCCGGTGACCGGAAAATTATCCGGTGGCCGGACTGATGATGTTTCAACCGTCGTATCGTGTCTGTCGGTTCGGTTGCGTGCATGAATTGAGAGAATAATCTTGTCATTTTCAACAAATCTGATTGGTTGGAATTTCTTATTATTTTTCTTTTTCCCGAAAGAACCTAATTAATGAAAAAACATAATTTGTTTGTTCCATAATTCAAGCTACTAAGCTTGGTTTTACTATGAATGCGCACACCGTACGTTTCTTGTCTTTTTTTTTTTAATAAAAAAAACACCCCGCCTATATATATATATGCTTAAGTTATATGATTTAAATTATAAAAATTTGATTAAAAAAACATCAGTTCATCACTTGAAAACACGTTTTTTAATTTGTCCTTTAAGAAAATAAATATGCGACTGTTTTCCAATCTAGGTTTCGTGAACTACGAGAAAACTTGTTATTCTAAAAAAAATATTCGTCGAAAGTACGTAAGAAACATGATTTTTTGAGGAACTTTTTTCTATTGTTGGTATATATGATGATTTAAATCTACTTATATTAGATAAAATACATAAGTTTTTTATTTGTTTTTATAGCAACACCTAGAATTAAATTTAATGAGTGAAAATCATCATAAACAATTCTTAATTTATAGGCATTTGAACTTCTAACCTTTTTATAACTATCTAGAATTTGAACTTATTATAACCTTTTGTTTGATTACTGAAATTTAAAATCAATGAAATATATTCTTGATGTTTTAGGAGTTACAAAAGATGGATTGAGTAAACATTTCTTCCACCGGCCATCTAAAGCTTACACTACAGGGACTAGAAAGAGAAGAAAGATCCAAACCGAATGTGATCTACAAGGCGGTGAAACCCGTTGGCATAAAACGGGCAAGACCCGGCCCGTTATGGTCACCGGGAAGCAAAAAGGATGTAAGAAAATCTTGGTTCTGTACACCAACTTTGGTAAAAACCGAAAACCTCAGAAGACGAATTGGGTGATGCATCAATACCACCTCGGACATAACGAGGAGGAGCGTGAGGGCGAGCTTGTTGTATCGAAGATATTTTTTCAGACTCAACCTAGGCAATGCAATTGGCCCGAAAGGACTAGTAACAACAACGTTAACAACGTGTTGTCGAATATGATCCCTGGCGATGGGACGAATAATGAAATGAGCAGGAGTGGAAGTGGTAGCTGTTCTTCGAAAGAGATTAACATAACTACCACTACTACTCCTTCTCATAATAACATCGACGAATTCTCTGCAGTTAGCGTTAATGCAGTTATGTCAAGTTACAATCATATGGATCATATGCAACATTTAAAAGGCGCCAATCATTTTGGCTTCGTCCCGTTTCGAAAAAGCTTCGATGAGGTGAGTTTTATCATGTGATTTGTGAAACATTATAATACACCTAACTAACTATCATGACCATTTAT
The DNA here is from genome assembly GCA_039602395.1 of Deinandra increscens subsp. villosa. Taxonomy (NCBI): domain Eukaryota; kingdom Viridiplantae; phylum Streptophyta; class Magnoliopsida; order Asterales; family Asteraceae; genus Deinandra; species Deinandra increscens. The sequence continues at coordinate 24,981,588 of JBCNJP010000020.1, read as the reverse complement.
CTAAGTGTCACACATGACTCAAGCACATTACTCCTTGCTATAAATTTTTGCTTCAAATACACCAAAAATAATAAGGATTTTAACATTATTGTGGGGAAAAAAACAAGGGTCATTTTTGGAAATTAGTTGAGTGCAAGGTTAAAGGGAGGGTGACCTCAAAATGGTTTAAATTAAGGTTGCCTAGTCATAATATACTTGACTTGTGCTATCAGCAAACCCAATTTTTTATTCTCCCTATGGTACCTTTTGCATTAGTTGTTGTACAATATTGTTGATTTAGCTCAATTAGACTGCGGGTAAATATGTACAACTGTTTGATGCAGGTGGGTACAACCGGAGGGGAGGCGTCAACCGGAAGGGAGATAGGAGTGATGGGAGGCATCACGTGCGATGAGCATGATCAGCTACAAAGACAGCAGCAGCAGCAGCAGCACGTGACCCAACATCATAACCAGATGGCAGCGGCGACTGTTTTCCACGTCAGCAGCAGGCCAACAACGACCGTCGTGTCTCCGCCGCCGCATCCCCTCCATCATAATAACACATCCGTCGTTATGCTTGATCATGACAACTCATTCCATGTCTCAAGAATCATGGACAATTTTCAGGTGCATAATTAGTTTCTAATATCCCACATCAATTACTTATATTTTTATTCCTTAAGCCAATCGATTAATACAGCATTAGAAGGCTTCTAGTCTAATGGTATCTTTATGATTAATAAGATGTTATTTTTAATAGATAACTAATTTTAAATGTATAACTAGATGGATTGGTTGATCCGTTGGTTATATAATGGTCGGGTTATCAAGTTAGTTTATTATATAAAACAAACAGCTAGCCTGACCTGTTGAACCAGCGGATTGATTAACTAAATTTTAAATTTATTATTATTTCTCTTTTGTAAAAAACTTAGGTTACTATTTTGTTCAAAATTAGATATATATATTATTAATTTATTAACTATATTTTTGTTGTCAATTTATTAAATAGTGTATCAATTCAATAACATGTTGAGTTATAAAAATATTATTTGATCAATATAATACTGTGAAAATCACACACATATATATGCTAGTAGGAAACTCACATGATATTGCGACAACAACAATTTATAATACGGTATTTGAAAGGTAATTTTTTGATTTGTCATTAAGTTAATTGTTTAAATTTCCGTTTTTCACTCAAAGCAGTGAGGTAACAGCTTAATTACCCATTCGATCTCCTCCTCTCACAAATAAATTAGATGATTTTCTATTTAAAATGATTTTATAGTAACAATAACTGTATATAATAAAATAATATATAATGTTTTTTTAATGATTTCTAATAACAGCAGCAACATGAACATCATCATAAGGTTGGGGGAGGAAGATCAACATCAGGATTGGAAGAACTGATAATGGGGTGCACTCCATCATCAACAACTGATATTAAAGAAGTTAGTTTTTCACTACCTTTTTGACTCTGAATTTTATGTAAATTATAATGATTTAATATTACATTAAAAGTTATATATAAATTACATTTATATAATATAAACTAGAATTAGAGCTAGGGGGATAAAGCATTTAATTTGTTCCTTTTCCCTTTCCTCTTTTGATGCTAGCTTCTCATTGCATATTTCTTTTTATTAGTTTTTGGATTGGGTTTTACTACTATGTCATTTGAATTTCCTTGTATTTTTTTATTATTTTAAAATATTAATATAAAAATTTGTAGACTTAATCTTGTTCTTTTTGTTATTCCGATCCATTGCCCTTTATAACCTTTGTTCTTTTCTCCTTTTGTTAACGTGTCTGGCTACTTGCGTGTGTTCTTTTACATATTTTCCATTTCAAGTTTAGTTTTCTGTACCATGGAAAATTAATAACGGTAAAAAAGAGATAAAACTATCGGCTCACACATTCTCACCTCTAACAAATATTTGCAATGGATTTGCGATAGATGAATATCGGTCATAAATTTACCAACGGCTCAATGGCCCATGGTGATCCATTGCCGTTAGGTGACCAATTACATTAATACCAAAGACACAGATTGGTGGTAAAGTGGTGGTCCACTAATAAAAAACTTGTGGCTTCAAATCCTACAAAGTATAGATTTGATGATTTGAATCATTTAAAAAAAGTGACTAGTTATTGTATGTACCACTTATTTTCAAGTTTGACCTTAATTTCTGGCCAATAGTTGGAATGGTTTTCACCGATAGGTTTCCAATGGAAATGTCGATGAAATTACAGTTTTCTGGTAATGTGCATATGTATATCATATATAATATAGTGAACATTGGTTTACATGAATATATAATATAATGTTTTGACAACATAAATTTGTCAATTATAACATATTAACACTTTTGTTAGTATGTTATCATGTTAGAGGAAGACGAAAAAATTGTAATAAGAACCATATATGTGACGGATGTTGGCATCCAACATCTCTTTTCTCTCTTTTTGAACAAAAAGTAGACAAAAGTACAAAGAAACTCAAGCCTACACTTACATATGTCTCAAAGTAATAAAAAAAATCCTAGTGACACCTTTTTTCATATTTATCTATCATTCTAGGAATATCATATCCCATGCATGTTTACCTACATATCACGTCTATATATGCCGTCGGATAGAGTATAATCATGGATTGTCATAACCGATTGCATATAGATGTTCGTATAGGATTTCACTTCAACATGATGTTATAGATGATCTTGTTATTGTATGTCGTTTTTAGTTCTTTTTGATCGTATACTTGATATTTTAGCATATCGTGCGATATGTGGATGGAAGATATATAGGGAATAATGCTTCTAAAGACTGGTCAAATTTAATGATTTAAGTATAACCCTTATGTGAAAAATTTATATATATATGATAATGATATATATATATGATCTAATTAAAGATGAAAGTTAGGTTACAATCAACTTATGATTTCAAATTGGAAGGCAGATTAAAGTTGTAAATTGATGTAAGATCCATGGCCAAATCTTTTTGTGATGAATGGCATCCTAAGAGAAAGAGAGACACAACACCCAATGTGCTTGAAGGCAAAAAGCACCATGAAATTTAGGTATAACTTCCATATGCATGACCAACTTTTTTCCTTTCTTTCTTTTCGAAATAGAAAGAAAATTACGCATGTTACCCTTCTTGATTTATTTAAGACATTATATAAGAGATGAGGTTTCTAAGTTAGCAAAAGGTGATTATAATTATAAACTTTTTAGTTATTTAATATAAATATAATAAGATTTGAAAAAAAAAGCATGTTTGGCCATTGAAATGAGCACGTACACTAGTTATTCTGATAATTAAATTTAAAAAATATTTTATATATTACATATGGTTTGATTAATTAGTATATTGTTATGTTATTTAATTAATTAACAAAAGAAACATATTGTCTTCTAATGTGAAAGGAATAATAATAATATTTTTCAAATTTAAGAAATTAAATAATTTAACTCTTTCTAAAAAAACAATAAAATTATACACTCTAAGCCTATTTTAAATCTACATCAGGAGGATTGGGACAATTTTAACATGTAAGTCCGCCCTTTTTCTTTTGTTCTATTTGCCCCTCCTGGCTCCTTGCTAAGACGGGTTTTGTTGCTTATTGAAATCGCCGTTCCAAAAAAAGCAAAATTGAAACAAAGCTTTCACGTCTATTATCATACTAGCACGTCAACCACTTAGGCTAAACGTAATGGGTGCCTCCCACCAGTATCACGGGGAGGTGAAGAAACACAAACTCTGAGTTTTCACGTTGGTCATCAGACTAACACGTCAATCACTTAGGTTGAACGTAGTGGTCGGTATCTCCAACCACCACAGGGAAGTGATTGAGCTAGCGGTGATGTGTGGGAACACTACTGCACTGCCCTTCGACATCACATAAATGTATTTCCACATGAGTAATCCGCCATTCGCCTTCACTCTTTCATATCGCATATCGCATATCGGTTCTCTTTTTCTTTTCTCGTTCTTTTTTTCTTTATTTTAATTTTTATTATTTAATTTTACACACGAGTAAAGATAATACTAAAGAATAATAAGGATTTTAAATAGTAGGAAAAAGTATGAGGTTTAAAAATAAAGAGTCTATCAATGAATTCAAACTCAATTTATATAATTCTTTCTTGTGGAGATCTAACCCTATAATCTAACTTGAAAACGCAGGAGTCATCAGTCACAAATCAACAAGAGGCAGATTGGTTGAAGTACTCCACCTTCTGGTCTAATCCTGACAGTCAAGATCATCATTGAAATCAGCAAATTAAAAGAAGAAGAAAAAAAAACACACACAAGTAAAAAGAGACAGTATCACTATCATCATCATCATGACCACCCTGTTTGAACCCTAGTTGCAGGTTCTTTTTCACCAACACACAGGACCCCATTTTCTCACTCTTTTTCTTTTTTACTTTTCCCTCTTTCTCTCTCTAGAACCCTTTTGCATTTGCAGGCCTTAGATACATATACAAATCAGGTTTAAACAGAAACTAACTGTACAAGAAAACCCCATGTTGGTAAAGAAAAAAGAAGCATCCAAAAAGAAGAAAACTAAAAAAAGAATTCAAGAAAAGGTTCATCTCTACTGGCACCAAGATATAGGAGCCAAACCAAAATGTAAAAATAAAGAAAAAGGAAAAAAGAAGCCTTCTTTTCTGCATGAAAATCATCACCGCCATGATTACATTTTATCATAAGAATCTTATGGCTGTTCTTTTCATTTTCTTGAATTATTTGTTTTTTTTTCTAATTCATCTCTTGTGTACACCATCTTCAACTTTCTTCTTGATATGAATAGATGTTAAACGTGTCATTTCTTCTTAACAAAGTCAGGATTGATTCAAGTAATTCAAGAACTCTGATGGATAAATTGTAAATTAATTTCTTTAGTATAATTTAATAAAAAAACATATTTTACTTAATTCATCTATCATTTTTTAAAAATCGTTCACATCATATTACCTATATATTTCTCTATCAAATTATATAATATTCATTTATTTCATTTATTTATTATTCTTTTTCCTTTCTACCGCTCACGTCTATTTCAAAAAAAAATTAAAAATAAATTGATAGATATGTAGTGAATAGTACAACATCAAAGTTGATGGTTAGATTTAGTTTCCCCTAATAAATAGATGGGGATGCAGGGGCGGACCCTTATTAGGCCCAGGGGTCCCCGTGGCCCCCCTCAACCTCGTACGCAAAGTGAAAAATTATGTGAACGTTTTTTTATAAAAAAAAAGTTTGTGAAGAGGAGTTAATAAATACTTAGTTTGTGAAAATGAAACAAAGCAAGCAACTAGCCTAGTGGTAAGAACCCAACATTTTTTTCTTTATTAATTTTAGTACTATAAATGAGGAGAGTAAATGTGGTACTTCATTTTCCACATCTTTTTTATTTACTTTCATTATAGACCAATTTTTTTAAATACATTAATTCTAGACCCCTTTTATAATGAAATATTACAATATATAAAACTATAGACGTTTTTTAATAGACAAACATTTTGTCATATTATTTTTCTTCACACGTTATTTTTTCTCTTATCTTCATTTCTAGCCATTTACTATTATTTTTTTTACCATTATATCGTTGTCAATGTTACGGTATAGATTTTTTTATCAAATCATGTAGAGTTTTTTTAATCAATTATTTTTTTCTTTACTCGTAATATTGTGTCGCAACGCGCGCATACATTAAAAACTATTTAGTAAGTAATAGACCAAATTTCTTTATGTACGTTTATATGAAACTGAAACATCTAAAAGTAGTGACTCCGTAAAAAAAAAATTATGGACACCCTCAAAAACTTTTCTAGTTCCGCCCCTGTGGGGATGGGTATACAGGAAAGAATGCTAGCTTGTATGATGTTACTAGTTATATTTGTTTTTTTCCTGTGCTGTTTTTCGGTGCTTGTTCTTGTTTTGTGTATGTTGTGCTGGTAAATAATCGATGCATTTCTTTTAACACATATATTTTTCACTTAGAAATTTATATGGGCATAAAACCAGCACAAAAATACAATATGAAAAAAAATATATTAAAAGACATTAGTCTAGGCTTCGAATTAAGATCTAAAAATCAAAACAACCTAAAAATATTTTTTAAAAATTATCTTATAAAAAACGCCAAAAAAAGCTAAAAAAACAATGATTGGGAGGTTTGCCACGTGACAACCTGGCTTGCCGTCGTTGTCGACATGCCTACGCGGCGGCTAGTTACTGGCTCGTTTTGTACACGTCGTGACCGATTTTTTTTTATTGGTCTGATCATTGGTCATATAAAGAAAGCACAAGAATATGTTCATTTTAGTAAAACTATGGGTCAAGTAGGTCAAGTCTGTGATTTTCTGAAAGCTTAATTATATATATATATATATATATATATATATATATATATATATATATATATTGAACGACGATTTCATTAAAATAAGGAATCGGCGAAGCAAAGCGCTACAACCGGCCCCCAAAACAACAAGCAATTACATCAAAAAGAGAAATTACACCAATCCCCCAGCTAACTTTATCCTTTGAAGTTCTACAGTTAAGCCAGGACAAACTAAAAGATTTAATCTCAGCAATCCCCCCTTCCAAGAAAGGCTTCCTCCTGTTGAAGACTTGATCATTCCTCTGTTTCCGTATAACCCAAGTCCCAGCCCTAAAAATCAGCTCCAACATCGCTCTTTTCCGGCTACACATCTGCCCAAAGCTCTCTCTAGCCGTAAAATCTTTCGTGCTAAAGAAGAAGGCCGGGGGGGGGGGGGGGGGGGATTTTAACCCACTGCACCACAATCGACCAAACCAAGTTGGCGAATTGACACCCGGTGAATAGATGTTCCTTAGTTTCGATTCCGATCTCGCACAACTGACAACAAACATAAAGGAGACTTGTTGACCAGGAGGTCACAGGTTTGATCCTTTAAGCATTCAGTTTTACCACAATGGGCCTTTTGACATTAGTTTTCTCTAAGATGACTTCAACTGATGTGTTGGGTTACGTACCCAACACACTTGAAAATATGGCTACGCCCTCTGCTCTCTCGAGTTTGAACACCGGGCATTAATCATTTGCCCTCCAAAAAAAATTAGCCTTGTATAAATAAATATAGTTTGAGCCAATTATACGAAATTAAGTGATGGAAGGTTACCAAGGGCATTTGTCCCAATGGTATGGGGATGAAGGTTAGAGCTTGGGGACCTTGAGGTCTCAAGTTCAAACCTGACTCAAGTGGGTTTTTCTCAAGTGGTGAGTTTGCTCATTGATGGTGTTTCTGGATGAGCCAAACCTAGAGTGTCAAAATCAGTATAGACGGTTGTAATCTCGTCTCAGGAAGGCTCACTCAGGTATTGAAGATTTGGAACGCCGTTTCAAAAAAAAAGTGATGGAAGATCTAATTAAAGCTCAAATTATAAATGTGAAGCTAATAAACTTGCAAGTTAAGAGTTGACTCGGTCTGAGTCATCTTAGTGTAGTCCCAATAAAATCTTTGATATAAAAAGCTGGAATTTGTCATATCGAATAAAGCGAGAGAGATATAATAGATGAACGTGCATGTAATATGGCCTTTGCTTTTCAAGTGACGTCCATATACTAATAAAGCTGGTCCAGTTTCATATCTATTCTATATATATAATAAAAGAAAAGTTTTTGGCACCACAATTTGCCATGTGGCACCACCATATTCATCCTCAACAATTTTTCCCGCCAATAGATATTCACACTCCTAATTATGGAAGTGATTCGTATTTCTATTAAAAAAAATTATGGATATATATATCCAACTTTTTATTTATTGCCTTTTAAACTATTTAATAACCAATTATTTAATTACTAAAGATATAAAAATACATAATTGTCATAGATTATGATTGTATTTATAGTTTTTTTCTTTTAAAAGTCACCCGTGTAACACACGGGGATAAAAAAACTAGTATATCAATAACATAATTGTTTTTTCACTTTATTTTCAAATTATATATATACACGAATAAATTAACCGATCAAAATAAACTACTAGTTTATGTCCGGTTGCTGATTAAATTATTATTCTAGAATGAGGTTATTTAAAAAAGTTACATCTAGATAAAAAGGCTAAAAAGTCAGAGCATTCACATCAGAGTCGTTATAATTGTGTGAGTGAAAATCTTAAAATTTGAGGTTTGATTGTAAGTGGTTGTGAGTAGAAGAAAAAGAAAAAATTATTGTTCATCTATAAATTTGATGAAATGAGAGAAAGAGAGAGAAAATGTAATGATAAAGATATAAAAATATTATTTAATTCTGATTGTGAGTGAAAGAGAAGAAAAAGTAACATTAAAAGTATATATAAATTATAAGGATAATGATAAAATTAAATTAAATCTTTAAAGTTTTTTCTATGTATAATTAGAACGAAAAAAAAGATGGAATAACATCCTTGATTTTTTTTATTTGTTATATATAATATTTAAAAAAATACTATTTTGATTTGACACAATTATCTAAACATGTTCAGATGATTGTGTCAAAATGTTCAGATCATATAATGTAATATTGTGTCAAAAGTTCATATCATTGTGTCAAATGAAAAGAGTATTTTTTTTTTAATTTTATATATAGCAACATTGTACGCTTTTTAAAGATAAAAACACTCGTTTTTATGGTGTAATTTAAAAAAATAATAATTTCGTATGTAAAAGTTATGAAGGTTTAAAAAATGGGGAAACTTAATAAAAGTAACAAAGATAGATAAGATCAAATTGTCCTCATTCCTTTTTAATTAATTAGATTGAAGATATAACGACTAAAATAACTTCTCAACCTTCTTACCCAACCAAACTTTTTATTTGAACTGCTCTATATTATTTTAATAACTTAATACTAGTTGATATGTTTTTAAATTATCTTAGATAAGATTGACAGAAGACTTGGAATAAATTACTCCTAACAAAACTTCGGATTTTGACAAGATTATAATTTGACCCAACCTCTAAAATAAAACTCCTTGGACATTCTTAAAACTGAGACATTACAAATTTCTAAGTTTATTTCCTTGCTGATTATCAGTTGATCTAGAACTCCTTGGACATTTATAAACTTATGTTAAAAAATTTTAAAAAAAAATTAAAAATTAAAAAATTAAAAAGAAAGAATACCCTCTAGTTTCGCATGGATCATAGCTTGACATGTGGAGAGGAAGAATGGTTGCTCTATCATCTTTCAAATAAAAAGATGGCACTCAATGCGTGGCTTTATTATAGAAGATTTAGATGCCTTAATTTATAAAGGAGGTATTAAAAAGGACATTGTACAAGTAAACAAGCACATGGTACTACTTCTTCTAGCTACCACACACACTAAATGTGTGTATGTACATGTGTGTTTTCTTGGTTAGATTCGGTTCCATAAAGAAGTTGCAGAGAGAATATATAGCATCAAGGAATATCACAACATGCATGGCTACATTTTATGCCTTTTATGGACTCCAAATATTCATTCTTATTTTCACTAGTTAATTTCAATGAACCCCTTGCTTTCTAAATGTAGAAACCTTCAACCCATGTCTTAGGGATGTTTGTTTCCATCTAAATAGTCTTTTAACAAGGCAATGTCTGAATCGGTTAGATTCAGACTATATGTTTCGAGAGGCAATGTCCGAATCGGTCAGACCTTGTCCATTTGTTTCTGACATCTGAATCGGTCACTTGGTTTGAATGATGCATACCTCTTACTCGTTAAGCATTTGGTGGCGCAAACTTCTTACTAATTTAGCATTTAATGGGATAGATATTACCAAATAGCCGCTTACGTTGATTTACTTCAGTCATAACTAGGGGTTTTTATGGTCTATCGATTCAACTAATTTATAATACAACTTCTAGGCTGAAACGCCAACTATAGTTTTAGCCTTTAGGGATCCTTAAGATTTAAGAGGAGAGCCTAGTTTTAATGGCGTGTTTTTCAATTAAAAAATTGATAGGTTTAAATCTTACATAGTACATATCTAATGTATTTGTTTTAGAAAATCTAGATATTGTTGTTAAAGAAACTATAGTTTCAATAAATGACAATATATACAAATATATAAATAATAAAGGATAAACGATCACTTCGATTTACAGGTCCAGTCCCAAGTTTTAAGATAAGTTGGTTCTTATATTGTTAAATTGTTAAACCATAAAAACCAAACCTTAAACTGTACCGTTCATTTCTCAAACTGATAGACTTTCTTTGATTTAACTAGTTGTATCTGTTTCTAAATGTTTACAAACATCTTGGATACAAAAAGCGAAAGCACAACTCTCAATTCACGTTCAAAAAGTTAACGGTTAACGAACCGTTTATGTTACACATGATAAGAAGTTTGTCCATATATATCGTTTATTTACGTTTGCTTATCTATGTGTTTAAGTACATTATGTATTTGTTTATATATGTTCATTGGTGATTACGAGCATATTAACGAACAAACTTTAAAGCTTATTTTGTTATCGAATATATACGAATATAAATATGTCTTTTATATATGTTTATGTTTGTTCATTTATCTAAATAGAACTAAATGAACGACACAAATAAAATCTCATTCATATGCATTGAGCTCCTTAAGGGTCCTAATGTTTAAAGGTAATAAAAACGTTTTATTTTCCCTCTTTACAATACTTTATTTTTGTATAATTTATATTGAGGTGTTACGAATTAAATAAAATTGTGTAAAAGTTACATTAGGTGATTTTCCAACTATAATGATAAAATAAAGAATAAATTACAGATTTCGTCCCGTGTGGTTTGCTCGAATTTCGGGTTTAGTCCTTAGATTTCATTTATTACGGATATGGTCCCAAACGTTTGTCAAACCGTATCAGATTTAGTCCCTGAACCTAACAGACGTTAGAAAAATCTGTTAAGTGAATGTTAATTGACCATTATACCCTTATCTTTAAATATCAATTACATAAAAACCTAAATACTAAAAAAAACGTAAACTAATAATTAAAACCTAATGAATACAAATCTGGTAGTCTGGTACTACCTCCCACATACAACGAGAAACCCACCACTGCATATTCAACAACGGTGGGAGAAGTGGCGTTTCGATTGTTTTCCGGCGTTCATATCATCTCTGGTACTACCTCGTTTCAGATGTTGTGACGATAGTCTTGTCGGAAGCTAGCTACCTCCGTCCTCCGCTCCTCCCTCCGCCGATCAACCTCCAGATCTCCGTTTACTCACTCCACCAGATCCGCACGCGCGCTATCCCGATCTCCGATCACCCTCTGCTCAATCCAAACAATCTCCGACTTCCGGTGAAGGATCTGGCGTTGGTTAGATCACCGGTGAGTTCACCGGCGCCGGCGCGATCGGACAGGTGTGCCAGATTATTGGTGTTGTTGTTGATGTGAGATTCAGTGAGGGTCTGAGGGATTGCCGCCGATCGTTATGGCGCTGGAGGTTTTGGATAACTCGATTAGGTTAGTTTGGAAGTGGCACAGTATTTGGGGGAAAACATGGTGAGAATGATTGCTATTGAGGGGGACTGAAGGACTTGTGCGTGGTCAACGAGTTCTCAAGACTGGTTCTCCTATAACTGTAACTGTAAGTTGTTCCCGATCCCGAAAATATCGATCGTTTTAATATATGTAACTTGTTGGTATCTCCCATGTTTTGTAATGTGACCCAACTTTCGCTATCAATGAAAGCAACGGGATCGTCGATGGTGCACCTGATGTCAAAATTGGAGATGGATGAAGTCGGAGATGCTGGATACCGTCGGCGGCTTTGCCAGGGCTCAAGATTGATTTGGAGGGAACCGGTGGTGGTGGAGGAAGAAGATGGGGGTAAAGTGTAATTTTGTTTTTATTTATTTTTTCTTTTTTTTTTGTTTTTTAGTTAGAGGGTAAAAATGTCATTTTTTAAAATTTAACAGATTTTTTTAACGTCTGTTAGGCTCAGGGACTAAATCCGATACGGTTTGGCAAACGTTTGGGACCATATCCGTAATAAATGAAACCTAAGGACTAAACCCGAAATTCGTGTAAACCATAGGGACGAAATCCGTAATTTACTCTAAAATAAAATTTTCTAGACTATAAGATCAATAATCACACATACAAAAAAATTCAATGATGAAATAAGACATAATTAATTAGAGTTAATAAACAACACGATATTATTTAAACAGGACAATAAAGAATTGTGTTAGTTAGAAATGGTCCAAGACCAGTTTGGGCCACGATCACTGCTTATCTTAGACCCATGACTAGGATGGTGTGGGCCGTGGGGGGCACAGAGTGAATAAAACCGGTTTTCAGGCCCAATCAGATCCGCTTTAAAGTAGAACTGGATGGAGTCAAAGAAAATTATCGGTTCGGGTCGGTTTTAACCATTCTCAATGGATACAATCACGAATCAATCTCAAACTGGCGGATCGATGAGATCATTTTACTCAAGACGGTTTCAAGTATCTTTCAGCTCGTTTCAAATCCCGGTCTGGTTTGTGAACCTTTGAATTAACGAAGCTAACCTTTTTCTACGCACATGCCTCATTCGACCAACTTCAACTTTCTTCCTTCAGATGTCATAGTTCGTCCTTCATTGCTAGCATCAAACTTGTCAATCCTAGTAATCTCTTCTTCTACAATGATCACTAATTAACCGAACCGAGAGGGTGAGTATCTTGGCTGGTCAATACTGGGACATAAATTTTTGTGCACAAAACAATGTTGAACCTTTGGCTTCCTAATCTAGGCCAAATCTGATAAACTATTGTTCTGCCAAGTTAAGTGGCTACACATCTCCCTGGTTGCTACCTATCTCGAGAAGATGAGATATGTTGGGAGGCTAATTTACTAATCTGTCGGAGTTAATCAATTGCTGTAAAAACAAAAAAGCCCAAAATAGGTCTTGAAACACCCATGCAAACTGCTGACTTAACAACCAACTCAACCACAACCGCAAAATCCTGTTGTGGTGGCAAACAACAGCAAAAAAAAAACATGGGGTTGCTATCATTAATTGGCTACTGTTGTGTGGCGCGAGGAAAATGATGAATTACAGTCTAGAAGAAATACAATCAAATACCCACTAGGAGTAGGAGCGTCTGCAATGATAAAACTGACAAACGTGGCTAGTAACATGACATATGAGCCACACCTACAAACTTTTGAAAAAATTGATTGTTTTTTAAGAAATCAAGGGATGTAATACATTGGATTTGGAAGTTTGAAAGATCTACTTGCTGTTGCAAAACCAAACAAATCACTCCATTGGTCGCCCGAATTCCCGTGTACTCGATATCCTTGGTCTTTCAATTCCTGTCTCTTTTCAGATTTGTACAAAGTAGCCAGTTTACCTAAATCTGAATCTCCCCTGTTTCATTAGTAGACAGATCAAAGTCATGAAAAACAGACAATAATAATTAGAGACGGGTCAGACGGGCAACGATTGGCGGAACCACGACTTCTTAGTTGGAGGGTCATTGTAAGGTTTTCAGCTCTACTGACTACAATTAAGAGTCCAATTCAATTTTTTTAAATGAACCCCAGTTTTATATATAAAAGATTGGACAAAAGTAGGTGATAAGAGGCAATGCACCCTCTTGACCCTCCCCTAATTCCTCCTTTGTGGGTAACGGTTTGAACTTTGACCAGCTCATATTTAGTATGGGGACAAGCCAGGCCCAACATGTTGAACCGAAAACACTTTTTCCGTTTGTTAGTTTTGTTTACAAATAATCAATGAATTTGCCAATAGAAAACAATAATATTACAATAGTGAATCTAGTTCTTTGGATAACAATCAAGGAGATTGTATGCTTAAAAGGTTTGAACTATTTCAGAACATTCCACTTTTAGCTAATTTTTTAATTTGACCCGTTTGAAATAAAACATAAACCAACTCATATCATTCATAAGAAACTGGGTCGACATTGCCACTTGGCCCACTTCTGACTAGAAAATGACTTTGGTCAGCTTCAAATCGTTTGAACAATTCCTTTTTAACCAAGTTTTTTGACTGGATAAGTTTTGCGATAAAAACACAACCCAAATCAACTCCTTCACTTTTTCGTAACTAAATGGGTTGAAAATATAACTTCTATGAATAGAAGTAATTAGAAGGTTGTGTGCACTAAAACAGACTTTTGACCACTTCAACCCGTTCGGCTCATTCCCTTTTTAGCTAATTTTTTGACACGGCCCGTAATATAAAATAAACCCGTTCATAAGTAACTCGGTTGAGATTGCCTATCATGTCTCAGTATTTTCGAGGAAAATTTACTATCAATATGCGCATGAAAAGTTATAAAATTTTAAGAAATAACGGGGTTTTAGAAATAGATTACCTTAAGAAAAGCTTTTCATAGTTGGTAAATCCAGCATACTGGAGGTTCTTATCAGTACATTCTCTTTGGAATTCACTTCGGCCCGTTAATAAGAAAATCTTGAATCCTAGCTGTTGAAGCTCTGTGTATAACCTGAAACTTGCTGGTAAGGCAGGTGCCTCTGCTAAGTCTACCCACTCATCAAAAGACTTTTCATCAAAGAGCTCTGATCTATTTAGATGAAATCAATGTAGTTAATAATAAAGGATATTATCATCCTAAAGCATTATACTTTCACTTGAGGAATACAAACTTCACACATTTTCCAGGTTTTAGCAAAGAACTTTAAATTAGGTGCATAACAGAAACCAATTTACATGTAGTTATCGATTTTAGCTACCAAGTTACATTTTATTACCAATTTTAGCAACAAATAACATGTATACCAGGTAAGTCATTGTTTTAGTCATTTTAAAAAATTGCTAACGTGGCAACCTACTTGTCATTTTGGTGTATATGTATTAGCTACATGCATCTAATCTGAAATTTAAAAAAAAAAATTTTAGAAAAGATGTAAGGTCACTTTCTTAAATATGTAAGCTGATATTTTTCTAAAAATAATTTCACAAAAGCATCTTTTGCAAATGTGGCATGGCATCTACTAGTGCCACATCAGCAGTTCAGATAAAATTACTCTTATTTATGCAGATTCCCTAAAATAATATACAACTTTGTAGCTGTTTGCAACACAATTATGCAATTTGAGTACAACCAAACCCCCCCCCCCCCCCCCCCCCTCTCTCTCTGACTTTAGTCAGGACTTTGCAGGAACAAGTTCTGAAACATTGTGCCAACTATTCATAGATGGATTTAAAATTATAACAGTGATTGAAATGCAAAACGTCCTGTAAGAAGGGTTTCCTATATTCAAATAAAAATTACATTGATGATCAATCACAACTCATAGGTTTTGGGGGATGATTTTCTAGCTATCTTTAACTCACTAATTCTACTCATAAATCTACACCTTTGTCCACTATGGGACTTGAAACCCCAACCAATTGGTTGGTCAATGATGTCCACTATGTGATTATATGATCGATTTTCTGGCTATCTATCAGATCTATCTTTCATATTTCCTTTTTACGGTACACATGTGTGTATTATAGAAATTACTCACCACTAGCCATGCAAATAAGTAATATGGCTTGTGATATGTGTAATTCTGTTCATCCTACACTATCGACAGATAACATACGGATACAAAAATCACATATATTTAGATCGCATTCAATCAGGTTACCTTTTAAGCCTTATACTATTTCCATTCACATATAAAAAAAACTTCATGACAACACTCAAGAATTCAAGATTCACATTAATATCCCTATGAGAGTGCCAAAAGGGTGGGTCAAATTCCTTTATACTGCTGGCCACATTCGAATTTGCATCTCATTTTTTTAAAACAGCTAACTCACACACACTTTAATCCTACTCCTAAATCTATACATTTGTCCATGGGACTTGAACCCCCAAGCACTTAGTGAAGGAAACCACTCCTTAACACCTCAGATTTGGTGAATTTGCATTTCATAATTTCCATGATTTCTGTTAAACTAACAAGGCCGATATCTATTTTCTGTTGAACTTCCTACTTCACAGAACCTAACAAGTACTACAAGGCACAAACAGGATCTTCTTTTTACTGTCAATTTGATACACATCCATCTAATTTTGAGTTTCAAATGCATCGATTTCATACGGAATATCAAACCTTAACCCTTTCTGGTGTCTGGTAGATCTGCATATCCAAATGCACAAATTCTAGTGCATAATTAATAATAATTTATTATAGCGATAGCAGTAGTTTTGGAATAGAGAAGACAAGCTAGTAAAATATAGCAGTGACAGAAATCATAGAGTAACAAAACAATCATATATATAATCGTATCGAATCATCGATTTCATTCGGTCAAAACTCAAAAACGCATTTGCCTTACCCGTAACCGTGATCCACATAATAAGGCAGATTCGATAGCAAAGTCTCGTCGATATCGAAGATCCAAACGTCTTTGCCATCACCGGAGACATTTACGGTCTTCGCGTACTCCAATGCGTACTCCGCTATGACCTCCGAGTCCGACCGATAACGTTCTCCATTCATGTACTCCTCAACGAATTTCGAGCACCTTTCCGGAACAGTATACCAGACTCCGGCATCATTAGCTTCGATGGAGAACTTCCAGCTTTCACAGAACGAATCGTCGTTTTTACGGTTACGGAGGACATCAGAATAAACTGGATCTCCACGTGGCAAGCGGATTAATCGTTCCGATAGGGAGGTTGTAGCGAGTGAGATGAGGATGAATGCGGCGACGAATTGGCCGGAGTTCATGCCGGAATGAGTAAAAGTATTAGTGGATCACTTTCTCCGACGGACAGGATTATACTCCTGTGGTCCAGGCTCCCGTGTAAAATATTTGGGGGCTGTTTGGATGCCTCTGAACCACCGGGTCTGAATCTGACCGATTCAGAGGGAGTTCTGGTTCAGATTGTTTGTTTGGTCGTCTGGATGAGCACACGTCTGACCGAATAAGAGCTTTGGGGTCTGACCGAATCAGCTTCCAGAATGATGCTGAATGAAGCAGAGGCGCTGGGAAACGACCGGAGGGGCTGGAAAGAAACAAAAACGAGACCGAGGAGACTGCCTTGCACGAGGCTCGGGTTTTCGGAGTTAAATGAAAGAAATTTTTTAGAATCAAACATCTCATTCAGAGATCCAACCAAACAGGTCCTTATGGTTCATCACTTACTGGTTTAGAATCTCTTATTAAATCAGACATCTTACTGGTTCAGCACTTAGTGAAACAGTCATTACCAAACAGCCCCTTGGTCTTTTATTTCTTATACCATGGTAGTGTTAAAGTTTAACCGTTGTTACGTGGACGATGACCGGATAACACACTTTAACACCAAATACAGTATACATGGTGTTAAAGTGGGTAATTTTTATTAATTAAACAAATAAAAAGAAAATTTAAGTGGAATGTTATGATGGGATCTAGACCCACTTCCCTCTCCTTTTAACGTCGTTGAGAATATAGCGCCCAAGGTTGGCGCCCCTCTATAACGCCTAAGTGGGGCGATGTTCGGCGCCACTTAACGTTGTATAACTCCCTTTAACGGAGGTATACCGGATGCCCTTTCTAATTTAATAATCCATACTCCAGTGAGCCTTTCGGCCACACAACATGTAATTATAACTGTCTATTCTATATTTGATAGAGTCTTGATTTACCCAAGAACGTCATTAAAGAGGAAATTAATCACTTAGAAAAAAACATTTTTAATCTGGTTTTAAACTTGAGACCATATGGATCCCTAGCCCTCAACCATCATCCCTATGTGAGTTCCTTTACGAGGAACTTGCATTTGGTTTTTTAGTTATACGGCTCAAAATGGTGGTCTGATAACTAGCTTCACGCAAATAATGCAACCTGATGACACTTTGAACATTACCCAGACTTTACCCCTTCTAAGTTCAAGCTTATGAGTCTTTAGGGGACAATCTGGTAGTTACGTGATATTCCCCACAACAAAGAGGTTAGGGTTTAAATCCTACAAAATATGATGTATTTATGTTAGAAAATCTAGAATTTTACGAAATAAACATGAAGCGTCTAAGTGTTCAACTACACAAATCTATAATTTTTTTTGTTTGTTACGAAATAAACATGAAGCGTCTAAGTGTTCAACTACACAATTCACACACCATTAAGTTTTCTTAATAACATTTTTTCCACCAATAGCACAAACATTGATTTATAAGGATTTAAGCTCGCAATATTTTAAGTCGGGTTGGGTATATTACTAGTTTTTCGTTTTTGACAACTCTTAATTTTTTAGCCAATATTATAAGCATGTCTTAAAAATTGATCCAATAGCTTTTATAGTCATATTTTATATAGAAAAGAAATTTGTATAAAGTAATTTTGTAATTCGTGAACAATATTATCTTTCCAGTGAAGTGATTAGATCTTAACACGAATGGAGCTAATCAAATTAAGAGTAAAAAGTTTATTCTATTGATGAAATAAGATGATTACAATTTAAAAACTCAAAAGTAACGAGTCACAAAGAAGGGGATGAGAAGATGAAACCAAAGAATGGGATGGGAAGAGAATACACACATAAAGACCATCTTTCTTACACTCCATTCCACAAAGCTCCTGCTTATATTAACACTCCCACATACCTTGATGGCTTCTTGAATTGAGCTGCTTTATTGAGTCCATGACATAGACCTTATGGGTTCATAAAACATAGGCCCAACCAGTTTTGACCCAAACCCTTGTCGACATGTTATCTACCACCTCTAGACATCATTCAAGATTCATACTTAGTTTTTCTAACTTGCTCATTTACTCATTAAGTACTTAACAAAACTGTGTTTATGAGAAGTCCAGGCTCTGATATCACCATTTCTAAGTTTCATGTTAATTATAGTTTCTTGTAGCATGACAAGTTTTTTTTTGGCACGGGTTGAAACGAAACACCCTGTATTCAATATTCCTAAACTTTTGATGAATTATGAATGTGTGAAATGTAATTACAGTATTATATTATTTCACTAAGAGTACAAATTTATGATCAAAATGAATCACATGGTTTTACGCATTAAAGATACACTTTTGGTGACATTTTAGCATGTTTCAAAGCAATCCTTTTATTATACATGTTTGACCCGTTAGAGGTGCAACACAAGCACACAAGAAACTGTAAACCCGCTTCCACCTCCAGGGTTTATATATTTCATTCATTTGTTTAAATCAAAATAAGTGTAACCGATAATAATCTTTGAAGTGATGGGTTTAGTTTTTAAAAATTGGAATCAAACCACCAATTTAGGCATAATGTGATTCCTAACTAATAAATAATAGTTAAATTAGCAGGGAGCTGGAGAGATCTGTCGTCTATATCAAGAAAACTGGTCAAGCCATGGTCTTCAGCGTTTACAAAGAGCCCGTGACTCCGGGTCAATGCAACATGGTTGTGGAAAGATTGGGTGATTATCTAATTCATGTTTTTATAGTTATTTATGTGTCTATAGTCCCCAATACGAGGATGAAAACAGTTTTATTCACTGTTTTTTTTGGAGTTATGATCTCCGCATCCTTGTTATATGCCATGCTATGTGTATCAACCGCACAAGGTCAAAAACTTGCAACTCAAATGTGTTCAAAAGTTGTGTGTTATGTAGTTTATGTGACTATGAATGTCACAAGAGGGCATATTATGTTGAATAAGAGAAGACTCATTGTATTTTCATGTAACCAATTAATCATGCCCCAAGTTATTTATTTAACAATAGTTAAAGATGAAAAGATAGATATCACTCATAGTCATAGAAATTTAACTTGGTATGACATGCCTAAAAACTATTTTTAATGACTTTCTCAAGATTATATCATTATAAAGAAAGGAAAAAAGGTGAAGTATATGATGATCCACCCACCTTGGCATAGTGGTGAGCATTTGCAAAGCAATGATGAGGACAGCATCCAAATTCATGAATGTGGTGGCCCTTTTTATTTTTATTTTACATCAACTTGTGTACAACACCTAAACATGTATGGGCACAATAGGCCTTTTATTAGAAAGTTACATAAAATATTATTTCAATAAAAAGTATATATCATTGTTCTAGTATTATTAATTTTTATTGTGTATCGTGTTTTATAAGCACATACTTATGCTAATATACTGAAAATGTTAAGTGCTGCAAATCTTTAAACATGTAATTGATAGTGTTAAGAAGGAATTATTGTAAATTTTCAGTGCGTAATTAATGAAAAATCAAAACCAATATAAGATATTATAAATTTAAAAAGAAAACCACAAACTATTATGTGTGGAGAATATTGTGGTGTTTGATTATGCCATTCAAATAACTCAAATCCATCCTTTACAAAGTGATGGGGACCTCAAATCCCAAATCTTGATTTCATAGAAAAAGTAATGGTTAATTACAACCAGAAAAAGATATATTATTAGGTGGAGATTCTTATTCATATTCTAACTCATTCAAATAGATATCACATTATATTTTTCATCCCTTTACTAACCGTTATTCGAAGGTGGAAATGCACCTCATTTCCCTCGAATCTTCTCATTCATACCGTCTTTATACCGTTTGGCGTCTCTTGTATCCACCAACTGAAAGATAACACTAACATTAAAGAAACAAAAAAAATACTCTATCTTATTTGACGAATTGACACCTCCCTCATAAATTACTTCCTCTCGTGATGTCTCTTAATAGGGTGGTATTTGTTGGATTAATCTTATAATAAGTCAATAGTTAGAGATTGGTTGATAATTTTTTATTAATTATTTTATAGAGTTAGTATTAGACTAGAATTAAGTTTAATTATTTAATTAGTTTTTAGTTAGGATATTGAGTCTTTAATTATTTTATTTAGTTTTCTAGTTTGTATCTAATTAGGTTTCTTGTTTTCCATAGTCTAGAATTAGTATAAATAAGGTATATGGAGTCTTTGTAAATTGTCCCGGTTTATTGAATATAGTGAGTTGATTTTCATTCATAATATTACCTATGATATCCATTAGTATATAATCGGGCTATCTCGAGTAATTGGAGTGATAAGGATCAAGGATGAACTACCGAGCTAGAGACGACTACAAGAAAGATCAATGTAGTATAACATATTGTATTTTGATTTTTAAGTTTAACTAATTACATCTTTGTTTGTTTTATCGTTTCAGTGCCTTTAAAATATACCTTTAAAATTAATCAAATATCCACTTTATTAAACTCAAACTCACACCGTTTTAATAGAGATAAATATGTAGTTTTTTTTAATGGTAAAATGTTATTAATAAAACTAGCGAGGAGCTAAAACAAAATACAACAAACAAGAGAAAACGAAAAAATGCGACAAACAAGAAAGCAACTATACAACTTATCAAGACAAGGCACTAGAGCACCCTCTTTATCGGCAAAAAATATATCACACTATCACGACATCATTACACAATCTTTTTGTATTTCCATCTATTTATGTTGAATTTTAGTAGTGCAATTATCTTGGTTTTAAAAAACGTGAGGCAAGTCAAGGCAACAACTTTTCATACCCAAAACGCATCATATCATATAAACTTTTAGTATATTCATCGTAGATTTTCATCGTCATTTATACCAAATGTAAACACAAATCAGCTCTATATATATGGTTTAATAGCATCTTAATTACCTATATGTACAACCTATAAACTCAGTTGTACAACATCAAGAAGTACAAATCTAGGTCATGTACAAAAAGCGCCGCATTAGACTGCACCTTGGATCCATTTTTTTCACACCTCTGGTCTTATGTCGTGTGAAGCACCGGACCTCTCGCCCGAGACATGATTTTTAAAATCAAGTTAGCTATTTTATGTATCAACGTCATGTTATGTCGCTCGAAACGTAACACGGTGATGCTAAATCTAGTTTGTGACAATTTACATGGGGCCATGACTATGACTATAGAATATAATTTATACAATTTCAGTCACGTCATATTGTCGCTGTTTTTACGCTATATGTATATCTAGCTGCTCCTCCACTTCCCCACGATTATCGAACTTCATCCGTTTCTTTCTCAACAAATCGGAGCAAATCCACCAATAATCGGAACAGTATGTCGTGGCAAGCGTACGTCGATGACCACTTGATGTGCGAGATCGAAGGAAATCACCTCTCTGCCGCCGCGATCATCGGCCACGACGGTAGCTACTGGGCCCAATCAGCCACCTTCCCTCAGGTCTCTCTCTCTTCATTTTGACCTAGTTTTTCTTCATTTTGTTCGTTTTACTTTGTTTGACTCCGATTTTGTTTCGGATCTGACTCGAATCGCGACTGTTGATTAGTAGTAGATGTTTTTAGGGTGAAATGTTTCGGATGTGTGTAGTTGACTGGTTGATTTGATCTGTTGTGGACTGCGGTGGCAATCTGGATCTAAAAATTAATTAACAAGGCTAGTTGTGTGGTTGCTTTGACCTAATCTGGTTAAATCTGATTAATTTGACAGAAAACATTGGCAACTCTAGACTCGTAAAATTGCAATCTAGATCTAAAAATTTATATGAAGGATGTAAAGTTTCTGTATTGGAATAAGAGTGACAATGATTAGGTTTTCACTGTAACTGGAGAAAAGCTTCTTAGGATGATAAGATCATTAACCAAGTGAGGTGCACAACACCATGGAGTGTTCAGATTTTTAGATAAATTGAATCGAAAATCTGGTTGTTCTCTTGATTGATTAAGCTATAGCTCAAGCAGGTACAGATCGACCGCCGTTAGCTGTTATAAAGAGAAAAGAAATCTTGTTTTGTTAGTGGTTATAAAGAGAAAAAATCTTGTGGATGGATTAACTGAATTTTGTAATAACGAAAAAAACTGGGGAAAGTTTAGCGGTTATCGTGACTGAAATGAAATAGATTGCGACATAGTTTTTGGCCCCATCCCATGAAAGTAGTCTAGACTCTAGACTCTTTAGTTATAACCAATCACTAGACAAATAACTCAATTCTACAGATTTTTTGTGCAAATTCACACTTAAAAGTGTGTAATTGTGAACATGAGTGGAGAGATGTGTCAATTCAATTCATATTAAATTTAAATCATTATCCTGGAAGGTGTGTAGATCCTGATTAAAATCTCTCACTTAGATCTCCACACTTTTTTTTTAATAGATCTCAAAGTCTCTAATCTCATGTATTGTCTTTTTTATCCAATCTCCACATTATCTCTTTAACCCATTTATAAGTGTGGACTTTTGCTCAGCTCTCACGATGAAAAGGTCTTTTTAATAAAGTGTAGGCACTTACTCATGCAAAATCATAGGTCATTCGCTAAAATATTAAAGTCTAGGGAAATAATCAAGCGTAAAAGGGGCTTTAATGTTATTAATATAGTTTATGAACTTTATCATTGAAGTTTTATAAGCTGAGGGATTTGATATTTCAAAAGCAAGGTCCATGGCCTTAGGGCATGTCACATGTGTAGTGGACCGTGACTAGGGGCGTGAGTGGCTGAGTTGGCATTATGAGGAGCATGGAACACGTGTTGGCCCCTCGTGAGTAGGGCGTGGGGCGGGCTTGTGAGCAGCGTAATGGGTGTGGGGTGATTTTTGTTTTGTATTTTATTCAGTTTTATCTACCAACCTAAACACTACACATCAACATCTCTTTCTGAATTAGACTTAACGTTCAGACTCACATTTACTATGTAGTGATTAGAGAGTACACTGTGGGCCACACTCAAGTCCATGTGGTGCCTATGTGATAGCACTTTTGGCTCAAACTCACTAACCACTACACATAGCCTTATGTGTGAATTCAGCAAAAGTCATTGTTTATTTCCATGTTTTTTCTATTTCCTAATTACACTTGCAAACTTGAACTGGAATTCCAAACTTACAAATGTGACAAAAATTAATTATTTTTAAGTGTATAGAGATAATCCACACACATTTCACAGATTTCTTGATTAATACTGCAGGCCAAGCCAGAAGAAATAACTGCTATCATGAATGACTTTGATGAACCTGGCTCTCTTGCACCAACTGGTTTATACCTTGGTGGGACCAAGTATATGGTTATTCAAGGAGAGGCAGGGGTTGTTATTCGAGGGAAAAAGGTGAAGAATCTATCTTTTATTTTTTGCATTTGATAATCTCCAATGATTATATGCCGAAATGCAAGTGCATACATGCCATGGTTAGATTAATTTCATATAAGCTATTTGTAATTTGCTTTTGTACAACTCCACCCCCATTAATCTCTAAATGGTTCAAAAATCATTGCATGTCTTTGGACTTCTACTGGCAAAATATAAATGGTCTAAACTCATTCAGCTGTAGTAAATTTGGGCGTTCACGCCACAGTTTTTGGTTTGAAAAACTGACTTCAACTGTTTGCTTCATGATTAAACTCATTAATTATGTGGAGTTTCATCTTATTCATCTTTGAAGCTGTTTCCAAGACAAAACACATTGCCATTATTTGTCATTTTTATCTTTAAATATACATTTGAAGAATTTATAACAAACGTTTCTGAGCATTTACATTTAGTGGCTATATTTTAACTGATTTTATTCTTGTTGAGCACAGGGAGCAGGAGGTGTTTGTATTAAAAAGACAGGGATGTCCTTGATCATTGGTATTTATGATGAACCCATGACTCCAGGCCAGTGCAACATGATTGTTGAAAGGCTTGGTGACTATCTCCTCGAACAGGGTTTTTAATTTGCTTTTGTAAGTCTCCCTTCCCATCAATTTTTTTTTAATTTCTTATCTGTGTAGGGAACAATTTGGAACCATCTATTTGTCAACTGGTTGATTTGGGGCTATGGTATAATTTTGAACTATTTTTTTTTTAATAAACTAGAGTATATTTTTATAATGTAGTTTTTTGTAATCATATTTCAACACTATCCCTTAATTAGAAAATGTTTTTATGCCTAGATTACGATTTGCTTTCACTTTTTTCTCTCGATTTAGTCATTGTACATTTGTTGTACGTTTAAGTTGTTAAAGATGACCTCTTTTTCGGTATAAGTTTGTATTAAAGTACCCTTTAATAACCCGAAGTCGCAAACCAGTTGGCAAACCTTTTGGTGATACAAATGAACAATGCCTAAAGCGGGATAAAAGTGAAAATATGTTGTTTTTTTTTTTATAAAAAAAACCTGTAAAATGTTAACTTTTGGACTAAAAGTGTAACCATCCCGTCTGACGGTACAAATAAAAAGCAACTAGTTTTGGCTGGTTACTCAACCCGGTCTACCATTGTGGCACTACTTAATGGTAATCCTCATATACCAAAACTTTGAACAACTTTTCAGGGGCATGATACATTACTAGTAATTTAAGTTGTGGAAAAGCTCCTGGAGCTGATCAAACTTTTCCTTGTATTATCCTTCTCATGATCAAGTGTGATGGAAGTGGGACACTTGTTTAGTTTTTTGTTTTTATTTTTACTTTTTTTGGGGTGATATGTTGATTAATATTTGCATTTGGTTTGCAATCTCTCATTTTAATATGATTACACCTTTGCTTGTGTATTATTTTTGTTGTTTGGTTACACTTTGCTGGTTACTAAGCCACCAGGTGTATATGATCCGGTTATGGGTTTGTATTTTTAGTGTTTTTCGGTTTCAGGTTTTATCTATATAAGTGGTAAAACCTGAGACCAATCAATTTGGCAGATGAGAGTTTAAAATATTCGTATTTACTGTTAGCTATTTTTCTTTTTTCTTTTTTTGGTAACCATACATAGAAATCTCTCAAGGAGCTACTAATAGCTTGTGCTAGATATGTGATCTCTCGTGAGACATGTGCTCTAACAATCGATTGCAATCTTACATTCGTTTCTAGACTTCCTCTGTAATGTATTATAATTTCATTCTGCAAAAATATATCAACGACCATTAAATTGACATAAATTTTTATAAGATGAAATTTTAATGCGTTATAGATGAAACATCGTGCCTGGACTACAATTTTTTTTCCATAATTAGAACTAAGAAATATAAATGGAAATTTTATTCTTTCAAATGCTTCTTTATGTTTATTTCGACTCAAAGACAAATTTTTATTTGGGTTTTTGGTGATTATCTATTCGTGTAATAAGTGATGATCCGATTGTTCTTACAGATGAAATCTTTCTAGTAACGAATTTAAGATTGCACTTGAGAACATCGCTCTTGTCAAACTGATAAATTGACATAAATTTTTTATAATATGTAAACTGCTTAACAACATGCTCCTAGCAGCTTATAGTTGTTAAACATGAATCTAATTCTCATCCATTAAACTAGCATACTTTTATATTTTAATTTTTTTTTATAGTGTAGGTAATTTAGTATTTTCGTTAGTTTAGTATGATTTTAGTTACTTAAAACTAAACGATAAATTAAATTAAAATAAATATATATAAGACTTGTAAACTGTGAAGTCACTCATTCAAGATTATATAATTTTCGACACTAAAGAACCTCTAATAATGAAACGCTAGGAAAATATACTAGGAAAAGAACATATGTCAACTTAAACTTGATCCAAAACTAAGTCTCACATTTGATGTTGATTTCAACTCAAATTGCAAAATATTCTTCCTATTAAAATTTAGAAAACAATACCATTTTTTCCCAGTCACTCACGTTGACTTTTTGAGGACGTTCCAATCCATCACACAATTCTTGAAACTGTTTTTTAGCACTGATGGTGACTTTGACTTCCCCTTTGTTAGCCCACATTCCACGTCACCGAGCCCATCACATTTCTTGAGGCCAAGCCCAAACTCAGGCCTTTGCTTTGGCGCACTACGAGACCTAACCTTAGCCCTAAAAGACTTGGTGTTAGCCATGTAACCCGGGTGGCTCGCAAAAGAATCATCCATGGAAAGCCCATCATAGATAGACTCGTGATTGCCAGGCCCACATGAGTACGCGAAACGAGGGGTATTGTGGGTTGTCGAGAAGCGAGGCTCGAACTCATGAAGGTTTAGTGAACCATAAATGTGACGCGGGTTGGTCAATAAAGGGGATGGGGTCTGGTCTGCAGCCCAAGCCCATGTGTTGGCTCTAGTTAATCTTGATTTGGGCTCTTCAAGGTCCATTTCAACAAGGTTGGGCCTTTCACTATTGGGGATTTGAAAAGAAGATGAAATCCTTCTGCTTCTTCCCTCACTAGCACCCCTCTGCAAATTTGATCCAACAAGAAAAACTGATTTAGGTTTTTACTATTCGAATTAAAAATATGAAATTGAATTTGAATTTGGATTTTCAATCCGGCATTCAAACAGTACATGAATGCGGTTTGTGGAATTGAATTCATATTATTGATGTTTAAAGCGATTCAATCTCCGTATCCAAATCATTTTATATACGTAGAGATGCATAATATTTCTTTCTTAACTATTCAAATAATTATACCTTATTCATACCATAATTTATTTACTACATATTTTATTCACGGTCACATCATATCTATATGACATCCTTTTCACTATTATACAATTACACGTATCCTAATAAAACATTCGTTCTAAAATATGTATCCAAACACAATTAATATATAGATATATATAATATAATTATACTTTTCGAAAAGAAAAAAAACTATATATATTTGTTTATTTATTTTATATATGTCTATTATTTGTTTATTATTTATTTTCCTTATAATTCAACTAACCGTAAAGTAACCGTCCCAATTAAAAAGTATACCCATTAACATTAATCAAAACTTTAAACTAAAAAAAAACTAATTAAATCGAATTAGACGGTTTTAAAAGTTTAAACCAGCCGAATATTAGGTGATTTTAAAACCGTTAAGGATGGATGATTTAGTTTAATCGGGTGCTTACTATTGATCTTGTGGTGTGAATTTGATCTTGTTCTTGAAGGCGCAATTTTTGTGCCGAAACACTGAATCTTGCTCTGAACAAAGCCTCCATCCCCTGTAGAGTTCGAACTGCTTCTTTCCTCACCAAATAACCCCTCACAAGTGCTTGAACCTTCACCACTGATTTCAGTGCCTTCAATGCTTTCCGACACTGTTAATTGTTAATTAAACCCACAAATTAAGACAATCAATCGATCCACATCCAATTTCAGTTTTATTTATTTATATGTTCGTTAATTAAATCGTAAGATTGGGTTTCAATCGTGTCGGGTAGGAAGGTTTACGCATGGAATTGTTCAACTTGAACGCGTCCCAAATTTTCATTCAAGTAAAATACGTTAACCTTAACCCGTAGATGCTTAAAATCATGTAACCGAACATGACTTGTCTAGTTATTTTAACTCGTTTATCTAAACGTGGTAATCTGGTTGATGAGGATCGTGAGATGTAAGAAAATGGGTTAATTGGGTCATAGATGGATTAGTGAAACTCGACCAATATAATTAAACACGTTAAACAGGTCAGCTCGAACAAATAACTGTTTAATCAATCAAGTTAACCCAAACACTAAACAGATAGATATGAGAACCTAAAAACCAGTTTTTCTAATTATTCGTGTCAAAAATTACAATTTATTTCGATTAGAAAATCAGTTAAAAAATTCGACCTATTTAACTAAACGCGTTAAACAAGTCAACTCAAACATATAACCGTTTAATTAAACAAATTGATAACAAGTTCGATATGACAACCCGAGAATTAAATTTTCCTTTTTGTGTTGGTTCGTATCGAAAATTACAAGTTTTTTTTTTATAAAAAAAATCAATTAAAATTGAGTTTTTAAAAATTTTGATCACATGTTAATTATGAAACAGGAAATGAATCGGAGTTTTCGATTACCAAATGCCCACGAAACAGAGACTGAATTTTAATCGCCGCTGAATTCTCCCGATCGCCGGCAGTGTAACCGTTGGCGGTTAAACGCCGACTCTGACTTGTCAACCTCACGAACGCAACGGCGGCCTGTGCCGCCGCCACGGCCACGTCGGCGGCGGCGGCGGTGACGGCAGCAACCGCAATCGCACGTCTGTTCTGCGCCTCGCAATTGTTGCTGTGAATTGGATTAAACAACGGAGACTCCGGCGGAGAACTGACGGGGTTCCGCCGTGAACGGCCAATGCACGACGGAATGTTGTTGTGATTCCGGTGACCGGAATTCGACTCTGTTTTGATACCAAACAAGGATTTGAACCACCTAATCGTTTTCCCCATTTGTTGCTCAAAGTCAAAAAAGAAAGAGAGAGAGATTGTGAGGTTTTGTAATTCAAACAAATTTGTAACAGCTAACAAATTTTAAACATTTGCATTAAGAGGGAAAAGTCAGCAAACAGATATGTGTATATATATATATTGAGGGCAGGTATTTGTACGTACATATCCATCAGTCACCATAAAAAAATTGGAATAGTATAATTAACTTAATGATATTAAATAAGATATTTGATTTTATGATATTTTCAACAAAAGGATTTTTTTAGTTTTTTTTTTCAACGACCCTTTTTTATTTTATAAATCATTTTTATTTTATTAAAATAATGTTTTCAAAAATAATAACGTCTAAAGTGGAAAGTTACAAATTAGAAAAAAATAAAATAGGAGTGCGTGACAAGTAAGAAGGCGTTACAAATAGCCTGCTCCATTTAAAATTTAAGGGGTAAAATTAATTTGTTTTTTTTTTTGAACGACAAATATTTATTTACACCAAATACACCATTATCAGGGTTTGAACCCATGACCTCCAATTAAGAGGACAAAGCCTCTACCAAGTGGGCTAGTCCCACATTGGCAAAAATTAATTTGTTACAATTTGTAGCTTAAATGGTAAAAACGAAAAGGGGGGGGGGGGGGGGGGAGGAAATCCATGAATCATGTTATTTCTTTATTAAATATTAAATATTAGTTTTACCTTTTTCTTAAAATTTAAATAAATTTTATCGTTTTATTTTTTATTAAAGAAATTATACTCAGAATTTTGTTCCTAATATTAGTATAATTTTGATAATTATATATTAGCATATTATTTTTGTGCAAATAACACTTGTCTAAAATGGTGATGCACGAGTGATAGAATAAAATGTATAGAAAGCAAAAAGGATCGTGTAAAAAAGAAAATATATATTTTTTATAATGATTATACTTTCTTAAATTAAAAGGTTTACATGTTTAAAAATTTAATTTGGAGACTACGTTTGACTTGAGGTCTTGTAAAATATAAGTTTTGTTTTTTTATTTTTATTTTTATAATGTATAATGTATTTGGTCAAAATCAATTAAGAAAATGCCTAATACAAAGTTTGACGTCACGAGCATTACATTTTAAAGATTCGCTAGATTTGATAAACGAACAAACCATTAAATTGACGTAAATTTTTACAAGAATGTATTATATCGTATTCAAAGTGACAACTCAGATCTGAAACTTTAAATTCATTTCACGCGGTAAATGTTGATATTATGTGAAATACTATTAAGATGGGATTGTATATGATCACTATATGACATTATATAATTAAGTTCTTAATATTCTCTATAAATTTAAGAGAAATCCTTTTGCATTAATTCTAAATGGTTTTATAGCTAATAATCCATCGTGTAGATAACACAAAAGATTTATTGAATTAAAAGACATTGTAGCTGTTAATGATAATAACCTAAACCCTAATTGCTTATGGGTTAAATATGAGATGTGAGAAATGTATGATGTTATATATGTGTATAAAAGAAAAAAAGACTAAAATATTAATCTTAGAAAATATATTAAATTATACGCTACAGTTGTTAGAAAGTATTAAAATTGTATGATTGTTAAACTGGAGCTGAATATTATATAGTTTAAGTAGGGCTATTAATTTCTGACACGAGCATGTTAACAAGACACGATATGACAGAGTTAAACATGTTTTATGTCATAGATTGGTCGAAACGTTTATGACATGATTAAAACCGTGTCTAAACAGGTTTCACATCATCTAATTTGTTTATGACATGATTAAACACATTTATAGTTTTAATGTATTTTTAAAATAATTATATACATAATAAAAGTCAAAATTTCTTTTATAATTTTAAAATTCCACCTTAACCTTTTGATTTTCACCGTCTTACCAACTTTGATAACTCCAATTCTTCAAATCCGTCAACTTTTTCTGTTTTATATTCATTAATTTATTTTTTGGTTTCAATTCTCTGAATATTAATCGTGTCTAAATAGGTCGTGTCGTGTAACATGTTTATAACAGGTCCGCGTTCGCGTTTGAAGAAAATGACCCAATTAGTTAATCATATTGTGTTCACGTTTGAAGAAAATGACCCAATTAGTTTACACTTGTTTTGCCGGCTTTAATTTTAAGGGGATTAAATTGAGTTTCGGATCAGATTTTGAGTAAGGTTGTCGAGAATTTTTAACCACATATACACATATATAAAACTATAAACGGAGAGAATATATGGGAAACCAATTTTATAAATTATGTTTCACATGTAAATATTGTTAATTTACATATAAAATAATATTAATTAATCATATACAAAACAAAACAACATAAAAATTTGATTTTCTTAAAAGATAATGATTTTTTAAATTGGTTATCTAACTCCCCATTTTGCTTCTACATAAGCTTTCACAACCCATTCCCTATTTTAACCCCCCCCCCCCCCCCCCCCCAAATTTATGAAAAAACAATTAAAACACTAAAATGGGCACTCCATCTCATTCCTCATCCCATACCTCATCCTTATTTGAAGGAAAACAAACCCATCCCTATATTTGATACTAGGTTAGTAACTCGTGTACTACACGAGTTGAATTTAGATTCATAATATTAGCTAAATATAAAAAAATGATTAAGAAAATTATAAATGACATTATTCATTATATGATTATTTAATACATTAAAGATGACAAATTCTTTATGGTTTCTTTAAAATGACTCAAATTAGTAATTTATCAAATCTACATTAAGTTTACCATTTTTTTTTAAAATAAAATTTTAATTTAGATAAAATTGGTAATTAGTCTTAATTGATAATTTACTAAATTGATAATTTAATGTGGTTTTGACATTGACAGTGCTGGTGTGGACACCTTAAAAAAAGACATGTGGATATCATATTATTACTTTTTTAGGATTAATAATTAATAAATAAAGATATAATATTCACTTCCCATTTCTATTATTTTATATTATTTGCATGTAGATGTGACGGATGATCGTTCAAAACTTTTCTCAATAAACATCCTCCTAAAGGAGTATATGCACCAAGACTAATTAACCAACCCAATAAATTAAAACATAACTTTATAGTACAATCAGGGTCGGTCTTCGAGATTTAGAGACCCTGTTTAAGTTTAACAAAAAATAGGCCCTATTCGAAAAAAATTACAAACATAAAGGTTCTTAAATAAAACAAAAAGTTAGTTATAGCAATAAACATAAGAAAATTATTGTTTTAAAATGACATTTAATTGAAATTAGGCCCTAAATGCCCAAATATTAAATAGCTAACTGTAAATTGGATTATTTTATTAGTTTAGTTTTTAAAATATAAAAGTTTTATTTTACAGAAACTATAAATATAATATATATAAAAGATTTTTAAATATGAGCCCCTAAAATGATAAGCCCTGTTTCGTCGCACCTCTCGCACATGCTCAGGGCCCCCACTGAGTACAATATAAAATTAGAATTATCAGTACTCGGGTTACCCCACATGTTATCATAATTTTTTGTTTTTCAATTTTTTAGTTTAGTTAAAAGAGTTTTTTAAAGGAGAATTTTTCGGGCGTCGCAAAAAATTAGCCAAAAATTGCCCCTATACGCCCCAGATATTCGTGAGTCCAGTAGGATATGTATGGGTCTCTGCGTGGCGTATTGGCCAGCCGTCAAACGTCGGACTGATTTTGACACTGATTCCAAAAACATTCCACCCCCATACGTGACCTATCCGAAATACCGCTACTATACCACCCGCACTTGTAAGCCTTTCTATGTCGTATAGGATAAATTTTACTACCGTGCCTCTAACATAACCCTTTTTAAATGTAAATTTTTCCTGTAAGATTTTTTACTCCAACTTTATAACTTTTGACAATGGAATATTATATTAAACTTTTCAAATATATATCTTTTTAATTCTAACTAAAGTGTAATTCGATTCTATATATGTTTAAAACCAAACCATCTTCCTTTATACCAATTACAAATTAATAAACTAACAATAAATTGGATTAAGGTCATTTGTTTGTGAATCAAATTTTATTAAATTTATAAAATCACACCTAAACTACCAAAATGACTAGCCCGCATGATTCTTAGAAATATAATAATAAAACTTCAATATATATTCATTTTGTAAAAGGTTTAACGTAGGAGAATATAACTTTAATTAATAATAAATTCATTCCCTTTTTAATATACTTTCAATTCAATATAAACACTTTCTATAAAGTAGCAGTAATAAGAAAGAATCTTTGGGTGGTACTTGGGGGCGGGGGGGCCAATAGTGTGGGTGTACAAAATCACACCTTGTGAATGTTTCCTATATACACATTTAGATATGTACTTGTATATCTATCTATTCATGTACGTATAAACACTAACATGTGTATAATGTATACATATATATGCAGCATGCATGTCCTTTTTTGCATGTATGGTACCGTTTCACATACCAATGCTTATACATAACTTTTGGGTAATAATTTTTTTTTCACATGTAAATATTTAATACTAGATTTTACGTCCGCAGCATGCTGGAGCGGATATGATGCGGACACACAACAATTACATTGCTAAAACTCAATGTAAAGAAAACGCGAATAAAAAATGACTAGGCTACGATGATAAACAAAACACAAAGAAGACACAAATACAAAATTAATATGTAACGACATTTAAAAACTTTAGCGTAAAAAATACAAATACAAAATGAGTAGTGCAACGACAATAAAAAAAGACACTAGAAACAATGTTAAAAAAATAATGGACCATCCCACGTGATACTTAACCATTATATATAAACGTTAAAAACTAACGAAATATACCACTTGGCTTAAACCCTTGGAGCGAAGGGGCTCAATCATGGAATAAAATACTATTCGTAACCAAGTCAAGCTTGTTAATATAGTAAATTTTAACATGATTTGTTTAAAATATGCACATTTTGACCCTTTTAAAAAAAATTACAATAGCTTCTTTATATCACATATTATCCTTATATTTTAAAGAAAATACAATAAATGTCTACTTTTTATTTCTACATCAACATCTTTATAATTATACCGTATCCTTAAATATTAAGTGATAGATATAAGAGATTGGTAAATATCAAGTGATAGATATAAGGGATTTGTAAATATTAATATGTCTCAAAATACATATTTATACAACCGCATATTCACACATTACTTGGTCAATTACTAGTAAATGATTGTAGCCCATATCTACATAGGTTTCATCTACATAGGTTTCATCCAGACAACAACTTTCTTGCTCAATGGTATTCGGCTTCAATCAGTTTGGTGTTCGGCTTCAGACAGGTTGGTCCTGAGGATTTAGAGGCCCTGTTCAAGTTTTCAAAAATAGGTCCTATTTGAAAAAAATTACAAACAAAAAGGTACTTAAATAAAACAAAATATAAGTTATAGCAAAAAACATAAGAAAATTATTGTTTTAAAATGACATTTTAATTGAAATTACGCCCTAAATATTAAATAACTAATTGGACTATCTTTTTTAAATTTGATTATTTTATTTGTTTAGGTTTTAAAATTTAAAAGTTTTATTTTAAAAGAAATATATATATATATATATATATATATATATATATATATATATATATAATATAAAAGATTTTAAAACTATAGGCCCCTAAAATGATAGGCCATGTTCCGTCGCACCTCTCGTATATGCTCAGAGCCTCTACTGACTTCAGGACCTGGTGATCGAATATAATGGTGGATGGAGATGGACTGAGGAGAGTCACGGTGTTTTCTCGATTAAGTCGCGCTCCGTCATTTTATATCAAACACAAACAATACCTTCGCCCGTTTCGAGTTTGATTGAAGATGTATAGTCATGTCCAAAGTTAAGATCATGGTTTGGCGTGCGCTTTTGGATCGCTTACTGATAACGGTTTGTCAGGCCGTTTCAAATCCCCAACTAAATTGATTTGTAGTAGTGGTAAGTTAGGGTTATCGAACCAAGGGAATATGTGGAAATTGACTAATTGATTAACTAAGTTAACTAAATTTACTGATTACCTAAAATTAACTAAAGGTGCCACTTGGCTGTTTTGATTGATTGAGTGAATTAACTAACAAAATTAACTGACTTTAACCTAAAAACTTGATTGAATTCAAATGAGACAAATCTAACCACTTCTGGATCCTGGTTGGCTATCGATCTAGAAAAACCTAATTACTTAACCGTGACACATAGACATGCCCCCCAATTGCTTCCTTGACCTAATAACCTAGTTTCCTAATGGGCTGATTAGTCCTGCCGCAAGAAAGTGCTAGATCAATAAACAGTGGACCACTAAAACCCTAGATTACTAGTTAAATTTAACAATTCCGCATGCAGGTATTCAACGGTAGCAAGTATTCCGGAACAACTAGTTAAGCCCTAGGTTAATCATAGAACGAATCCACCAACCAATCACCAAAAGCGGTTAGTGGTGGATTAGCCGGACATGGCTAATGAACAAACGAAGACATAATGAAAAACTGCATTAAATTAAAGTACCGAATGGTTGAAATCTCTCAAAAAGCTCCAAAACAAGGCTCCAATCGTAAAACCTCAGCCTCTGGTCGCCCAATGATGATAAAGATATAACAAAAACTTCACAAATAAGTTTAAATAGTAAACCCTAATCTAAAACTTCTGACGACCAATTCGGGGCGTACCGCCCCAAAATGGGGGATTCTGGGCGTACCGCCCGGATTGTAATTCTCGGCCGCTTCTCTAAACTTTAGGGCGTACCGCCCTGGCTTCTTCACTTCTGGGCGTACCGCCCAGATCTGGATCTCAGGAACTTTCTTTGATTTTCTTCTAAATCTTCACTCGTTCCGGTTCAATTCTCGATCCCTGTACCAGCAGCTTCCAGTTCTTCATAAAACTCCATTCTTAGCTCATTAAGCTCGTGGTACCTCACAACACAAAAACCCGTGAAAATGCGACATAATCCAACCATTATTATAACTAAATATAGCAAAATAAGCACAATAATGACGACACATTGGACTAACATCACATCCCCACACTTGACTTTTTCCGTCTCGGAAAAACTGCCATGGAATCATAATCGGGAATATCAATTTCAAATTATTTATCATTTCAAATTATCAACCTTTTTCATTCCACATTCCAAGATGTATTCATATATACTAATTGCAATTGCCGATATTTCGATCCGACTAAACCCAACCACTGATCTTTGAGCCCCCAAGGTGTTTATAAAAATTACCAATCAATTGTATCAATCTACCAACGTGTCCCACATTCAGAAAGCTCAAGTTCCATCTAATCCCGACTCAAATTCGGTCCAAGCAAAGGGTAATAAAGATGAAATATTTATATATATTCCCCACCCTTATTAAATCAGATACTCATATATCCCAAGAATGATGAAATTGAATGGATGAATGAAATTGTTTGAGCATTTATTTGACTACTGTTGCTTCTATATATATTTTTTTTCATTTTCTTTTCTTTTTTCTCTTTTTTTTTAATGGGTTAATTTTAACTATACTTACCAACGGACATCATCAGAGGCATTCTTTCACAAGGTCTTACCCCCGAAATCATACGTGAGTGTTTTGCCCGCGAGATCCGGAACATCATCAGAGGTATTCTTTCACAAGGTCTTACCCCCGAAATCATACATGAGTATTCTGTCCCTTCACTCTAATTCATTAACCAATTAATTACATGAGTATTCTGTCCCTTCGCAAAAAGATCATAACGTGCCAATTTATTCTGAGGATATATAAGTCTCTAATCTAAAAAGGTCTTTTTCCTCCTAATCATCAGTTTCAACATCACTCTAACTCCTAAAATGGGAACCCACTGACAAACTAATTTAATTACATATTTATACAGAAATAAACACAATGGGATAATTAAGCTTTACTAAATCAGTTGGGCCTACCGACACATCACAAATTAGATATACTTTCCATTCTTTTCTTTTCTTACCAATTTTCCCTTTCTTTCTTGATTTATAATTATGAAAATTGACTCCCAATTGTACTATCATTTTCCATGTACCGGCAATTAATTCAAAAACAGATTTGACTCAAACACTTAAACTAAAAATGACTCAAAAAATGAAAAATCTTTTTGGATTTTTGATGTTTTTTACTTTTTTTTTTTTCGAAATAAACACAACTACCTAAAAATTAAAAAACTACTCAAACTGACGTCCTGTCCCCCTCCCCACACTTAAGATCGACATTGCCCTCAATGTGATAGGAAACACGCACATAACGCATATACAGACACGAACGATAACAATAAAAATAAATGAAGAATGCAAAAATAAATAGACAAAAATAAATAAATAAAAAGCAAAAGTTGGAACACACTCCCCTGATAACATCGTGAAAAGCTCCTCAGAAGTCGTCCAACACCCTCTCGCGTAGATCGTGAATTCCAGAAATCGGATGGAAGAAGTAATGTATAGAATGTCACATCTCAACCATGGTGCTACCAAGAAACACAAACACATCATGCCATGTATATATACAATCAAAAGAAAATCACAACCACCCAACCGGTTACCCCGTACAGTACCCCCAGTTACAATATAATATCATATCATACAGACCATGATCTAGCAAAAACAAAATAACCAAAAAGTACAAGGGTAAAAGAAACAAAACCGATCAGCAGTGGCAATGATATCAGCATGAACAGCACCTACGCCTCACCTCCTCCAGCATCCTCATCAGCAACATCAGCATCATCACCAGCAACAGCATCATCACCTCCCTCAGGCTCCTGAAAGAAATCAGGGATCGACATACCCTGATGGGTCATCATACAGCGCATAGCCCTCTCAATCCTCTCAAACCTCACATCCACATAATCCAATACTGTCTCCTGCACCATCTCTAAAGTAACCTGATCGGCCCTCGGCGGCCTCTCTGGTCTCTGCCTCAGCGGCCTCTCCACCTGATATAAAATCCTATGCTGCCTCGCAGCCCTAGCAGCCTCATCACCTACAACAACCCTATCTCGCACCGCCTCCCACTGGGGTGGATCAGTCATGGTGACCATCTTGGCCAACCTCATATCACCCAGCTCATAATGCGACGTCGCAACCCCAATAGTCAGATGCGTCTCCAAATACCTACCCTGATCAAACACTCCTAACCTCCTAGCCAACCTCGTCACATAAGGCCCCATACTCAAATGAACGCCCGTCCCAGATGTCCTCCTCCTCGTAAAAGATGAAACTAACACTCCAGCAATGTTGAGGTCATGACCTCCAACAATCGAACGCAGCACCACCAAATCCAACTTCGTGCACTTCTCGACACCAGAGCGGCGACCGAGAATAGTACACGCGACGATCCTATGGATATATCTAATGACAGGATCTCGGATCTGGGACTCAATCACACTATCCAAATAAGGAACCGCGCCAATCTCATCCCAAAATGCGGCGAGCTGCAAATCAGTCACCCCCTGCGGGTGTGCTCGGCTGAAAACCCCGCGCGGCAGCTCCGCAAACTCCGGCGCCTCAACCTCCTCCTGGGAATACAACCCTGACAAGACCGCAAACTGTGGTATGCTCATGTGATGAGTCTGGCAGCCTAAAGCGAATGTCAGGGCGTTCCCGTCACCAAACTTTCCAGGACCCACCTGGAAAGTAGATAGGAACTCTACTGTCAGCTCGACATACTGGTGGTCATCTGGGGTCAACGCCCTCCTCCATCTCTCAGTCACCAACTCTCTAATCCTCTCCAGCTGCCCAATCTGAGCTAACAATCCCCAGTCAATCGTATGATGATGTAGCAACGGCATCGCCACGAATCTCCTCATCTGTCGCTCCTCATGCGACCCATGCTCGAACCTCAGCAGCGAGTGGTGCTGATGGTTCCTCCTCGCGACCGGCGGTGCTGGAACATCCGCCTCAGGTAATATCTCCGGCCCCCAGTAGCCTATGATCCTCCGTCTGAATGGGGGGACCGGAACAGCAGCATCTGGATCTCCACGCCGCCTCCTCTTGGGACCGCGTGTCCCGGAACTAGAGCCCGGTTGGTCCGACATCCTGATTCAAACGAGTTAGCACAATAACAATAAAAATGATAAAACCCGGGCCTTCCTGCAATTGATTGTCACATTTCCCAAGCTATTTTTGTATTTTTCGATTTTTTAATTTTTAATTTTTTTTTTTTTGGTTTTTCAAAAATTTTTATAAAGAAAACAAAATTAAACAAAAAAAGAAAAATAAAACTGAAAGTGAAAATTAAAAACGACAAAAATTGGGATTTTGGGAAAATATTAAAAATTCTGTGAAATTCGTCCCAGGGCGTACCGCCCAAAAATGTTGTAACCAGGGCGGTACGCCGCCCAAATTAGTACAGGAAACCCTAATTTCAATTTTGGGCGTACCGCCCCCAATGTTGGAGACCTAAGCGGTACGCCGCCCAAATCGGATCGCAAAAAAAAATGAAATCGGTTAACACCGAGCAATCCATGCGATACCCGAATGTAATACCCTCCGACAACCTCATCCTCACCTCAATTCGGCTTCCTATCAGTCGCATAACACAAAACTAACCAAAACTAACCTAAAAATAACAAATCAACTAATCTACACAAAATTAAACAAAAAAGACTCAAATCAGAACCTGGAAACTGCTCGGGATAAGCTGTAGACGTACTCGGTGGTCGTTGGTGTGCTCGGCGGCGGTCGGTGGCTGTGTAATCCGCCGGCGGAGGCGCGCGGTTGCGATTGCAGTGGTGGCAGTGGTTCGTGTGTGTGTGGTGTAACGGTTGGCGGTGGTGGTGTCGTGTGTGTGTCTCGGCGGTGGACGGACGACGACGGTGGTTGGTGGTGGTGGCGGTGTTTGATCGAGAGAGAGACGGTGGCGATGGCGATGATGCCGACCCGTCTCTCGAGTTTTGTTAAAAAAAATTTTCGTCGTTCAAAATCCGGGCGTACCGCCCAGAACATAATGTTTTAGGGCGTACCGCCCGTATTTTGAAATCTGAAAAATTTGAGAAAATTTTGGGGCGTACCGCCCACATGTGGTCCAACTGGGGCGTACCGCCCATGCCCTATTTTGGCAGAAAGTTTGGAAATTTTGGAGCTTGAAAATTTTTCTATCTTTGGAAAAACACCACTTCTGCACCACCGAGCATGTATACTGCAAAATTTTCATTAAAAATTACCTGGAACGCAGTAATCAGCACAAATCCTATCCCGAGCTTCCCGATTTCCTGAAAAACACCAAAACGTAAAATCTAACACAAACTACGAAACACTCCCAAAAAAAAAATCAAAATGAAAAACAAACCGCTGGGTTGCCTCCCAGTTAGCGCTAAGTTTTTAAGGTCTTCAGCCAGACCGTACTTCCCTTTCACGGAGGCTCAAATATGTACTTGTCACCCAACTTTGACTTAGTAGAGGAACGCTGAGCATAATTCCCGTTGTCATCATCGCTCCATCCCAATACCTCAACGTGACATTCCTCCTTCATTTTCCCAGCTCCTCGACCGTCATCATCGCCTCGATCATGCTTGGAATTACCCTTGAATCTCTTCGTAGCCTTCGGGCCCTTCTTATTCTTCTCACAACTACTTTCGACCTCCTCATGACCGAGAGATGCTACCATACCAACCGGGTCTCCCGTATCGCCACACTTGGGATCATCTATCTCTAATCTTGCAAACCTGTCAACCATAATATCACCTTCCATTGTATCCTCCTCTATTTTACTAGGAGGACACTTGTCGGTAACAAACAATTTTGGAATAGTATTAGTAACCGAATATTTAAAAACATGATTAAATAAATTCAAAGATAATACCTGGCTACCAAACTGCATTGTGCATGTGTTTGCTCTGCAATCAATTTGTGTGTTTGCGGTGGACAAGAATGGTCTCCCAAGTATGATCCTTGGTTGATGTCCCGTATCCTCATAATCCACTACCAAGAAGTCCTCGGGGTAGTAAAATTCACCAACTTGAACAACCACACCCCTCAACATACCTCGTGGTTTCTTTGAGGATCCATCCGCAAATACCACCTTTGTTTTAACCTCTTGCACGTCACCCAAATGAAATTGCTCACATATGCTACTTGGAAGGACACTCACCGATGCACCAAAATCCAACAATGCCTTGTTGGTTGAGAACTCTCCAATCTTAACCGGGATCAATGGTGTCTTCAACTCTTCGAACTCTTCCTCATCCTCACTTTCGTCACTGTCTACCAACATGTTGATTGCACTAATAGGAACTCCTCGGACATTCTTGACACCTGAAGAAGAAGCTTGGTGAGCTGGATTAATGTTAGTATCACTAGGCAACTTACCTGGCTCTCGTCTTGAATTCTCAGCAGCTAGTTGACCCAACTGTTTCTGAAATGCTGCCATTGTCTTATCTTGGAGTTCGAACCTCCGGTCAAACCCCTGAACTTTGTCGGTCAGCTGCCTCTGACCATCTGCAATAGACTTCATCTGCTCCATCAGGGCGGCAAATTGTGCCTGCATCCCATCTTCCGGTGCTAATGCCGGTTGAGCTTGTGGGTAGCTCCCTTGAGCCGGATTTCCACCTTGAGTGTAAGTGTTCCGTTGGTAGCCCCCTTGATTGTAACCGGATGCTCGGCCTTGATATTGTGTTGAAGCTCCACCCTGCACATTAGAAGTTTGAAAGTTAGGATTTAACTGATTATTAGCATTGCCATACCTGAAATTTGGGTGGTTGCGAAGGTTGGGATGATAAGTGTTGGAATTCATCGCTCCCTGGACATAATTGACATCTTCGCTTTGCTGAACCACGGTGGCACATGCATCCACCGAGTGGCCTAATTCGCCACAACCCGTGCACACCGTAAATTGTGCACTAGCCTTCACCTCTTCTGATGCACCCCCCAACTTCATTTGGGCTACTTGTTTTTCCAAAAGGAGTGTCTGTTGGCGAAGTTTCTCGATCCTTTCCTCCGCCTCGTAATCAACCGATTTGACCGCTGCGGATCGCGATCTTCTCCCGTTCTGCGCAAGCCTTTTTGATGTGGCACTCAACCTCTCCATGTGCCCCCAATCTACTTCTTCCGTGTTGGTTAGGAATGTCCCATTGCTGATGGAGTTCAAGTCTCGGATATCCTCTGGGAGGAGACCATCATAGAATGCTTTAATGAGATCCCAAGTGTCTATTCGATGATGTGGGCATTTACGCAACAAGTCCTTGAACCGAGTGAATGCCTCATGAAATGGTTCCCCGGTGTGTTGCTGGAAGGACCGGATCTCTTCTTTGACCTCACTGGTTTTGCTCATCGGAAAGTATTCTTCAAGGAACACTTCTTGCATTTGCACCCAAGTATAGATGCTACTGGGAGTTAGACTCTCAAACCATCTCCTTGCTCGATCTTTGAGGGTATACGGGAAAAGCATTAGCTTAACATCGTCCTGAGTGAACCCCGTGGCTCCAATAGGTATGCATGTGGACTCGAAGCTATGAATGTGATGATATGGTTCTTCTGTTCTTTTCCCGTAGAATTCTGGTAGATGACTCAAGTATTGAGGTCGAACCTCAAAAGCTCGTCTGTTTGTTCCGATTGGTGCGACTACCGCAGATGCACTCGGAACAACGATTGGCTTAAAGTGACTAGCCACTCCCTGAACCGGCGGGTTTTCTACCAACCTTGGGACTCCTCCTTCCATTTGAAGACGAGCTCCCCCATGGTTGAATTGTGGAACTCCTCTTGGGGGGAAGCTCTTCTTCCTTGTGGGGCAACATTTGCCTGTGGAGCTCGTGCTCTGTTCCTTGGAATGTCAACTGGTGGATCCTCTCTATACCCATATCCGTCATCATCCTCATTTGGGTCATACCAGTCTTGCCCCCACTGCTCCTCGTACACGGGATTTTGTCGAAAGTGGTTTTGTGGTGGTGGAGGTTGTTGTTGTGGGGCTCGGCGGAATAAGGGTGGTTGTTTTTGGCGGGGTGGACTTGGTTGTCTAACCCGGTAGTGGTACCCGTCCTCCTCATTGTATGAAGATTTAGGGGAAAGGGATGGTAAAGAATTGTGCCCGTGCACCCGAAATGGTGGAATATGAACCGGAGGAATATTTTGTGGCATGGCAGGGTCCACTGGTTCATTCTGGCCTTGGTTCTGTGGTTGGTGGTGGTCTTGATTGGGATTCTCATTTGGGTTCGGGTTTTGATTGGGATTCGGGTTTTGGTTTTGTGGTTGGTTGGGATTTGGAATTTGGTGAATGTTGGGGTTCGGGTTGGGGTTTGGATTCTGGCCCTCCATTTCTCTTCTATTTCTCTGTTCTGCTCGGTTCTGCCGAGCTGTCCTCTCAATCTCTGGATTGTATATCAACGGAGAGGTCTTGCGGGAATGCCGCGTATGCATGCACAATCACCTAAAACCTGCAAAATTGGTCACAAAAGAGCAAACCAATTACGTAGCACTGTTCCAGGGGGTGTAAATAATGCAATAGAACAGAAAAAACTGAAACTTGGATGG
This sequence comes from Deinandra increscens subsp. villosa, assembly GCA_039602395.1. Lineage (NCBI taxonomy): Eukaryota > Viridiplantae > Streptophyta > Magnoliopsida > Asterales > Asteraceae > Deinandra > Deinandra increscens. The sequence continues at coordinate 24,938,030 of JBCNJP010000020.1, read as the reverse complement.
TCAAAAATTTGAAAACTTTCTGTGATTTTAGCCCCAAGGCGTACCGCCCCAGAATATGGATTCCCAGGCGTACCGCCCAAAAAATGAAATTCGACAAAATTAATTTTTTTTTTTTTAGTTGCAGAAAGTAATTAATTGAATAAAAACACTATTTTTGGGTTTTTTGAATTTTTTGAAATAAATGAAACAAAAATTGCAAATTAAACAAAAATCAACAAATCAAAAAGCGCACTAATTCCCCGGCAACGGCGCCAATTTGATAACGGTTTGTCAGGCCGTTTCAAATCCCCAACTAAATTGATTTGTAGTAGTGGTAAGTTAGGGTTATCGAACCAAGGGAATATGTGGAAATTGACTAATTGATTAACTAAGTTAACTAAATTTACTGATTACCTAAAATTAACTAAAGGTGCCACTTGGCTGTTTTGATTGATTGAGTGAATTAACTAACAAAATTAACTGACTTTAACCTAAAAACTTGATTGAATTCAAATGAGACAAATCTAACCACTTCTGGATCCTGGTTGGCTATCGATCTAGAAAAACCTAATTACTTAACCGTGACACATAGACATGCCCCCCAATTGCTTCCTTGACCTAATAACCTAGTTTCCTAATGGGCTGATTAGTCCTGCCGCAAGAAAGTGCTAGATCAATAAACAGTGGACCACTAAAACCCTAGATTACTAGTTAAATTTAACAATTCCGCATGCAGGTATTCAACGGTAGCAAGTATTCCGGAACAACTAGTTAAGCCCTAGGTTAATCATAGAACGAATCCACCAACCAATCACCAAAAGCGGTTAGTGGTGGATTAGCCGGACATGGCTAATGAACAAACGAAGACATAATGAAAAACTGCATTAAATTAAAGTACCGAATGGTTGAAATCTCTCAAAAAGCTCCAAAACAAGGCTCCAATCGTAAAACCTCAGCCTCTGGTCGCACAATGATGATAAAGATATAACAAAAACTTCACAAATAAGTTTAAATAGTAAACCCTAATCTAAAACTTCTGACGACCAATTCGGGGCGTACCGCCCCAAAATGGGGGATTCTGGGCGTACCGCCCGGATTGTAATTCTCGGCCGCTTCTCTAAACTTTAGGGCGTACCGCCCTGGCTTCTTCACTTCTGGGCGTACCGCCCAGATCTGGATCTCAGGAACTTTCTTTGATTTTCTTCTAAATCTTCACTCGTTCCGGTTCAATTCTCGATCCCTGTACCAGCAGCTTCCAGTTCTTCATAAAACTCCATTCTTAGCTCATTAAGCTCGTGGTACCTCACAACACAAAAACCCGTGAAAATGCGACATAATCCAACCATTATTATAACTAAATATAGCAAAATAAGCACAATAATGACGACACATTGGACTAACATCACATCCCCACACTTGACTTTTTCCGTCTCGGAAAAACTGCCATGGAATCATAATCGGGAATATCAATTTCAAATTATTTATCATTTCAAATTATCAACCTTTTTCATTCCACATTCCAAGATGTATTCATATATACTAATTGCAATTGCCGATATTTCGATCCGACTAAACCCAACCACTGATCTTTGAGCCCCCAAGGTGTTTATAAAAATTACCAATCAATTGTATCAATCTACCAACGTGTCCCACATTCAGAAAGCTCAAGTTCCATCTAATCCCGACTCAAATTCGGTCCAAGCAAAGGGTAATAAAGATGAAATATTTATATATATTCCCCACCCTTATTAAATCAGATACTCATATATCCCAAGAATGATGAAATTGAATGGATGAATGAAATTGTTTGAGCATTTATTTGACTACTGTTGCTTCTATATATATTTTTTTTCATTTTCTTTTCTTTTTTCTCTTTTTTTTTAATGGGTTAATTTTAACTATACTTACCAACGGACATCATCAGAGGCATTCTTTCACAAGGTCTTACCCCCGAAATCATACGTGAGTGTTTTGCCCGCGAGATCCGGAACATCATCAGAGGTATTCTTTCACAAGGTCTTACCCCCGAAATCATACATGAGTATTCTGTCCCTTCACTCTAATTCATTAACCAATTAATTACATGAGTATTCTGTCCCTTCGCAAAAAGATCATAACGTGCCAATTTATTCTGAGGATATATAAGTCTCTAATCTAAAAAGGTCTTTTTCCTCCTAATCATCAGTTTCAACATCACTCTAACTCCTAAAATGGGAACCCACTGGCAAACTAATTTAATTACATATTTATACAGAAATAAACACAATGGGATAATTAAGCTTTACTAAATCAGTTGGGCCTACCGACACATCACAAATTAGATATACTTTCCATTCTTTTCTTTTCTTACCAACATGTGGTGCATTTGGATTAAAAGGAACAATGCAATTTTTAACAATAGACCTCCTTCAGTGCAGCGGGTGGTGTTGGAGATCAAAAACTAGAGTTTTATTTGGTTTAATTATTGTTGTAATGATCGGCCTATTAGTTGGCATAACTGGCCTTCTTTTCCCATGTAAGTCTGTTTTGGTTGGTGGTCGTTGGCTTCTTGCTAGGGCTTTTGCCTTGTTTCTAATATATCGTCGTTAAAAAAAAAAACTTTCTTGGTATTCTCTCATTCCTCTAGAGGATCCACTGTTATATCGGATGACTATTGGTGCATTACAATATTTTTTCTTGACTCTCCATTAGATTGCATACGTATCCAATAAGGTTTCTCGGTTCCTATAGAAACCTACTCATCGATATTAGGGGTAGTAAGGTGTTTTTTAGGTACCTTATAAATTGAACTAGCTCTCATGGACTACTATTTGACGATTTACCAATTCAAAGTTGCATGCTTATTTTGATGTTGACTGGGCCGGATGCCCTGATAATAGACGTTCTGTTATAGGTTATTACATCTTTCTTGCACTTAAGCTTATTAGTTAGAGTTCCGGAAAACAACACACTGTTACTCGTTCTAGCATCAAGGTTGATTATCATGCACGGGCTCACACAACTACAGAGGTTCACTGATTTTTACATGTATTGCATGAGCTTCATCTTCATAAGTCATGTCCACCAACACTTTGGTTTGAGTGTCTGACAATCTTGGTGCCACATACTTGATAGTCGATTCAGCATTTTACCAGTGCACAAAACATCTCAAGATTGATCTACACTTTATTCGAGATATGATTTTAGCATAGACTCTCACTATCAATTATGTTTCTACCATTACCCAACTTGTAGATATTTTAAACAAACGGTTGTCATCCTCTCAGTTGACACTCTCGGGTCCAAGCTTCACGTAGATTCCTATTTAAGGATGAATATATATTAGACAGTATACTATCTCTATATCCATTGTATGTTTCTGAAGATAGTATTGTATTTTCTATTATTGTGGTTTATTAGTTTTTAGTCTGTATATGCCTTGTTTTTAACCTTTTATTACCAAGTAACAATTTATAATTTACATACATTTTTAATATTTTCTTAAAAAATGAATAATTATAGCCAATAGATATTATATATTATATAATCATAATACATGCAAATTGCGTCTTGTTCTAGTGACTTTAAATGATTAACTCATATTCTAAGAAGACATAAAGTAGACACAATATATTTTAAAATAGTCTTTCTTTAAAACAAATATATAATAAATGATAACAGTAATAGCAACTACTGTTACTGTAACATGGTAAAGAACATTATCCCAAAAATGCAACTATACGATAGTTCAATGGAAAGCAAGAATCAATCATACTCAAGTTAATTATGAATTTTATTGTCATTCCTTGATTTCTTTTGTAGTTACATTCCAAAATAAATTGTTCCATTTGAACTCAACATATCACATATATTAGGTGTACGAGCCAGTGTGGGACATTTCACAGATGACGTCAGTATCGAGTAGACTGAGGTGGTGTTTGTTTTTCTGCAAAAACTCTTTCTGTTCTGTCTGCGCCGCGCAGACCACGCGCAGACATTTAGGTCTGCAGACTGTTTGTTTTCTCGAAAACATTTCATTAAAAAATGTCTGCACAGACTCTTCTTGGTGCAGATGTGACTCAGTCACTTCTGACATCCTCTAACCATCTCTTTAAACTGTTTTTACATTAAAAAACATTTTTAAACAGTTTTTTTAATTCTTTTATAAAAATACATTTTATTAAGTCCTTTTTAAAAAACTTTTTCTAAAAAAACTTTTTTAAGAAACTTCTTTAACCACTTTTTTTAAATCGTCTTTTAAAAAAGTAAAAAAAAACATTTGAAACAATTAATTTTAAAAAATAAATTTTAAAATGTTTTTTTTAAATTAGTTTTTTTTAAAGTGTTTTTTAAAAAAGTTTTGTTTTTAAAAAACGTTTTTAAACAATTATTTTAAGAAAAAATATTTCAAACAATTATTAAACAAAACTTTTTAAACATTTATTTAAAAACGTTTTTATACTGTTTAAAAAACATTTTTTTAACAGTTTTTATAAAATATTTTTGATATTTTTTTTTAAAAGAAAATTGTTTAAAAAACAATTGTTTGCTAAAATATACAGAAAGAAATAAAATGATTGAATTATGTATAAGTTTAAAAAATGATTTATTTAAATTTCAATTTATTTTAGCAGTCTGCATAAGTTAAAAAACAAACACTCTTCTTCTTACAGACTGCAGAGGTTTAGTCCACCTCTTCTGCTACAGATGTCTGCAGATGTGGTCCGCAGACTGCAGACATTTTACCTTTTCAAAAACAAACAGCACCTGAGTTGTGTGTTTATGTTTTCCCTATTTTTTCCCCACCTCGCCCGGTCTAGTTTCGTCTTTGTTGGTATTTGGAGTTATACAACATCGATCAGCAACCATTAAAATATCAAATTTTAATTTATGAAATACCAGTGTACGTTGCAGAAATCGTCATTAATCGTTGACTAATCGTTTGACGCCCCTCAACCGTCTACGATTAAGGGTTTGAAGGTCAGTTGGTTAACGACGGTCAACATCGGTCCTTGGCGGTCTTGAAGGTTAGCCAAAAAAAAATTTGATAAAAAAACACTTAAAAAACCTCAAAAATCTCGCTGTAGGCTTATTTTAATAAAGTATGAGTCCGAGGATGATGTGGTAGTGTCTGAACTTTAAAGATGGGTACGAGTTGGATGGAGTCTAAATATTGGAATCACTCGGATAAGGTTAAATAAAGATGAAGATTTAAATATGACAATGTGTTTGTTTTTTGAGACTATTAACCGTATTAAACTTTACTGTTGTGGATTTTGATTTTTTTAACGTTATTTACTTATTAATTATACTAGGATATTGACATATTAAAAATATATACATGTTTATATTTATTTTTTTATAATGATTTAGGTCTCTGATTAATTCCCGGTTAATCACTTAACCCCAGTCGACCGCCGAACGATTTCTGAAACCTTGTGAAATACTATAAAGTGAAGGTATTTTATAGCCGAGTTTCTAAAATGTTTGGTAGCTATAAAAGCTTGATTGACATTATGTCCAAAAACAAAGCAACTTATTTTGTTTGTTGAGGAGGAAGGGTGACAAATGAAGTGTGTTTTTGTTCACTCTTTAACCATCAAACCATGCCAATATTGTGAAACCTTTTATCCTTCCATCGTTTTTAATATTACCTTACCCCACCAATATTTCAAACTTCAAAAATAATTCATCTCTCATAACAAAATAGTATTTACTTACTTTGACATAAACTTTATAATAAAATATACAACATAGAGTTAAATAACTAAAAAGTGTACGACTCATCTAAATTTTACATTTTATAATCTAGTCAAATATTAAGTTTAGTAACTAAAAACTATTTAGTTAAAATTACGAAATTTTCTAGCTAAATGATAAAAGGAGAAAAAAATACCCAAAGTATTTAATTATTGTTAGTTAGATATTAAATTAAAAGAATTTTTTGTTAAAAAAATAAGATAAAAGCATCAAAATCAAAATGGTGTGTGTGCTGGGTTGGGTGGGGGTTGGTCTTGGTGGTGTTTGGAAAATCTTTGTTGGTTTCTTTTGTTTAAAAAATAACTTACTTTTAATTTGTTTCACATTTAACTTATACATTTAACATAAATGTGTGACATTCTTATATTGTCTCATTCACACACACACACACACACACACATATATATATATATATATATATATATATATATATATATATATATATAGGGTGAGGTTCATTGTAGACACTTTCACATGTGAAATTGCTCTTTTTCACATGTAAAATTTTCTAAATAATGAGAAAAAAGAAAAAAAAGAAAAAGGGAATTAATCACAACCATTAGATCAAGAGATCTAATGGTGAAATAAGGTGTCTACATGTCTACACTTATGAGGGTGTCTACAATGAACTTTTCACTATATATATATATATATATATATATATATATATATATATATATATATATATATATAATATAACATATTTTATATAAACATAATCGTTAAAAAATATACAACACAATGTATCGAAGCGTTTCACAGTATGATTTTTTTACCATTTCATGGAACAGTAACATCACTCACTAAACCAACAATGCCTTTTTACTATATGGCACAATAATAAGCATGCATTTTTTTAAAAAGAAAGACAAGCTATTTAAGTAAAGAAAATAAACCATTCATGTTTCTAAAATCTTACATTTTTTGCTGAAACCTGAACATGATCACTACGTATTCAGGCGGCCCAAATGTTCAAACAATAAAAAGCCCAAAGCGTAATAATCATGGTTCTGAGCCCAATCGGAGGCCCATACCATCTTATCATTTGCACATCTCGTGAACTTATATCAGGAATATGGGTAAAGGGTTGAGCCTACGGGGTAATCGGTGTGTCTTGTAAGTTTAAACACCGTTGTTAGTGATCACGATTAAAAAAACAAATAAATTTATAATTCATGGCGGGTTTTCAAAAGCCATGGTCAGATCTAAAAGTTTTTTGAAACGAATAACAACAAATCGACAACCAAAACCATCCGTAAACCAACACACATTGGAGTTGAAGGCAGAAAACGGCAATAGAAACCCTAACCGCAGTAATTAGACAGATCCGTGTACAAAACGCCCATCCACCGGGGTCTAAAGTAGAAACGGGCAACGATTTGAACACGGGAAGTTTTGGAACCAGAATCTTTGTTTATTCATATGTACATTTACACAGTTATAGACCTATATATACAATGTTTTTTGTGCCAAAACCAACCAACATAACGTTTGGTATGTAACTGCTAAACGACTCTAATATAACGGTACTTAGAACTTAGATAAATGTCATGCTTATTAATGTTTAGCTATGCCAACTACAGATTAAAGATTTAATAATATTAGGCCTAAGAAGTTTTCATACAACTTTTGTAGCGTACCTGAAGAGGATAGATACCGAATCTGTCCATAAAGCCCAAGACAAGTCAACTACAGCCCACAAAAGGTTATCTGGGACTTTAAAAGTCAACCCACAAGTACAAATTAACTTATTGGAGCCTCGCGCACGTTTGTTGTGCATGCTCACCATACACATGGGAGTAGTGGTCCCTACCACCTCACATTTAAGTCTTCACCAAAAGATGATCCACCTCTAACAGACTAACATTCTGCATGAGGCTCTCAACCAATCAGAAGGCTACACGAAAAAGGAATAACCACCTTATTTTTCCCTCCACGCGTCGTGTAGTCCACGCGCCGGGCGTCACCCAAACACCTGAAAACCCTAACAGTAAGTCTATAAATACCCACCCGGGGCACTGATTTAGGTACCTTGTTCTCTCCATGCACTCACTCACCTTACAATCACATACACTCATCTTTTAAGTTACTGATTCTCATGCTGGAGGGCCGATACATGGGCTCCTCTCCGGTCCACACTGTAACGCCTTAACGCGCCGTTTCAGTGTGCAGGTTTACATCCATTCAAGCTCCGATGATTCAAGAAATTATCTAGATTTGGTTCACGAAAGAGCATTAGAGTACCATAACCGGCCCATTTCCATTGTGAAGGTTTTAGATCTCTTCGGTACCTAAACCCAATCAACAATTCTAGTGAAAATTAAACCCAAATTAAATCACAACTCATGGTTGTATAACAATGAACACAAGTAACAAAATAAGACATCATAGTCAAATGATTCAACTAGTCAAGAAATTATAATAAGTGTTCAAAGATTCTTCCACACTTACACTTTGGATTTTGAATCCCGCAAGAACAAACTAACTACCGAAGTTAAACTAAGAAAATAGAAGAACATTACAGAAGAAAAAGGAAAGTAAAGTGATGGTTGTGCTCTCTTGCAAATGAGAAGTAAGTTGGCTTTTATAGGTAAAATCTATGATCGTGTTTTCGAAAAACACAATCGTGCCCATACACTGATCTCGTCATCGTATCAGGCAGTACTCTAATCTCTGATTTGCTAATGTTGCCCACGGCCATGCTTGGTAGGCGCACACCCATGTGTAAATGCATGAACGTGTGAAGCGTCTACTAATCAAGGTGTAATCATGAAGATCAAGATGTAAATATAAGAGTTTTGTTGTATTGGATCACAATACAAACAATTAAAAGACTCGGGAACTTGCTCTCTGTAGAACATACAGAATAACAGACTCAGCTCACTCACACCAGTAACAAATGAACACGACTCACCTATTTATAGTAACTATCGTCCAACAAACCTGGCTTAGCAACGAACCGAGTGTTCGTTGCTAACGAAGTAGCAGTTCATGAACCAGTTCGTTGCTTGTCATAAACTCAATATTATCACTCTTATAACTATTCTAGATATATCACATGACACACAGATTATGCTCTAACACCATGTCCATCGAAGAAGACAAAAACGTCATTTTCCATGTCAGGCCTGGTCTCGTTGATTTTAGCATGATCGTGTTTTGCCAAACACGATCATGGTTTTTCACTGGCACGATCATGTTCTTCCAAACAAGATTGTTTTTTCCACGGGCACGATCTTGCTTTTGCTTAGATTTCTTCATTTTTTTAAAACTTTAACATCTCAAAGCTTTAAGGCCTCTGAATTCAAAAATAAAGCAATTAAGACATATCTAAGACTTTTCACAACCATAGCCATCAAATCAAAAAAGAAAGTTAACATATAAAAGATGTGTAATTTAGTATACATCAGAGTCCTACTAACAATATTAAAAAAGATAATTAATAAACAAATATTTAATAATTATCTCTTACATACAGAATCGGGAGAACTTAATAAATTAATATCTAACAATTTAAACAAGTTCTTTTTAGGGCAAACAAAATAATGCTCGACTATCTAGGGTAACCCAATGACAAAAGGCATACCATACATTTACGAGTATAAAGGGCCAAAGCTATACACCCACATGTGTGGATAGCCCAAACACATCATTTGAGCTCTGGGATTTGAACTGATGACCTTTGTTAGAAATTCAGTAAACGATTTTCGTTTGATCAATTACAGTACAGACAAACACAAATGGATGAAAATACTACGGAGAGAAACAACTAAATGTAAACTCCACAGAAATACGATCACACACAGAAGCAGGATCAGTTCCTGTAAAACAGATAAAACATAAAGAAGTCGAAAGGAACCGGGCTTGTGTTTGACACAATTTCCTTAAACAGATTCGTCATCTGTTCCCAGTATACACCGGTTTGAAACAGTATGTACTGCCGGATGAGATACTTGGCTTAAACGTAGTCGGAATGAAGTATTAATCCAGTTTAAAAAGTACAAGTGCCACACAAAAATTTCAAGTAAAAATACCAATCTAGTTCAAAAAATGAGTCCATTACATATTATATAAATCACCTCATTAAATAATAGTATAATTTTTTTAACGGCGGAGAATTTATAAAACTAGCAAGAAGCTAATAAAAAGTACACGAAAGAAGAGCACCCAAAAACATGAAAGACAATTACATAATAAAAGAAAATTGATTTAATTGTGCCAGTCGATCGAGTGTTTGGATCTGTTTTTCATCCAAAGATGCGATAATGAGTTGATTTACCCAAGTAGTTGTTTCGCTGATTTCACTTTAGCATCACACACCCTTTCATTACGAGTTTTCTAAAGACACCAAACAAGACACCAAACCGAAGTAAAGACTATAACTTGAAAGGCTTCTTCATTAGCTCATTGTTGTAGATTTGCCAAGCCAAGGACCGAGAACACGAATATAGGCAATGATTTGATCCAGTTGGAGATTAGGACCCAGAGGTCGTTTGCAAATCTACATTCTGTAAATAGATGATCGCAAGATTTCAGCTGATCTAGACATATGGGGCACGCAACAAATGGTAGTGAAATGCTTCCAAGGGTAAGATTCGCGCGGGTGGTTAATCTTCCTCGAGTAGCTGTCCGCATGAAAATGTTTAACTTTATTGGTACCTAATTATTCCATTCAAGTTTGAACTGATTCTCTTTCGAAATTTGTAATTTCACAAGTTTTCTAATGGTGCCAGAATGAAATGAGGGACCAGCCTGTACTCTAAAGTCCAAAAGATCAACATGCAACTCTAGGAGAGAATTTCCAACTCTACTGATATCCTTCCAAATGCCTGCCATACCATTAAAGAAGGGGATTGGAGCATCTAAATTAGATCTGTTGGTGTGTAACGCCGCGACAACCTTTCTTCATAGGCCATTTTGATCTGAGGTGTACTTGCATATCCATTTAGACAAAAGAGATAAATTAGCATATTTTAAGGACCCACTGCCAAGTCCCCCCATTTCTTTTGAAGTGATAACTTGAGACCACCGAACCCAATGATTTTTTTTAGTACACCACTCCACCCCAAAGGAATCACGTACGTATTTGCTCCAATGACTCAATAACTTTATTAGGGGCTTTAAAAAGTGAAAAGTAGTAAAGAGGTAGACTGGATATGACCGCCAATGGACAGACTCTTGCATTTCCACAAGGATAGTTCTCTTTTGAAAGCATCAATGACCAGTTGCCAACTACACACAATATTCCATCTGCCACCAATTGGTAACCCAAGGTACTTGAGAGGAAAAGTACCAATGCCACACCCTATCAGGGAAGCTAAATCATCCGATACTTGACCGAATAGTTAGATGCCAATGATATCGCTCTTGGCCAGGTTCACCTTGAGACCTAAAACAAGAAAATAAAAACAACATAAAATTCAGATTAGGTTAAGCACATTACTACGCGAACACTGACCAATAAAAAGAGCATCATCAACAAGAGAGGAGACGCGATATGGTTGGTCCCTCATTTGGAAGTTGAACCTGATGGAATGCTCCTGTGGACACAACCTTATTCATCATAGACGAATGAGCTTCCATGGCAAGGATGAAAAGCATGGGGATAGTTGATCGCCCTATGTAGTCCTCTTGAGCATGTGATTTCTTTAGTTGGACAACCGTTTAGCAAAACTGAAACACGTGATGCTCTAAGGCACCTCTTAATCCATGTACATCAACGAATAGGAAAAGCCATCTAACAGAATATTTAGCCCAATTATATCCGATGTTTATCTTAACTCAACTATTCAAGTGGTGCAGGTTTAAACCTCACAAAGTAAGTAATTGGTGGATTTTAATGATGTGTTTACCATTAAAAAAACACTTAGTATAATTAGAGGGATCAAAACAAGGCATGCGAGTCAAAGCATAGGCTTGAGAAAATATTAATATAATTTTTTTTTTCTCTTAAAAGAAGTTATGATAATCATTAAACAATATATTAAATGTACATATTTATTAATTGATTCACTAAGATTATGATAATATTGAAAATAACATCCAATTTTATCTGCTGTAATACAAGGAAACTGTATTCTCGACCTCCTAAAGCCACCTATTTCGATCTCTTCTCCCGTTCTTGAAATAAAAATCGAATCTTGAATTTCGAAAAAAGATAAAATAAGAATATTTTTGATGGCATATATAACACATCTTGTCCTTTTCCGTCTTCACCGAAACTATTGCTCGAATTCATGTCCCCATATTCTATGAATTTTTTCAATCTACACCCACAAATCAAGTCCAATCAAGTTCAAATCTTTGCTTTGGAATCATAAATCAACTCCAAAGCCTTCCAATTTTTCAAGAAACTAAACTCCGGTTTTGTCTTTCTGTTTGTGGGTTTCTCCTCCTCCTCGATCCATGGGTAAGGTAGCAGTAGCGGCGGCGGTGGTAGCCGTGGCCGCCGTTTCCGCCGGCGCCGTTCTGGTAGTGCGTCACCGGATGCGGAACTCCGGTAAATGGGCGAAAGCTATGGATATACTGAGGGACTTTGAAGACAAGTGTGGAACTCCGATTTCGAAGCTCCGGCAGGTTGCTGACGCCATGACCGTCGAGATGCACGCCGGACTTGCCTCCGACGGCGGCAGCAAACTCAAGATGCTAATCAGCTATGTTGACAATCTCCCCACTGGGTATACATACACAATCTATAAATTAATTTTTGATAATGTTTATGAATTTTCAAGATTTGATTTGAACTGATGGTGGGTGCAGACAAGATTTGACTTTTTTAGTAGTTAGAAAATTTAATGTTTTCTTCACTGAATTAAAGAATTGGGATGTGTTCTAAATTTTCAAGATTTGACTTAAATTTGTTCAAAGTTTATATTTTTCAAGCTGTACAGACTCTGTAGAATTTAGGTTAAGTTTGATTAAATATGTTTGACCTTTACATTTTGTGTTGGGTTTGTAAGTTCCAAAGTTTTTTGATGTATTTGTATTTGTGGGAAATTGATTCTGATAATGTGGGAGTAGAACCCTCAATCAATTTGGGGAAGAAACACCTTTACTACATACAACCTGATAGTTGATGATATTTGATGCTATCAGGCTACAAGCTCTTTGGTGAGAAAACTCTGATCCAGGTTTTCTATGCCCCTATAATTATTTTAGGAATCTGAGCATTTGAACAATTTTTGATCGAAAAAGATGTCTAGGAATCTTGAAGTGTTAAAGTACTATTTTTGTTATTCAAGAGTATATTGGTATCGAGTTTTAAAACAACAATTTGTTGGAAGCTTTAAATTTTCATTTGTTCATCTATTTCAAAAGTTGTGAACTTTTTGCTTTCCTTTAGTTCTAGTCTCACTTTATGTGATTCTAATGGTTGATTATTGAATAGTTATATACTTATATGAGATTTGATTCCTCTTAGTCTGCTTTTTTTATGCAATGTGGTTACAGTTGAAGAAGACACGTTTTTAAGGAATACAACTAGTGTGTGTTTGTATGTGCATTTTTCATAGTGCTTATTGTAATTTGAGTGGTGTATCTTTGGGAGCCGTCTCTTTATCCTATTGGATAGAGGTAATGTTTGCCTTCATCCAACCCTCACAAGACCCTATTGTTTTGAGTGAGATTTTTCTAGGTATGTATGTATGTATGTTTGTGTTTGTTTATTGTGCTTTGAATAGTTAGAATCCGATAATCAAGTAATAGTTAATTAGTTGCTTCAAGCTAATGACATGTCTTTATGTTTATCTCAATAGTGAATTCTTTTACACCTTAAATTCTTTTCTAGTTCGGATTATTTTGACCATAATTATTCAAAAAGTTATAATCATATTGTTTACTCAATAAGTGTAATGACTCAGTTTGTTCCTCCTTATAGGGATGAAACAGGAATTTTCTATGCTCTTGACCTTGGTGGTACAAACTTTCGTGTTCTTCGTGTGAAATTAGGTGGAGTAGAAAATGTGAAAAAAGAATTTCAAGAAGTTTCAATTCCTCCAAATCTCATGATCGGGAAATCCGAAGTGAGTTTTTATTAATCTTTCTTTTACCATTAACAAGCAAATCTAAGATTTTGTGTAATTTAATTGGTATGTTTTGGTTTCTAGGATTTATTTGATTTTATTGCTGGAGAACTTGCAAAGTTTGTGGCTACTGAGGATGAAGATATGCAAATTCCACCCGGCACACAACGGGAATTAGGGTTTACCTTTTCATTTCCTGTTAAACAGTCATCAATTGCAGGAGGGACTCTTGTTAGATGGACAAAAGGTTTCAATATTGAAGATGCAGTGAGTATTGCATACCCATGTTCTTTTACTATTTTGCCCTTTCGTGTAGTAAAACCTCAGAAACGAAACAAAAACAAAGAATTAATTTTTTTCTTCTGAAAATGCAAAGTGAGACAATTTTGTTAATCAAAGTTAGATTTTTTTTTGGGTTGAATTTCGTTAGAAGTACATATTTCCTCACCATGAAGGTTAGAGAATGCCATGTTTGTGTACAAGATCTGTAAGGTACAACAAACCATTTACTATCGTCAAACGAGGCTTTCTGCTTATGCAATTTTATCGGTTTGCTTTATAACAGGTTGGGCTGGATGTTGTAGAAGAGTTGACAAAAGCCATGGAAAGGGTCGGCCTTGATATGCGTGTTTCCGCTTTGGTATTTTTTAATTTTTACTATATTAATTTTTATTTTAATAAATTTTGTGTTGAGGTGTCAGAGTATAACAATCAGATAATTAATTCGGAAACTCTAATCCAGATGACCCATAGTTCAAAAATATATATCCTTGGATTTTTATTTTTTCTCACATTTTCTACATCGTAAGTGGCCCCATAATTCCATAAAATGGTGAATGTTAACAAGATCAAATTGAGTAGAATCTTAGCAGGTTAAAATACCAAATTTTATTTGTAAATGCAGGTCAATGATACAGTTGGAACGCTAGCAGGAGGGCGATATAGTAATCCTGATGTCATTGCTGCTGTAATATTAGGTACAGGAACTAATGCGGCATATGTAGAGCGTGCTAATGCAATCCCTAAATGGCAAGGTCTACTTCCTAAATCTGGAGAGATGGTTAGTAATTTCAGACTGTTAATATTTTACCCTTTTAGTGGGTCGATTTGGGTTGTTTTTTGTTTCTCACAAGTCAAAGGGGTAAAATACTTTTTGACTGGTAAGGTTGCTGCTTTGTGAACTTGTGGTCATGGGTTAAGTCAAGCACCAGTTACCTAACCCATCTTACCTGCCTTTTTTGTCATATATAATAGGTAGTTAAGTTTTATATGGATAGATAACAGTTTTTTGTATGTTAAGGTTATAAACATGGAATGGGGCAACTTCCGGTCATCACATCTTCCTTTGACCGAGTATGATGAGAGTCTTGATAATGATAGCTTGAACCCTGGAGAGCAGGTAAAGATTTTGGATATACTTATTTCTGGCTTTTTAATGTTTTACATTTTTTGGGTCCCACCAACTTGTGATCGAATGGAAATCAAGCACTGGTACATTTGTTTTTCATAATATCACACTGAGAAAGTTGAAGAAAATTATGTGAACGAATCCAGACTTGGGAGTCATTTGTTTTATAAAATTTTGATTAAGGTTTTATTGTAAGTATGCAACTTATAATCACCTTCTTGTCATTGTATGTAAGAAAGAACATATTCTTCCATATGTAACATATTCAGTTTTTTACCATTAGTTGTAAGTAACCTTATATAGCAGAAGAAATGGTTACAGGGTGAACCACCATGTCTGAGAAAGATGAGTGCCACTTCACTATTTCTAAACCTATTATATAATTAGTAAACGCCAAAAGTATGTTGCATACAATAAAAAAAGTGAAAGTAACTTACAAGTTAGGGAAATTAGCCTTTAGATTAATATCATTATAATATTGATTATTCGAAAAACAGATATTTGAGAAGATAATTTCCGGAATGTATTTGGGAGAAGTCGTGAGGCGAGTCTTGTTAAAGATGGCTGAAGAAGCCGAGTTTTTTGGAGAGACCGTGCCATCCAAACTTCTGAAGCCTTTCATATTTAGGTACTATTTTGTTTAAGTCTTTTGAATATCCACAATGGTAATCAATATGGTTAATTTGGTTGCGTATATTAATGTGGTCATGGTCTGGTTTTGACAAAATTTTTGGGCCACGGTTTTCAGGAAAACTAAAACGAACCAGCTAAAATTGTTCTGTTTGGGCGGTTTGCCGTTTTAGGCCACCTTTTTTGCTTTATTTTGTTCTTTTAACACAGGACATATGGTTAGATATTTGAAAGTTCTAGTAAAATCCTAGTCTTACAAAAAAGGCCAATTGTTTTGAGATCGGGAGTCGAATCCATTTTTTTTTAAATTTTGAATATTAAAGGGTTACGATAAAAGTGAAAGAAAGAACTGAACGAAATCGGCTAAATTAATAATTTGTTCATATTATAGTTAAAAATGATTATGCATATGTTAGATTAGATATTAGATGTTAGATTCCTATACGTAAATAAATTATATTGATCAAATTTTATTTTTTAGTTTTTCATTATTTTTAATATACCAGCCGGTTCGGTTTACCCCTCTAGTGTATATTATCCGTTTACATTTCTAAATGGTCATATTTTGATGGTATGGATTCAGGACACCTGACATGTCTGCAATGCATCATGATTCGACTCCGGATCTCAAAGTGGTTGCTACCAAGTTGAAAGATATACTTGAGGTATGTATTGTGTTGGTCATATTTTGCCCTCTGTTTTGAACCCAAACTTACATATAGCTATACATTTCTTAGCTTTGCTAGCATCTTCACGGCTCAGAAACTCAAAACCGAACTGACAATTATGAAAGAACTTTAACTGAAATCGAGCAAAGCCAATAAGAGTCCAACATCAATAGTGTTCAGGTGGCTGGGTTTTGGGTAGAGGTCCACATGGATTATGATTTATCTTTGAAGGGTCAAATGGGTGAAGTTAAAGATAAAAGATTTAACTAAACAGGACTAATGGGTTGAATGGGTTGGAATTCTTTTTTTTTGAACTGAATACTGCATAAGCTTACTTTTTGTAATAATATAGCTTTTTTGAATTTAGAGGTGTAAACGAGCCGAACCGAGCTCACCTAAGCTTGAGCTCGCATTCGTTTAATTGGAGAGAGATTGGCTTGTTACAAGCTCTTTTTCTAAAGCTCGAGTATAACTCATGAATAATTTTTCAATTATGTATATTTAATTATAACTTTGATATATAACATAATTTAATATTATTTATTATTTTAATCATGGTTGCGGACATGTTTAAGCTTGGCTCGATTCAGTCTTTTAGGGAGCCAATTTCGGACAACTCATGGGCGGCTCTGTTTGTTTATGCCCTATTCATGAAATTTATTTATTGAACTTCATGGAAATGGATAAATAATGTGTTTGTGGGCCAGCCCAACTCATTTGAACCTGAACCCGACGTCACTTTAACCCGCTATCCAACCCACCGATTTCGTCACCTTTAGTTTCAGGTTTATTTAATCACCCGTATATGTTTGTATATGATCATGCGTAATGTGTATGGTCTAATTGCAGATATCCAACTCGTCTCTAAAGATGAGAAAAGTAATCGTGGAGCTTTGTGAAATCGTGGCAACTCGTGGTGCACGTCTCTCTGCCGCTGGAATCCTAGGAATCCTCAAAAAAACAGGAAGAGATGTCCGTAAGGAAGGAGAAGAAAACCAGAAATCAGTAATAGCAATGGACGGCGGGCTGTTTGAACACTACACCAAGTTCAGAAACGCAATGCAGAACACCATGAAAGAACTATTAGGCGAAGAGATTTCTAGCAACATCATAATCGAGCTATCAAACGACGGTTCGGGCCTTGGTGCTGCTCTTCTTGCGGCATCGCACTCTCAGTATCTCGAGTACATCGAGTCCACATAAGCTTATGTTGGTTTTTGTACATGGGAGCATGGTTTTGTTTTTCTGACATGTGTTTTAAGAGTCATCATTGAATTATGGGGTGTGCAATGCAACCAACATGGAATTGTATGTTGTTAAAGTGTTCTAAGATATGTTAGCTAATAAAGCAAGGTTTTGGAATTCCATAAAAATTTCTTTGCATTTTTGTAAGTGGTAGACTGAATGGAAGAGTGACTTTGTTCTCACTGTTTTGTTTAATAATATCAAGATTTTTGGTTGACTTTATCTAAATTTAGTTATGAGTTTTAGAATTCGGATCAAGATACCATTAGACGAAAAGCTCTTAGATAAAAGTGGTTTTGATATAGTTTGTATGATTTAAATAACTCGTATTGCTTAAGACGAAGTCATTGTTTAAATGCGATTAAAACATTATTATAGTTTAGTTTAGCTGAACATTATTAGTTAATTACATCTTGCATCATGCTATAAAGAATAAACATGACATACGAGACTCCCATATGGTGCAATTTAACTCAAAGAGAACCACACCTCATATCTTGCTAAAAGTATAAACACGTTATGGAGGCTTTCACATTCACCAAGGCTCGAAGAATACAGATCTCTTGTGTCTTTTTTTAAACGACAAATTTTTTATTATTCCACTTATTATACCAATATGAAGGTTTGAATCTTGATTTTCATTAAAAGAATGACTTTATTGTGTACAATAAATAATTCAAGCGAAGAAACCTAATATCACTATAAAAAACGCAAGTTGCTGCTAGTTGTATGATATGGTATTTTGAAAAAATAATATACTCTCATATCGTAAATAGTGTAGGTTAGGTTCGAGTTCTAAACATTACAAATTAGCTTATTGACATTATTAGCTTTTCAAAATGTTAAGAAATTATTTTAAGGGGCTGTTTGTTTCAGTCTGTTTCATTTGGTGCTAAATGAATAAGCTGTCTGTATAGTAAAGAACTGCTAAATCAATAAGGTGCTGAATCATTATGTGCTGTTTGTTTGGACATCTAAATGACTTGTCTGTATGGTAAAAAAAAAACACTAACAAATCAGTGTGAGAACAAAAAAGTTTATTTTTTTCTTTCATTACCTTATCCCATATTGGTGTAGGAACAAAACACCAAAAATTTGATTCATTACTTTGTCCCATATTGGTTTGAGAGCAAAAAGTCTATTTTTTTTCTTTCATTTAGTTTGTCCCATATTGGTGTGAGAACTAAAACATTGTTAGTTTATATATGAAAACCTACATGACTTATTAAGTTCTTATGTTGTGTTTTACTCCGATATCTACCCGCGCGTAGGGGGGGGGGGGGGTGCAAATTTGGTAAAAATTGTCTTCCCGTCCGCGCGACCTGCGGACACGAATGCAACTCCGAAAAGCGGGGGGCGAGCACAAAATTCGTTTTTTGGGGTCATTTGTTTCGTCTCAGCCCCAGCCCCGTTTTTTTTTTCGTTTTCGTTCCCAGCGCCTCCCTTCAGCACCTCGTCTGGATGAAAAAGGCTCCCGTCTTTGGCTTTTTCGGCCAGACGGGAATGCCTTTTTCGGTCAGCTAATTCGCGCCCAACCAAACACGCCCGTATGATCAAACGTCTAATTCGGTAAGATGTTTTGCCCATTCAGACGCCATTAAGACATAGATATACACTTTTGGTTTTGACTTTTTTATATAAGGTGAATAATTCAATTTCAATAAGCCTTAATAGGTGGCTTTTTTGAAAGTACTTATTTATTTATATTTTTTGAACAACAAATTTTTATTTATCACATGGTTTCAGCACTTTGAAAAAACAAAGCGATACCATTAAGTCAAATATAATGACCTCATTTGATACCATTAAGTTAAATATAATGACCTTTATATAAACAAGTAAATGACTTTTAGACTTTTCCACCACAAAAATTAATTCAATTTTTTCTTTTTTTTAAACTTCATCTAAAAAAAACATACAAGTCAATAAACAATATAATTTAATCCGAGAGCACTTTTAATTTTAAGCTTAAACAAGCAATCCCAAACACCATGAGATTATATTAATCGTAAATAGTTCTTAACTAAATTCTAAAATTGATTGTGGAAATAAAAGATCGCAAAACACATGAAAAACAGATTCACGTGAACTCAAAACTCGGCGGCACCGGCGAATCAAAACTTTCCAACACTTGATCTCCCACCTTCGTCTTCACTTCCTCCTGTTTCCCGCCAAACAACCCACCAAACCACCCCGAAGACGACGAAGACGTCGAAGATTCCGGAGCCTCCTCTTCAACAATCACCGGCAAAGGTTGTTGTGCGCTAACAAACTTATTAATCGTGATCCCCGCCCCTTCAATTAAAGCCAACAAAACGCCCCCAAAAGCAGCGGACCGCATCGCCGGCCGGAAACCCTGGCGCATCTGGAGAAACCCTCCGGTGGCGGCGCCGGCAAAAATTGAGTTCCACGGATCTTCCTTCTGGCGCGCGTAGACCATTGTGCAGTCGAAGGCGGAGAACAGACCGCCCCACACGGCGAAGCTTCCGCCGATTCGTGGGGCGTTCATGGCGACGGCTTCTCTGCCGCCGAGGAGACGTGTGCCGTGTGGCGAGTTGTAGATTCCTCGGAGGAAGTGGAAGGCGGAGCCGCCGACGGCGCCCATGCCGAAGGCGCCGCCGATGTCGTCTAGGATTCGGTCCGGGCACGGTTCGCGTGAGGTTTCCGGTGTGCTCATGGTGGTGATTTAGGGTGTGATCGAGGGTTTAGGATTTGGGAATGGGAGGGGGGATATAAAATCAGTTAACTTGCGTAAGGGGCAAGAAAGTTCTTGAGGAAACCGCCTGTAACAATGTTTTTTATTCTTATTTTTTTTTTATTTTTAAAGAAAGGACACCGGTGTTTGTAAAATT
>JBCNJP010000020.1:24889628-24916988 GCA_039602395.1 Deinandra increscens subsp. villosa | reverse complement strand
ATGTTTACTATTACATGATCATATCCCTACATTTATGTAAGTTTTTTTTGGCCTCAAGGGCATAATCTTGGAGTTTACGGGATCATATTCTTCGGGGTTGTGGTATTGATGTGTTTGGCGCTAATTATAGGTGTGCCTTAGGTCTTTTACACCCGTCTCTTCCGGATTTCGATCTTGGGGTTTTTCGAATAAGGACACTATCTCTTCTAAAACCCGAGATATTTTGCCAGGTGCCTTATTTAGTAGTATCGTTTAGAGTTTGGAAGTGACGTTTGATTTATCCCCTTGTCAAAAAGCGGTGTTTAAATGTCTCCTCGCTCCACGGACTCAAGATTTTTGAACAATCATCCTTACTGAAGGATTGGGCCAACATATATCGGCTGCGGAGTACCGAGTTATCCTTAAGTATCGGCTAATGATCCATTTGTTCCATGTTGATGAGCATTGCTCTGTTTGTCGCAACGTGTGCTTGGATATTTTTGGTGAGCATGCAGTTCATTGTAAGGAATTACCTTGGTTTAAATACATGCATGATTTGGTTAGAAATGTTTTGTGCTATGTTCTAAAAAGGGTTTGAATTGTTAACTTACTGACTGATCTGCTTAAAGAGAGGTCTATCTTACGACCAACTGATATTCTTATGTTTGGTGGGGGGGGGGGGGGGGGGGACATGCTTACATGGGCCTTACTGGAGTGTCACCTCCTGTTGGGCTCAGGGACAATGATTTGTTACGGGTCATGCTGCTTTGAAGGTGAAAACTGACAAACTCGTTAAACATGAGAAAGCTTGTTAAGAGAATCCACACATGTTTACCCTTTTTGCTTTTGATACTTTTGACTTCTTAGCACCGGAGGTTGTAGAATTTTAATCTCTTCATGACCCCTAAAACCCAAAACTTTGTTTTTAGTAGTATCAGCTTTACTATCCAAAAGGAAGTTGCGACACA
Organism: Deinandra increscens subsp. villosa; assembly: GCA_039602395.1. NCBI lineage: Eukaryota > Viridiplantae > Streptophyta > Magnoliopsida > Asterales > Asteraceae > Deinandra > Deinandra increscens. The sequence continues at coordinate 24,916,041 of JBCNJP010000020.1, read as the reverse complement.
GCTTGTTGTCCGGTTACCAGCACTTCATTGCAAATGTTGGTTATCTGATCAAAATTTTAAACTGAAAAAAAATTCATAAAAGAAGCACGAGTGATAGTTCCTTTAAGGTAGCATAGAGTGTGTTTGATCGCAAACCCAAGGATGACCTAATAGGGTTTGAAGAAAATGTTATCATATTGATTCGGGTCAAAATAGTTTTTTATCAAGATGATTTGTTTTAAGAAAGTATCAATTTAGTTCGGGTAAAATAGTTTTTACTTGTTAGGGTTCCTTTTTGTTGGGTATAACAATGCACATATGACTTGGTAAAGGTTATTGTCTTTTAGTTGGAGGTCTAAAATTCAAACATTGACATTGAGTGTAATGTAATTTTATGATAAAAAAAGAAAAAAAAAACGAATTAACACCACCATACGAATAAAGAAAACAAGAATAAAATAAAAATAGAGATTTAAAGTGGTTCGGTCGGTATGATCTATATACACTATGCAACTATGCAACAAGTAGGGTATTTTTATTCTAACTGCTTAAAAGAGAATTATAACTACAAAATAATATTTATAGGTGAAGACTGAAGACTAAAACACAAAGAGGCTGGGCTGGCACCTCCCTTTGGGCCAAAGCTACCACACACTAACACACACGGGCAGACGGGCTTGCGCTAACAATTTTATCAATAAGTTGTATAGTTTTAGTATCGGTTTTTATTTTACTAAATCAATATATTATATTTAGAGGTGAAAATTAGGAACCGTTTCTTGCTTCAACCGGTCCAAACCGGTTTTATCCGAACTGATTCTCCAACTAATACAAACTGAACCGATTCTAACCAATCCCCCCCCCCCCCCCCCCTCTTTCGTGTACAAACCGGTTTAGGAACCGGTTCGTACGTATACATTTTAAGACCGTTAACACAACCATTTTAACCCTAATATTTTATATATATAGCCCTATGATGTGTTACAAACATTAAAAACTCACTTCTCTACCTCTCAAAAACACTCAAACACTATTTTTTCACTCCAAATGGCAAGTTCTAGTGCTCAAAGTAATGGCTACGTTGTTTGGTGTAACCTCTCTATCTTGAACATCTATCTTTGTTACCTATCTATCTCGAACAAATTGTCATTAAATTTGAATTCAATAAAAAGTATGTTTTTTAGTTTAAATAATGTTTTTTAAGAAAAAATTTAATCGGAGGAACCGGTCCAAAACGGTTTGGGCCAGGAACTGGTTCGGTTTCAAACCGTAACCGGTTTGGGCGGTTTGGCTTTCTCTCTTGTAAATCGGTTTCTAAACCGAACTGGTTCTAACACAAACCGGTTCCTAAACCGGTTCGGTTCATATTTCAAACCAATTTTTGCACCTCTAATTTCGGCATGACCTGTTTGAAAACTCGAATAATTAACCCTTACGAAAAACAAACATGTATAACAATCAAACAGCAACTCAAACTCATAATACCCTTGCCTCAATAACGTTGACTAGTGAGCATTAACGACACTTCCGAGATAATCCCCAAAACACATCATAAGGGTCCATTGACCCGTTAACGAAAAACTATACAGTTAGCACACATTTTTCAAATGTCTCATCTTTGTTTCTCTGATTCACCCGCTCCATCAAATTCCATATTAGTCTTGAGGATCCACTCGTTGTTGTCTAAATCCAAACCAATTAGCCATAGCTAAGTGAAGACTCTTAGTTTAAATGTTCTTGCGTGAACATGAAAACTTACTCAATTATATTCACCAAGCCACTCCTCAATGCACATAGAAGAGTAATTTGCAAGATATCACATATCACACATAATTCAATATCACAATTCTCAAAGGTGTAGACCTCTTTCCCTTAACTCCAACCATATTGAATAAGGTATAAGTGAATCAATACCATGCACCACTCACACTAAATAAATATTAAAGTCAGAATCACAACTCAATTACACTTAATTACTCATTCTCATCCGGTTAGGATATAAAATATTAATGTCCTGCTTAAGAAGTCACACGTCACAACAATCAACTTGTTAATCAGTCATTAACTCAAACAAGTATAAATTATGGACTCCACACATTCACATTCATGTATAACTAGTAGGTTTTAAATCACACATTGCGGCGGAAAATGGTTCAAAACAGGTGTATAAATATAAGAAGGAAACAATAGCAGTAAGGAATTGAAAGTTAGGACCGATAAATTTGGTCTCAAGCAAACAATATAATAAAACATTAAAATAAAAAATATATATAAAAAACACTGAAAAAAATAATATGAATAAAATAACTTGTATTATAGAAAGTTGTTTAACTGGTCATACGTTGCGGTGGAGACTCTCATATGTACATTGGAGCAAGAAATAAATAAAATTCGACACGATGCTCTATATATAATGGTTATGTAATACCTTAGGCATCGTTTTGTTTTATAAAATGAAGAGATACTGAGCCATAATTAATGTCACTGCTAGAATACTACCAACGCATTTTAGGCTTATTTACCTTAATTCATACTTGAACTCCACAATTCAGTAGGAACAACACGTTTTGAGTGAATTGGTATAGATCGATGAGATGATAACTTTAAAGTTAAGAATGGTTAAGCAGACGCAATCCAAAAACAGATGACCGTCTCCAAAAATTTTACTCAAACATCCAAAAACATATTAAGTGAGCTTCTAAAGAACGAAGCATACCATACATGTCCGGATCATGTTTTTAAAAAAGAAAAAAAACCTATATGATTATATATTTTACTAAACATTTGGAAATTATAAAAAGTGTATAAAACTAGATTTTATTGTCGCCTATTACAATAGAGATAATACAGATATACATAACAATTATATTGTTAAAATACAAAGTAAAAAAAACAAATACAAAATTGACTATCTAACAATGTTAAATAAAAAGATTTTAATTATTAAAGACTGTGATATAACAACCAACTAGTAAAGCCACATGACCTGATTACATGATATTAGTATTGATAATCCTTGTATTTTGCTTATAGAAATAATAATATTGATGAGTTGAATATTTGTTTATAGGAAATAATAATATTGATACGTGGAATATGCATATTCAATCTTTTAGTTGTGTATTGACACCTGTCTTTTTTATAATTACTTCTAGTGGCGGATATTTTTTCTGATGTAACATGCATTATCAAATCGGCATCAAATAAATGTGTCAATTTCTTAATAATGAACTCACAGGTCGATCAACATTTTCACCAATCAATTAGCGTAGATATTTGACATTTTTATTGAGAAATAATATATTCCACGTCACATTCTATTCACCAATCAATTAGCGTAGACATTTTATTTGATAAATAATATATTCCACGTCACATTCTATTCGCCTGTTTTGGGCAAGTCCTACGTGTCTTTAGTTTCGACAAGATTTTGTTTATTAATTCTTATTTTAACCTTTTTTAAAAATTTAAACGTGTTTGATTAAGTTATGATTGGTCTAGTGTATTAAAAAACGGACCAAATACCGTTCCTATCGTGTCGTGTTGGACATGCTTTTTCTTTCATTGTTGGTTGATCGGATTTTTAGATTGGACAACCGATTAATAAACTGGGGCTAATTGTTCACGAGTTTGATTGTTTGAAAAAAAATATATATATAAATAGCAAACCTCATACGTATCCGGATCCTTTATTTCTATGTGAACGTTGTTTTTATGACTCAAATTCGTAATCTTGAAAGTTGTTTTTGTGACTCGAATTCGTAATCTTCGGAACAAATGACATTAATCATTAATGTTGTTTGTTTCAAGGTCCTTAATCCGGCCGGAATATTAGGCTCTCGCATAAGAATGACTAACAAAAAATATATACGTGACAAAATTAAGTTGATCGGTATGTTTGTTCGATGACATTTCTAATAATACATAAACATAAAAAATGATACCTAAAACATTTGATGATTTTTCTTATTATACATTATTATACATACAGGTGTCTAGATAACACGATTTATACACGTTTGGTTACTTTTATTTTATTTTAGTATTTGAAATTGGGCCACCACATTAATTATCATTTAAGTAATTAAATGTGCCGTTAAAAACACTCATCTGAATTATTGATCATGAAATAAGTGAACAAGGTAATAGTTATAAAATGACTTGTAACTTGCGACACCTAGATTGTCCTCTAAAATAATATTACTGCTTCTACAAAATTGAATATATGCACACGTTGCTTAAAAGAAGTAATGGTTATAAAATGACACGCATGCATGCAATCATTTGGGACACGTAGATCGTCATATAAAACATAATTACTTATACAAATAACATATGTCTCGATCGGTCGCGAAGAATATTAAATATGAATATGAACCATTATTGGTTAATCTTAACCATATTGTAACCATTAATTAAAGATGATATCGAGTTTGATCAGTAATCGAGCTAGTAAATTAAAATTATTAGTTAAAAGTGATAAGGGGCCGGATAGCTCTTGTTTATTTATGAAGTGAATTACAATAAGAAAATGGAGAGAATGAATCTCCAATTGAACAGAATGAGCAGCTAACTTGATTTCTCCCAATTATTAAGCTAATCGCATGATAACATATTATTAACAAACTAACTTTAAAGGATTCACTACAGGGAATATGGAATATATGCAAACACAAAAAAAAGTTTGGTTTGTGCACAAACTGGCATCACTATAATCATTGGCGAAGCTTGGGCGAAGAGTTTGCGAAGGCAAAAAGTCACGGATCCTAATCCCGAAGGGGCGGTCCTTAATATATATAAAAAAAATTCAAAAATCGCAGAAATTAGCACTACGGCCGAAAAAAAACTAAGGGGGCGGTCGCCCCCCCCCCCCCCCGGTCTCCAATAAGCTGCGCCACTGACTATAATTAAACAACTTCATAAACATGGATGATGCCTCTAAATTCAAAATGAGTTAAACTGACGTGAGAGCATATGCACAAATCAAGAACTTTCTTATGAAAATTGATGAACTTAACACCAATTTCCATTTTAGAAACATGTAATCAAGCATTAGAGACCACTCATGAATTAATTAACTGTAAATCCATAAGAATGAACATAAACATGATGAACACCATAGCTAAGTCACAGAATTTTGCAAAATAAAAAGAGGAAACCGTACCTGCTTTGTTGTTTAATGGATATTACACAATGAAATCAAGATAAATCTACACACATTCAAGCAAAAAAAAAAAGACACTACTACAAAAACTGGCTTTCTTGACGTGCATTGCGCGTCAAGAAAGGGCCTTCTTGACACGCAAATGCGCGTCAAGGATGCGGGGGTCAAGAAGCTTCTTGACACGCAAAATGCGTGTCAAGAAGCTCTTGACGCGCGAACGATGACGCGCGATCGATGACGTGCATTTTATGACACGTATTTTTACGCGTCAAGAATTTTAATTTTCAATTAAAAAAAATATTTTTTCTAAAATCACTAATTTTCCACATTAATTGACAATTAATCTCATAATACAAAATCAAATAGATTTATAACAAAATAACGGATTTCATATATATAACAAACATTACAAAGGTAACATGAGTTTACAAATTAAATGGATTCAATCCAAACCTCAAACTAATCCTAGGATAGATTTCAGATCATCAACTTAATAGTTTCTTCACGTCCGAGGTATTTTCTCCCGCGCCTCACCATCCATAGATATATCAAATCAGTTTTTATTGTAACATCAGCTGCACTCAGAAAAACACAAAACAAACATACATCATATTTTATTGTAACATCAGCTGCTACAATTGCCAGAAGTCGCAGTTGTACCTGATGGGTGCGTTTTGACCCACTAAGCTTGTTTTGGTCATATCTTGGTCATACGAACCCGGACTTGGGTGATTCAAAATCCCACAGATCCGTATTAAAGTACATAATCAGTTGGTTTAGTAGAATCAAAACAATCGTATACAGAATCAGAAGCAAACCTGGAACTGATCCGATCCCAATGCCCGGTCTAGATATGAGAAATTTCAAACTTAAATCAAGGATCCATTAACCTGAATGGCCACTGGTCAGCAGCAGTTAACTCAGCAAATTGTTCTAAAAAAAACTAACAGAACCACATCACAATACTATTCCTCAAATGAAACATACAAATAGTAAATGCTGTTTATAAGCAAAGAAATTACCTTGTACAATAGCCTTTATACCCACTTCATCAACTGCATGTAAACAACCTGTAACAACTAAAAACAGATGAAAATTAAGTAGCAATCAGACACTTGGTACCATACAACAGCTCTGGAAAAAAAAACCCAAATAAATATCAACAGTTTCAACAATGAATAGAAAAAACGGGAAGCATCAGAACTCATAATTTGATTTGTCACAATTTGTGCAGCCTCCACAACCCAAGAATAGACAACAGAATCAGACTTCATAATTTAGTTTCATTTACTTCACCTCTCCCTTCCATCTGCCTCTTTGTGCTTCAACCTCAGCATCAACTGTGCCTAGGAACCTCTCGTTACTTTGGTCATCATAAGCTTGCCTAGGAACAACCTTTCGTAGTACCTGCATATAACAGCCACCGTTTGGACTACTTTTATATTAAAAAAAAACACTGTTTGCACTACTTTTATAATGTTTTTTGCTCTATTATATGTAGTTTTTAAAGCAGTTTTTCTACTGTTTTATGCACTTTTTGCTGCTGTTATATGTAGTATTTGTTGTTGTTACTAGTTGGGCTAGAAGCGCGCGTTGCACGCGGCGGTTTTTAGGGGAACGAAAGTGTAACCATTTATCGAAGACGATCTACTCCGGTGTAATCATCTTGAAACAAATTCCAATAGTCTAATCAAAACCAACAGGTATGAAATACAAAAAAAAAAACACAACATGACATATGACAGATTAGTAAACTAAAAATCTCCACAAAAAAAAAAACAATTCAAATCTTTATCCAGTAAGGATTAACATTATCGGAAACTGAGATAGCATGCCTACCATAGCATTAGATGCAACAAAAAGGTTTCTAAGATTAACTACAAATAGTATAAAAGGTGACTAAAAATGAAGTCTCCTGTAAATGCAATCGAAGTTGTTATGCATGCTTCTGATCCCTTGCTCTTTCTTAATACTCATATAAAAAGTGTCACTTCAATAAGAACCACCAAGGTAAACCACAGAGAAGGCAGGCCAAGCCATGATAAATCGACATAAGGAGGCCCACCTCAAACAATGATAAAAAGGCAAAAACATTTTCGAATATTAAAAACAATACACGGTAAAAAAAAAGGTGATTTCACTGAATCACCAACTGACTTTAAGGAAAAAATTGGAATCGGGTGATCTCAATTATAGTTGTACCCATGGGCAATATTTTTTTTTGGAATTCGCAAAATTTGAATCAAACTTAGTTTTCAGTTTTAGTCCACCACAAAAACTCTGATGTGATTTGTATAAGTTTGATTCAAATACGTAATTAAAGTATTTTTCAAATTTGTATTTAGCCCATATATATGTTTAAGCAAGATTTCAAGAGTGGCTATAGAATTATTTGCAAGTATACTTGCATCAGATGTATAAATAATGAAAATCTGTCTTTAATCCGTAAAGGAATCAAGTCCAATCAGTGAATCAATCATGCAGTGGCCCAAAATATTCCTCCCATTCTTATGTCTTCATGTACACTATGATGTTCATGTTCACCATAGATTAATTGTCTTTATATTTAAGAGGTCGAAGACACCATCATTTAACAAAGTAAGCATAATTTAAATCAAAGGTAAGCATAAAAACTGCAACCCACTCCTAAAATAGGTGACAATGCATACCATGAGCAAAGATGAAAATAAATATATGAACTTACACAACTTTCACAAAGGCTAGACCAGATTCCTAAAAGATAGCCACCTGAGAAAATTTAAATCATTTAAGATCACCAATTCTAAAGTTACTATATACTTATTTGCTCTTAGAAACATCGAAAAAATAAAGGCCATGTATATGATATTTTATCATGAATAAACATATATCCAAATGAAACAACATGAGATAACTTTACCAGTCTCATATGCTACTCAAACATTGATAAAAAAAAGAAGGTCAGTAATAGTATCACTTACATTCGAACTATGTGCTATACCTATGTTTTATTAATATGACACTCAATTTTAAAAACCATTTGAGCGACCAAGGCAGCCCCTCACTGGCCGCTATAATTACCATTAAAGTGCAGAACAATACCTTGAATTCCTATGCTTCTTTCAGCCTCTGATGGTTGTAGGCCGGAGTTGGCAGTGGGTCTTCCTTTAATAAAGCAAAGGGGAACCTCTCTTTACTTCGGTCATCATAAGCTCGCCTAGGAAAAACCTTTCGTAGTACCTGCAACCTTTCGGAGCTGAAACGAAAGTAACAAAACATCACCTCACAGGCACAAGAATTTCTATATACATACAACCATCATTATACAAATAAAACATCAAAAAAATAAATAAAAAAATTTGAAGCCCAACATGTTTATATCAAACACAAATTCTGCACATGAGCCGCAATTTTTGTCATCTATTTCAACAACGAAAAATAAATGAATGTTATAGAACAAGCAATTGGGCCAACTAAGAAGGGATTAGTAATCAAGGTTACCTGTAAAAAAAGAAGACAACGTTCAAATCAAACACACATGGAACCAATTGAGAAAAAATGCAACGGATATCTATGAGCAGCTTTATTCTCTATTCAAACAAACGAGCAGAAGTAATGATTAGCACAGGCATGTGGAGATGGAGGTGAGATGGCGGCGAAAGTGGGATGCATCGGAGGTGGGATGCGTGAAAGATATTAAACCCTAACTGTGGAGAGGATGAGCGGGGAGAAGAGAGGCGTCGATTTGGTGGAGAAGAGAGGCCTCGATTCTAAACCCTAACTGTGGAGAGGATGAGCGGAAGAGTTTTGGGCGAGTTTTTGGGAAATGTTTTGGGGATGAGCGGGCCAGGATGGGTTTTGAGGAAATTAGGGCAAATTTTGGGGAAAAAACTTTGGCGCCAAAAAATTAAAAAACGACATTTTATTCTTGACGCGCGGTTATGAGGTGTCCTCCGTGTTTTTTTTTTACTTTTTTTGACAGAAATTTATGACACTAAAAAATGCGCGTCATCTATACTTAGGATTTATCTATTCTTGACATTTTATTATGACATATTTTTTTTGCACGTCAAGAAATGACCGAGTGTCATCGTTCGCGTGTCAAGGAAGGCAGTTTTTGTAGTAGTGAGACCAGTTAATGGATGTCGGGGTGTTAGGGTTCGTCAAGAACAATCAAGTCACAAATGGTGATGAAAATAAAAAAATAATCATATATAGAAATCTTACCAGATATGCGACTTGAGCGACCCAAATCTAAAATCACTGAGGTTCCAGACTCTCTCTTTTCCTCGCCAATTAGGGTTCGCGTCCGGTAGCCTTGGCCGCGGGTGGTCTTGGTTGCCCTAGAAGACGAAGAATGAAGGGAGGATAACTTGTTCAAGGGGGAAATAGGCGAGAGGGAAATAAATTTGTTTTGGAGGGAAAATAGATCGTGAAAAGTAAAGAGGAACAAATGACGCGGTTCTAATCTAGACCACAACATTTGTTTTAAACCCAGCGTAGCTTTTGATCGGATGTGTACTAGTGTTTGAGATTGATAGTTCCAGTCGTCCATTTTAGCCGGTTGACCAATTAAGTCCCTCTAACTTTGAATACTTGAAAATAAAAACATATTTACTTTAGTTGACTTTCTAGTTAACTTCACACTACTTTTTTCAATCTCCACCTTAGTGTGAATCTCTACACTACCCACCATCAAGTTATATGCAACATACCTAAACAATGCACAAACTTTGAACTTGGCAATGACTTAGTTAACATATCTGCTGTATTATTTGAGAGTTCGGCTGATTTCGGTTCGGCTAAGGTTTGGAAGAGGTTCGGAACATGTTCGGGTGGACAGTAACCAAAATTTATAAAATGTCCGATTTTCAAGCATTTGCGGCTATTCAGAATTTGGTTCAAGCTACGATACAAACTATGATGAACTATGATAATGAAATCGGAACAAGTCAGAAAGTTCCCAAATTGCTCAAATTGGAAGATTATCATAGTTGGGTTACACGATTTGAAGCATATGTGAATACGAATGATATTGATATGTGGTTAGCATTTTCTGAACAATATGTCTATCCTAAAGATGAGACCGGTGAGCCAATTCTTTAAAGAAAGCTTTCATCTGAACAAAAGAAAGCGTATCAAGCAGAGAAAAAGGCATATGGTACCTTAATGATGGCATTACCTAAAGAGTTACTACATCAATTTTCGGGTAACTATACATCGAAGAGTTTGTTGGGATGCATTGGAAAAGAGATGTGAAGGAAATGACCAATATAATAAAAGTCGTCAGAAAGTTTTGAAAAAAGAATTTGATAGTTTCAAACATTATCAAAACGAATCAATTCCAAATCTGATTTCAAGATTTGCTCACTTAATGAGTAAAATGCGTTTGGTGAATCTTACAAAAGAAGCTGATATGAAAAAAAATTTTTGGAGGCTTTGCCTCAGAAATGAGAGAATTATGTGATGATGATCACTCATGATAAAGAATATCCGAGATTGGCATTCAATGATTTGATTCAAAGATTACAAGCAAGGGATATGGAGTTAATGGTAAATAAGTCTCTTCCTGCACAAATTCAAAATCCTGCTGTATGTCATGGAGAAAATGATTGAACTATCAATGCTGGGAAATCCAATATTCTTAGTTTCGCACCTCCTACAACATTAATTGCAGGTAAATCTGAAACTCCTAGTTATTCTGCTGGTTGTTCTGTTTCTGTTCCTAGTTCTTCATCTCAGAATGCTTTGTCTGTTCAAATTACCGATGATTATAACGCATTAATGTCTCCATTGGTATCTTTATATTTTGGTGTTATTACTGGTTCGGTAAGTAACACGGAATTAACCAATGAAGATTATGATCAAATAGAAGAAATGGATTTGAATTGGCAGTATGCTATATTAGTTCGAAAAACGAAGAAGTTTTTCAATAAAACTGGCAAGAAAAGATTGAATCAGGATGGAAAAATTGGATTAAACAAGTCAAAAGTTAAGTGTTATAAGTGTTCAGTTTATGGACATTTTGCACGAGAATGTCCAAGTTCCATTGAACATAAATTGAAATCTGTTTAACATGCTCATTTGGTTATTCATTCATCAAATGAAGCTCCCAAGGTTGAAGAAAAATCTGTTTTATTTTGATAAAAAATTGTCAGAGGTGTTTTGGCATCCAGATGAATTTTTCTGGAATGCAGATTCTGAAGCAAAAATGAAACATGCTCCTCCATTTACTAGTGCTTTAACAGCTCGTCATGTTGATGATGATGTCTTAACTACTTCTGATTCAAGTCCTCAAATATCTTTGATTGATGAAGTTCCAGTTAAGATGGTTGAAAGTCAAAAGGTTGAGAGTTTAAAATGTCTTGAGTGTGTAAGATTGGGAAAGAAGAATGGAATTCTTATGAAAGATTTTGAATTATTGTCTCAAGAAATTGTAGTTCTCAAGAAAGATTTGGAAGAGTTCCAGAAGAAATGTTATGAATTGGTCCATGTTCATTAAGATGTTTTGAAATAAACGAGTAAATTGGCAGAAGAATGTGAAAAAGCAAAAGATGAAGCTTTAGATGCAGCACAAGATTTTGAAATTTTGTTTAGAAAGAGTTATCCGGTTCAACAAAAGTATGAAAAAGCCAATGCTCTTGTGATTTAATATGCTGCTACAATTGAGAAATTACAAAACAAACTTTCTATTCTTCAAGATGAAAATATTCTTTATCGGGATAAAAATGAAGTTTTGACAAAAGATGTTAAGATTTACAAGAAGAAAAGAGAAAGTGTTGTTGAAGAATTGTTTGTTGAATGTGAGATCCGAAAGTTGCAAACGTATGAATATGATGATCTCAATGCAAAGTTTATCAAGTCACAAAAAGAAGTGTTTGATGCTCAACAGAAAATCTCTGAATTGAAGTTGGAAATTTTGGAGTTACAAAGGCAAGTGAAGAATTGAAATTTGTCACCGACATTGCTGAATTTCTTATACAAGCAGGATAGGAGTGAGGATAGTTCTAAGAAGGAAGATATTCACATGGTTCCTCAACTTGTGGATTTATCTGAAGTTATATCTGCTTCACTGGATCCTAAAGACAAATTACATGATTATTCAATGTTTGCCACTCCAGCAAAGAAGAAGAAGTCAAGGTCTAAGAAAAAGGAAAAGTCTTTGGGTGAAGCTCCGAAGTTTAGCTCAAAGTCAATTTTTCTAGAAAATGAACAAGTTTTTGATAAAAGTGGTTCAAGTACTTCATCTGCAACTGAAGAAGACAAGGTTTTAGTTGAGAAGAATAAACTGAAAGACATCAAAGCTAAATTCACTAGAGAAGTTAAGGGGAGAGAAGCTTCTGGTTCTTCTTTAAGTTCATCAAAGACACCAGGTTATAAACACAAAGGTTTGGGTTTTCAGGTCAAGGAAGAACCGGTTCAAGCGAAGAAGCTAGAAAAAGCCGCAAAGATTTTAAAAGTTAAAGTTTCAAAGAAATCACCTCCTCCGAAGGCCAAATCTTATTATTCTAGAGGGTCATCATCTTCAAGGAGTCCATCTCCTAGGTATGATTCTTATGATGATTTCTTTAATAACTTTGATTCTGAACATTCATCTGGTTTTCAAAATTCAAAGAATTTTTCAAATATTTTTCGGGAAAGACTTTGTTATGCATGTCGTCAACCAGGACATCTTGCTGCTGATTGTCCGACGACTACATATATCCACAACATGGCTATGTATGTGGATAACAATGGTCAAACTTTTGATGAACCATGGTCTCCTAAGATTAAATCAACTCGTAAGCCCTCTTGGTCTAAACCGAGTACGCAAGTTGATACTGATTCTGGTTCTAATCAAAAATCAAAAATTTTAAAGATATGGAAACCAAAGATTGGTTTAAAGGCCAACAATGACTATGTGGAAGACACCGGGCGACCCGACGCTATTGAATCGGGTCGATCCCAGAGCAACTAATGTTTTATTTGATGTCAACAGGTATTTCAGGAAGACCTTTTGGTGATTGAAAAATTGCTGATTGTGAAATATCTGTGATAACTTATATTGAATTTCCAAATCAATTTGGTTTTCAAAATGTTTAACTGCAAGTATTCGTGTTGGTTGATCAATTTCTGTTTTGTTTTTCATTCCGTCTCATTTTGAGAAGGGGGGGGGGGGGGGGTGTTTCTGCAAACATACAAAAATAATGTTGTTTTTCAAATAGTAAAAATGAAAATCTATAAATAGAGTTGTCATTTTTAGGGGAAGAAATTTGAAAAGACAAAAACATTGAAAAATGCAAAAATCCATAAACATTGATAAATGAGAAATTGTATTCAATATGATTGAGAAATGATGGTACATTGGCTTACATCGTCTGCCTCACGGATAAATTAGATGAAAGAGTCATAAGATAATTTGATCGATGTGTAAGGTAGGCTCGGCAAATCAGAAAGTATTCAAATGTGATATTCCATAAATCTGATGCTTGACCTAGTGGACAACATCTTGATGCATATCTCAAGATATTTCAAGAAAAAGTTATGTGAAAATAAAATGAGAAGTCACTGTGTATACATGTGTTCATTTTGCAAAGATTTAAACTTGTTTGATTTTCTTTATTTTGTCTAACGATCAGACTTTCTTTGCGTATCGAAAAATCGACCTGAGCGTTGTTCGTTTGACGTTCTGCTTTATTTTTTTTGGTGTTTCGTATAACTCATCGGACTTTCTCTGCGTGTCCACAAGACCGACCTGATTGTTGTTGAGTTATACAATTTCAACTTGTTTTATTTTCTTATTTTGTTAAATCCAATGCCTATCTGCGTATCGATAGATCGACCTTAAGGTAGACGATTTAACGTTTTTATATCTTTTTGCATGGAACATAGTTGACTACATAGTGTATACATGAATCACTATGTGATAAATCACAAGTGAGATAACATAAGTGTGATAAGCAAAACGTATCTGAGTATGTCTGATAGTGTGGGGTACACTGGTTAATGCAAATTTAATCAATACCTTAACATATCCAGATGTTATGAGTATGATTCTGCCTGAGTTTAAATTTGGACAAATTATATCTGCAATCGACATGGCTTATGTGCTACAACAATCGAAATTGAAGTGTAGTTCAGCATGTTATGTCCAATATGATCCTAAGTTGTGATCTTTCTCACAAAAGACAAAAAAAGTGTATGATTCTGTATTGCATTTACTTTCCATATCAGAAAATACCAAAAAGATTTTATGTGTGTTTTGATATAAAGTTTCTAAAAATCAAAAAGATTTTGTTTTTTTTATTTCTTTTCGATTGACCAACACGGAATACGAAATTAATTTCAAAATCAGAATATCTTGGAGTCTCGAAGAGACGTTTTATACCAAGATTATTTATGATGGCAGGTTTCTAAGTGGAAAGAGAACATCACAACTTCAAGTCTTCTGAAGATTGTTGATAAAGAGATTACATACGATGCAATATCAAGTATTCCAGTTTAGATTCATCGTCAAGTTGAGGAGGAGGTTGATTGAAGATACAAGATACAAGTTTTAATGAAGGAATTGATACTTCACATGCCGAGGGGGAGTTTGTTTATACATGGTTCCTGTTCGTCATGTGAAGTATCGAATTCAAGACAAAGAAATACAAGATTGATGTGGTCCAAACTCTAGGCGAACTCCAAGTTCGGACATTGGCGAACCCTGTCTGAACTTGAGGTTCGGCCCATCAGGTTTTAGATAGTATAGCTTGTCTTGTGTTGTATTCAGTAGCTCTTGAGTGATATTTCTATCTTTGTACTTTGTGGTTTCTCTGTGGTTAGTACAAAGCTTTTTGTATTTACATCTCGTGTCATCCTCGTTTAACATTGATTTCGATACGATTGAGTAAACGATCATACGCTCACGCATTTTCGAAATCTGACCGTCCATTTGCTTTAGGATCCAAAGGTCGGGGGTTGTTCTGTACTAGGAGGTATTAGCGGCGACGTGTCGCCGCTCATGACCTAAAATTTTTAGTGGGGATTATACACGATTTTCCGCCATGTTCTTCCATCCCCACCCCCCCCCCCCACCCCCCACCCCCTCTCCAAAAAACATTGAAGAGTCTCTTAGCGCCGCTGTTCGTTTGTGGGAATCGAACGAGAAAACCCTTTTCTCAGCCCTAATCGATCGACATTCGGAACGTTCTCCCCTCTCTCTTCGATCACGATTCAGACCCTCAAACATGTGCTCGTTACCAGCTGCTCTACTCTCTCTATAAATCTTCCGATTCAGACCCTTATTCAGGTAAATTTCGACTGATTGTAGGAATGTATGTAACCGTTATCGTTTCAATTTTGTGCGTTCATCATCTAGTGTTAGTGTTAGGATTCGTATAACTTGAAAGTGTTGAAATAAAGACCATTTTGATTTTGTGGCTCTAGAACCATAGAAATTAGGTAATGGTAGGGATTCTTGGAAGAGAATTAGGGAAAGTTTTGGATGCTGAACCATGACTTTGAACAATAGGGCTAATCTTAGTTTCCTTATGATCCCGTTGCTTGTATGTATGTAAAACGACCCGTTTGACGCGAATATTGTATGTTTGTATATGTATTGTATTAGTTTGGTAAACGTTAGTACTAGAATTGGTAAATGTTTGCAAGTAGTTATGATGTTAGTATTTGTATGTTTGTAACATGACCCATTTTGTTTGTATTTTTTTGTAGGAACAAATTACAAAATTTGTCCAAAATCCAGTATTTCTAGCTCAACTCTCACAAGTTAAGGGCTTGAACATTGGAACTCAAAATTTAGGCGGCGGAGAAGACGACGAGGGGAATGAAAATGACAACGACAACGAATAAAAAATGGGGGTTACAAGTTGGGCTACATGGTTTTCTCACCAGTGGTGAGTTTCCTCCTGATGATGATTAGAGATGATTGCGTGGGTGGTTTAATGTCCTGTCGATGATTCAAATTTGGTATTCAAAAAAAACTTAATCTACTTGTATTAATTAATTACACAATTAAACATGCATCTTTGTAAGATTCAACCTTCTTCACTTATCAAGGTTATGATGTCTCCATGTACGAAAGTGGGAGTAACTACTTACCCACTTTCCTAAAAGTAATGCAAGTAAAAATAAATGGCTTCCCATCAACCTTTTGAAATATATAACTACCATGGAAAACAACCATCTTAAAGACAACACGCCAAACAAAATTGATGTATCAAATGCAGGACAGGATTCGCACAAAAAAGAGATTCACATAAACAAACACTCATACACAAATATATACCATATTAAATGATTGTCACTCTTGTCTAATAGACAAATAAAAAGCTAAATTTGTAACAAAAAAAATATCTACTAGATAAATATTACTCATATTTTCTCGCTCATATTTTCTCTTAATTATTCATGACGTAGAACTGTAGAAGTCACTAGATTTTCTTATGTCGTTACTAGCTGACCTCCCATATAAAGATGTAAATGCCATTTACTCTCTTCACTCGCGCTTCTTTCATGTAATATATTAAATAATAATTAAAATGACTAAAAATTCCTAATTTTAGACTCTCACTTGTACAACCTCGCACCACATTCATAATTTTGAAAACAAATTGATACGTCAAGCTCCTCATTCTTTTAGTGCGATCGAGTGACCATGATACCATTATGTTATCTAATTTCGACATTTTATCACGAAAGAACCCCCTTCCTCAAGGACTTCCATAGTAAAATAAAAGATATATTGTTAAAAGTAAAAACATTATAAAATAATGGAAACTTAGAAAGAAAATTTCTCATCAAACATGTGTAAAATAATAATAAATTAGATTCATCTTGAACTATAAAATGATTTTCACTACTAGGAATAGAAATTAGGTTTTTTCCTACCAAATCTTTCTAGAAAATTAATTGCCTAATTTTTTTTTTAAAAACCCTTACGTTTACCATCAAACTAATAACACAACGCACTATTTTGTCTCGGCAATAGTCGAAATTTTCCTACCAAATCAAAAATCCTAAACCTAGACTGATTCATATATTTATCATTGCCATTAAATGTCATAATCAAACGAATAATAATTTGTAATTTTAGAGAGGCACTATTTCATATTACTTTCAATTCTGGTTTCAAAACAAACTTTACAATCCATACATAATTAAACTGTCGTTTATTTTCTCGCATGATCGATCGTTCGATTTAATTTAGCCTAAATAGTAGGGTTTTAGAAAGAAAAAAAACCCATATAGATCACTACTTTCGGGCCAATGTGGGAGTAGCCCACTTGGTAGAGGCTTTGTCCTCTTAGGTGGAGGTCCTGGGTTCAAACCCAGGCAATGGTGTAATTTGGTGTGTAAATATTACTTTGCTGTTCAAAAAAAAAAGATCACTACTTTCGGAATATAAACACCATGATTGCTTTATATTTATGAAGTTTTGCATACAAACTATACAACAATTAACAATATACTCAAAAACAAAACCAAAACTTTCATTACTACTTGTAACATAAAACTCATAGTACGTTAAAAAATACAAAAACTGAAACATAATAGAACAATTAAACTACCAATCAAAACACCAAAACCTCATCGGACTCCACCCCATCTACCGTAAACCACCGGCGACGGCGGCTCCACGGCGGCTCTCTTCCTTTCCTGCTTTAACCCTTTGTAAAAATTCCTAATAAACTCCTCCGCCGCCTTATTCACCTGAATCGCATCCTCCGCCGTTTCCTCCTCCGGAAACGGCGAGTCCGTCACCCGCAACCGCCTCACATCCGGACTCTCTCCAAACCCTAGCATCGTCAACGGAGACTTTTCCGGCTGATCCACCAAACCCCAGGCCGCCGCCTCGTAACCGTTTAAAATATCAAACACTTTCTCGACATGTTTAACCGTCAACTCACAGTCGTTATGTGACCGGCGGGAAGAACCACCACCACTTCCGGCGGAGTGATAACGGCGGTGGTTGTTTTTACGTTTGGAGTAGAAATGCGGGGTGTCGCTGCAACTGAATTCGTACTCCACCGGAGCGATGACGGTTGTCCGGATGTTGGCGGGGCGGCAGGTGAGGGCGGAGGAGAGCGTTTCGTGTTCAAGTAGTAGGTTTCCGATGGCTTTTCCGGCGATCTTGGTGGATCTTTTGAGGAGCATGTGAAGTTGGAACCATGGGATCTTTTTTGATAAGTCTTTCTTCATCATGAAGAGGATTGCTCTTATTATGCCCCAAAGATTCTTGGTTATCAATGGCGCCGTTCGTTGTTCCGTTTCCATATCAGTTTAGTTTCTAGAGAGAGAGAGAGAGAGAGAGAGAGATCTAGAGAGAGAGATTGTTGGTAGGAAGTGGATACGGAAAGGGTGTATGTATATATAGGGCATGTAAAAGGAAAAGAAACGGGTAAATATTTAATTTAGTTGATATATGAAATATAAATGCAAACATTATTTTCTGACAAGTTTAAAACCAAGTATATTCCTCTTTTTAAATAGAGTAAACTTCGGTTTTAGTCCTCAACATTTGCACATTTTAACAATTTTAGTCTCAACTTTTTAAAAATCTCAATTTAGTGTCTCACATATCATTTTTTTCTTCAATTTTGATCTCAATGTTAACAATTGTTTAAAGAGCCGTTAGCACTACCCTCATGTGGTCCCCATATGAGGTGTATTTTTGTCATTTACGTTTGTTTTAACTCATACTTTAAAACAAACGGAAATAACAAAAATACCCCTCACCTGAGGACCATGTGAGGGCAGTCTAATGGCTCTTTAAACGTTTGTTAACGTTGTAACCAAAATTGAAAAGAAAATGAAATGTGACACACTAAATTGGGATTTTCGAAAAATTGGGACTAAAATTGTTAAAATGTGCAAACGTTGGGGACTAAAAGCGAAGTTTACTCTTTTAAATAAAAAAACTTAATAACGACATATATATGATTTTTGGGCATATTTTTACCCTATGTGATTTCAGTAGTAGGTTTCTGCGCTCAGGAGATAGCTTCAGAAGGAGGTGTTTTAGTTCTTACGGAGGTTCGAGTAATCGATCTTTGACATAGTCCCGCAAGAGTAGGTTTACACGTGAGACCAGGATGATCTGATCGATAGTGTTCCAAAAAAAATATATATATTAGAGTGAAACTTGGAATGATTAAACATTTGAGTAGTTTATAATTTAAGTTGTTTTAAGTAGTGCTATTAATAATCTCTCTAACTTAACTTGTTAATTAATAAGGCACCATACAAAACGGAGTTAGACATATTTGGTTTGAGTCAAACAAGTTTCGTGTAATAAATAAGTTACATGATTAAAATTGTGTTTAAACAGACTTAACTCGCATATTGGTTTGGATCGTTACATTTGTAAATTCTTTTTTTTTTTTTGAACGGCCAACTAATGCCCCGGAAAACCCGGAGATTATTTACACCAATTGAGCTCATTCCAGGGAAAATCCACCTCCGCGAGCGGCCGGGTGGTAAAACCTGGGAGCTCAAGGATCGAACTTGTGACCTTTCAACCTCAAGTTTCCCCTCATCGCCAATGCCCCTTCCAAAGTGTTGCCCGTAAGAATCGAAAATGTGTCTCAAGTAGAGAACACAAGCTTCCTACCACTACACCACAATGGAAGTTGCACATTTGTAAATTGTTTTTGAAAAAGGAAGTTACTACTGTTGCATTAAATCTTAATGTCATTGTCTAGTTTATGATCTTATTTATGATGATTATTTTTTATGATAATGATTCCCCAAAATATACTCCAGCTGCTAGTGAAGATAGGAGGAAGGTCTATTCACATTAACTTTATAATTAAACAATGTTTAGGATTATACAATATAATTTTAATCAAACTCAGATGATTAACATGTTGGTATCATCCAATTTCATAATCATTTTAACCTTATAAAAGTTATTTTTATTTATTTATCTGGTTTTATACCCGAGTACTCGTTTTACACCTTTTGAGTTTCAGATTTTGTTGTCAAGTTATCCATACTTTTGTAAATGATTAAGGGTTGTGTTATTTGTATCATCACTTCATATTTATACTCCTTACCAAAATGACTATACAACTCGTATAGTAGTCATATAGTTTTTTTTTTTTTTGCTTTATATAAAAAAGTTGCATGTTGTCTAGTCAAGCAAATGTATCACGTATAATCGTAAGAGAGACCTATACAACTTGTATAGATACCTATACACGTTGTATAGAACAGACTATATTAGCTATTTCAAAATCTTGATTTTGATTTTTTTTTTTAATATTGAGTTAGACTTGAACTATAAAACGGGAAAAATTGATGATTTTCCCTCACCTCAGATTTATTTATCTCCGATTCTCTATCATCACTATCTCTCACCGGAGTATCCGTATCCCGGTGACCGGAGAATTTGAATTTCCAAAAGGGTTTGGAACTACAAACATCCATTTTGTGGTTTGTTTGCAACCTACCTATTTTTTATTCAAGCTCCAATTACGAAAAACGAAAGCTTTAGAGTATTAAAAACCAAAGCTTTTTATAGGGTTACTTAGGTAGAAATTTAACATTTAAAAAAATATACGACACGTATAATATATGAGTCACGGACACCTAACTAGCTTCTGCCTCACTGTAGCATGAGATTAAAAAAAAGGTATACGGCTCTTCTATTTATCTATACGGGTCATATATATATTGTGATAGGGTCCAAATAGACGGTATGGGATTCACAAAAAGATAGACTCCAAAAATTAGCTATACGAGTCATATATAACGTGATAGGGTCCAAATACATATTTGTGAGGGTACAAACAGAAGTTACCATGATTAATTAAAAGAACATAAAACTAGAATTCGAGCGACTTTTAATGGCAGTTTGAGGAGGTTGTTGAATTAAACTACAAGGATTTGTCCTAGTGGTACCCCCTTGGCCCCTTGACTCTTAGGGCTTTAACCATTATGTGACCCTTTTTAATCAAAAGGGAGACAGTTTTACCCCATGTGGTCCCAAGAGGGGTTTCTGCTAAGAGAAAGCTTCAGGAGGGGGTGTCTTGGTTCTCACGGAGGTCCGAGTAATCGACCTTGGACATAGCCCGCAAGAATAGGTTTACACATGAGACCAAATTCGCCTGATCGATACAGTTAAAAAAAAAAAGTTGTTGAATTGATAAAAATTAGTGTCATGAAAGCCATCATATATATGATTCATTGCAAAGCATACAAGTCGGTATGTAACAACTGCTATAGCTTTAAATTAAATCAAACTAACATTGTACATCATAAATGCTGCCACGTGGCAGATGCCTTACGGTCTGTAAACATCTTTATATCTTAGCTTCGATTAGACATGTTCATGTTTATGATCCAGGTTACACTATAGTCGAACAACCTTTAAGTCCAACTAAAAATTTAATTGTATATATTCCAGCAAAGTTTAAAGCTTGTATATATATAAACTTAATCAAAAAGTTTAATTGTATATAACACCTGTAAAATTTAAAATTTATGTACATAGCCATTTTAGTTTTTTATTAAAAATAAATTTTAGAATGACTATTTTATCTTTAATTACTCAAATCTGATCAATTGTATATATATACCCTTTTATTCCAAATGATATAAATAATAAATTACAAGCATACTCATTAATTTCTTTAGCTTTTCTAGTAGTTTTTTTTCTTCATATTTTAGTTCTTTTTTTTCTCT
The DNA here is from genome assembly GCA_039602395.1 of Deinandra increscens subsp. villosa. Taxonomy (NCBI): domain Eukaryota; kingdom Viridiplantae; phylum Streptophyta; class Magnoliopsida; order Asterales; family Asteraceae; genus Deinandra; species Deinandra increscens. Next base: position 24,894,251 of record JBCNJP010000020.1, on the reverse strand, counting down.
TAACATTTTATTTGTTCATGTTTTGTTTCTTTGGTGGCTACTTGTATAGCAATTTCCTCTATTATGAAGCAGCCACCTGCAAGACCAAGAAATAATAGAATTAAGGGTTATTGGATTTTAATAATATGAATTAAGCTCTATTGGCGGATAATAATACGAATTTAGGAATTTCCTTACAATAATACGAATTCGTCACTTAGGTGTAAAAAATGATACACCGTTAGTTTTTCACTAACGGTGTTAATTTTTGCTGACTGGACTGATGACGTGGCATGCCACGTGGCATGTTTAACCAATTTTTTAAAGGGTTATTGGATTTTAATAATATAAATTAAGCTCTATTGGCGGATAATAATACGAATTCAGGAATTTCCCTACAATAATACGAATTCGTCACTTAGGTGTCAAAAATGATACACCGTTAGTTTTTCACTAACGGTGTTAAGTTTTGCTGACGTGGACTGATGACGTGGCATGTTTAACTAGGTTTTTAAAATGAGGGACTATTTATGTAATACCTTCAAAAATGCGGGGTTAATATAAAAAAAAAGAAAAAAAAAACCTATAAATCTAATCATCGTCTTCCTCATCCTTGCCACCACCATAACCTGTTCGCCGCCACCAAAAAGCATGTCATTATCCAGAAGGATATTTACTGATATATGAAGATGAAGAGTTTGTGGTGGCAAGGATGAGGAAGACGATGATTAGATTTTTAGGTTTTTTTTCCTTTTTTTTATATTAACCCCACATTTTTGAAGGTATTACAGAAATAGTCCCTCATTTTAAAAACCTAGTTAAACATGCCACGTCATCAGTCCACGTCAGCAAAACTTAACACCGTTAGTGAAAAACTAATGGTGTATCATTTTTGACACCTAAGTGACGAATTCGTATTATTGTAGGGAAATTCCTGAATTCGTATTATTATCCGCCAATAGAGCTTAATTCATATTATTAAAATTCAATAACCCTTTAAAAAATTGGTTAAACATGCCACGTGGCATGCCACGTCATCAGTCCAGTCAGCAAAAATTAACACCGTTAGTGAAAAACTAACGGTGTATCATTTTTTACACCTAAGTGACGAATTCGTATTATTGTTAGGAAATTCCTGAAATCGTATTATTATCCGCCAATAGAGCTTAATTCATATTATTAAAATCCAATAACCCTAGAATTAAATCAAATGATAAGTAAAAAGAAAGACATAAATGTCGAAGGTGTTGTGAGTATGGACATCATGTAAAGACATGCAAAAACTAGGCATCTCAACCATTCTACAAGTAAAAATGCATGGGGAAAAGGTATAAAAGCTTCATTAAAGTAGCTAGTTAAAAACAGTCGAGTAAAACTTTGGTACATGTTTTTTTTACATTTTAAAGATTTTAACTTTTATTTTTTGTTGAAACTCTTGTGTTTATATTTTGATACCGTAATGAATTAACTTCAAAATTTGTTTTATTTGATGTTTGTCCAAACTAGTAATACAAAAACAAAACATGAACAAGAAAAAAGAACTAAAATATGAACAAAAAAACAACTAGAAGAGCAAGAAATAAATGGGTATGCTTATAATTTATATGATATGCGATAGAAAGTAATATATACAATTGATTAGATTTGAGTAATTAAGAGTAAAATAGTTATCCATAATTTATTTTAATAAAAAAACTAAAATAGGTATATATACAATATTTAAACGTTACAGGGGGTATATACAATTAAATTTTTAGACAGGGTATATATGCAACTTTTAAACTCTGCAGGGGGATATATGTAATTAAATTTTTAGATTGGGTATATATATAATTTTTAAACTTTACAGAGCTATATATGCAATTTTCCCTTGTTTTTCTAGACTATTAAAAACATGATTTAAATAGAATTTACATAAAACATACTTAATTAGTTAATTTAATAAAAACTATAATTTTATGAATTATTTACTACACACTCTTGTTTGGGCTTCATGCCAAAAATAAAATAATAGATAAAGAGAAAAAACAAATCTACCGAATAGGCTCCAAAGGAAGCCCAATAATTGGGTAAACACACATGTACACAACTACGACAAGATATCTGTTTATTTAGCGTTATTAAAAAACTAAGTACACGTAGCATGATATGAATAAAACTGTTACTTTTCATTTTTCACGTGTTGGTTATTATATGCAATTAAAAGATAATGTGTGCATAATTATTGTTTCATTTATTTAAATGATTAAGGTGGATTATATTCTAAGGTGGCGTTTGGTTCACGGAATGTAATGTAATTAGAATTGTATAGTTTTCCTTTTAAAGTTGTGCTTACGTTGGGTAAAGAAGGAGTTTGAAATACGATAAATTCCTTTAATCAATGGAATTTAGAAATCCTTCACTTTAACGAAGGAAAGTTACATGACCTCAAATTCCATTGATTAAAGGAATTCATTGTATTTCAAACCCCTTCCTTACCCAACTTAAGCATAATTTTAAAAGGAAAACTTTACAATTCCAATTACATTACATTCCGTGAACCAAACGCCACCTAAATAACTAGCGAATTCCATCTACGTACGTGTTACGTTTGTTTTGTGTAATATGAAAACCAAGCTCAAAACTACTATTCATAAGATTTCCAAATCAAAAGGCTCAAATAAGGCCATGACACATCATCATAGCCTATAATCATAATCATTTACCCAATCATAGAAAGAAAAGCATTGCCTCAACAAAGTTTAAAGAAACGTGGTTCAAAATGAGGCCAAAGTCACGTTGGACCGTAAACAGCACATCATCGAACTAACCATCGTAGCCAGACGACGATTTTTATCAGATGTCAGCATACCCAAAATATAAAAACCCTAAAGGTTGTGCCAAACCCTAAACGGGAAAAGAGCAAGCAACGTCACGGGCATGAAACACATGATATGATGGTGTGAAAGAATGAAGTCATAGACGATGGACTCAAACTCTAGCACACACAAACTTAATAAATCCGGCAACAAAACAGTTAAACGATCGACTAGAAACCACTTTACCCACTGTCACTATTTACCAGCACTCCATGTGCGGTCCGTGGTAAACCTAGCTAGCGATAGATCTGGCGGAATCCAAATCAACTCCACAGTCACTAACCTAGCCATGAAAAAGGCAGTAGCAGTTCCAGGGAACTTGCTTTCAAAGATCATGGCAACCTCGTTTTTGGGAGTCACTATGCGAATAATCTGGCACTTCTTTACAAAGGGAAGTGGAGCTAGGTTCGTGTCTAGCGAGAATAGTTTATGGGCAAAAGATTCGTCTCTATGCGAATAATTCTTTTGATGCTTCGCAATTAGGCAAAAGATGTAGTGTGTGGTCTCGAATCGTTAGCGTCGTTTCTAAAGTGCATGAGAAGGAGTTCATTCCGATTAACATTGTTTGTAAAAAATCGGTCGGGGTGATAACACTAGATTTTGGAAGGACACTTGGATTGGTGAGCGTCCTTTGAGCTTGGTTTTTCCCATGATTGTTTGCTATTACCTTACATAAAGATGGTTTGATTGTTAACTATCGAGATTATTCGATTTGATCGTGGTTTTGGCGGCGTTTGATTAGAGGTGGTGAAGAACAACGTCAAGCTGATGCGTTATTGGATCTTCTCGAAAATGTTCATTTTGGGGATGCTTGTGATAAATGGACAAGGGATCTAGATGAAGGTTCTTATTTTTCGGTTAAAGACATCCGTAATCTGATTAATCATATCTATCTGCCGATTGATGATTTTTTGAAACTAAATGGATATGATACGTTCCTAAAAAAGTTAACATTCATGTATGTAGGCTTCATTTAGATCGGTTACCAACTCGTCTTAATCTATCTTTTCGTGGGGTTAATATCCCTTCGATTTTGTGTCCTCTTTGTTCGACATCTTTGGAATCAGATTCATTGCATCTCTTTGACCAAGCTGATAGTTTGGATTATTAAAACTTAATTTGCCTTATTTTTAATATAATCGTTGTTGAAAAAAAAAGTGTTAAAAAGAAGGTAATTTTGTAACGATTTCAAAATGTGATACATTAAAGGTTACAATTATGATTACAAGCTTATCATTATCTTTTTGACAAGCTTGTTGTAAGTCACTTGATTAAAAAGTAATCGATAATGGATAATAGAAAAAGTTCCATTGTGATCTTTCTGCTCAAAAGTTTTTGGTTTTGTTCTTGAGCGGGGAGACTATGAATGTTTGTTATATTAAGAAAGATTTGCTTAATAATTTTTCTCTAGACAGTAACAGTATGATTTCTAAGTTTTAAAAAGTAAAAGCTTTATAGAGGGCAACTCTATGTAAATTGTATGCTATAATTTATTTCTAATGATGATTGACATATATTTACGACTTTTTATTATATATATGAATTTAGTTTGATTTTCTCTTTTATATTGTTTTAACTAACCTAACCCGATTTTAATTGGTCAAGAAAAAGTTAATATATAGAGTTACATTTATGACCTTTCAAAAATATTTTCAACTCCCGTAAAAGTATCTTCTGGGTTCACCATTGTAGCTAGTAAGTGGTTCCATAACTAAAAATGAAATAGTCATAAGCCTCACAATGTCCCCTAATTATTACTCAATTACATTAATTTTTTAAAAAGAAC
>JBCNJP010000020.1:24854264-24889128 GCA_039602395.1 Deinandra increscens subsp. villosa | reverse complement strand
AAGAGTTCCAAGCAAGAAACGGTGGCTGATTCTACTTGTGAATCAGAGTACATAGCGGCAAGCGAAGCGTCAAAGGAGGCAATCTGGTTGAAGAACTTCATCGGAGACCTTGGAGTTGTGCCTACAATTAAGGAGCCAATTGAACTTTTCTGTGATAATGAAGGTGCGGTTGCCTTGGCAAAGGATGCGAGAAGTGACAGCAATTCAAGGCATATCGACAGAAAGTACCATTTCATCAGACATAAAGTAGAAGAAGGGTACCTCGTTGTGAAGAGGATATCATCTGAGGAGAATCCTGCAGATCCACTTACAAAGGGTCTGAGTAGGATTCGACACCATCAACATGCTAGGGGCATTGGTCTGAAGGATGATGTTATTTTTGGTAGTTAGATTGAAACTTATAGCAAAGTAAATGTAATTGAATTTTGGTGATTAAATAATGGAGATTTATTTATGAGTTTGACTACCTTTTGTCAATTATTTATTATTGTGTTTCATTTTTGCATGTTTTACTTCCTGAATAATTAGATTATTCAAAACTCCACAGTCAGTCATACTTTTGGAAGTAAGTAATGAATTAAGACTGTCATGAATGGATTGTAGATTGTCTAAGGAGTGTTAGACATAGCAAAAGAATTGCTGCAATATTCATGAGTACTTTGAAATGGAGAGTTTAAGTATTGGATAAACCCACGCTCAGAGAATTACTTCATGGAATTTATCACGAGTAATTCTGAGACGATAATATCTTATAATCTTTAAACGGAGACATATGAGTTGTGGTTTACAAGTCAGTTGTGCATTGATGATACGTAAACGCATTGGTAACTCGATGTTATAAAACGTATTGTTGTGCATGATTTGATGAGTAGATGGTACAAGCATATAAGTCAAAGTTTATTCGTTCCTTTTGCCCTAACGGGAAAAGCGATATCTTTGGGCCCTTTGGTGATTTGATGTTGACTTATAGTGCCGGGCCCGGTCAGAACTGAATTGATGTCTTCAATTGGTAGTTCTAAAGTCATTACAAATCGGAAATCGAGAAACAAAGTACTGAACAATGAGATTGATTATATTCCATGTCTCATGTTCGAATGATATCTTGTAGAACGAAGGATTATATGATCTCTTATCTTAGGACACGAACTGACTGGGTCAGAGTTCGACAACGTTCGTTGGAAGCTACAATTTGTTGATCAATTAGGAAGTTACAAGGCAATAATAGTTATTAGACTTATCCAAGTGGGAGACTGTTGGATTAGGTGTCTAAGCCTATAACTATAATTGATAGCAGCACAGTCCTTTTGGGTTGCCCTCGAGACTCGGCAAATGGAGAATTAATTAAAAGGGAAAAAGTAATAGTTTTGTTAATTATTATAGTCTAATAATTAACTAGACAAAACTATTTGGGAGGTTAATTAACAGTTTGTTAATTGAAGGGAATAAGTGGTAAATCAATAGTTGGTTTAAATTAGGAAAGGATTTCCTATCCCACATGGAAATTTCGAAAATCCCTTGGACAGAAGGGAATTTCGAAATTCTTGATGAATCCCATATTGGTGGGATTAAAAAGTAAGGAGGTTATCCAAGGCTATAAATAAGGGCCTTAGGGATTCATTCCAGCTTGCTCATTAGGGTTGAGTATTCCCCTCTCTCTTTCTCCCTCTTTTGTGGTTTAACCAAATTAGATTTTGGACTAACCACTTCTAGTTTAAAATTCTCCCTTTGGAGTACTTGGGTGTGATCCCATTAGAGGCACGACGCTTGTGGTGCTAGCTTCCCAACATCGAAGAGGATTGTGTTAGTTGTTTACTATAACAACTAAGAGGTATGTAACTCTGTCTATTTTATTTACTTGGTTATTTATTTTTCGCAATAGACTAGGGTTTATATTTTATTCATAGCCGTAGGTTCAATTGAGAAAACATAGATCCTGGTTTAGGTTGCATGCACCCTTAAGAGTTTAAGTTTGCTTGTAGAGCCTGAAACCCATCAAGACCATCAAAGTAATTAACTAAACCAAACTACTCGTGTGGAGGTGGCGGTGTATTTCATCCTAATCTCATCACACAATGATTCATGTATGGCTCGTGCGTAAGGATCCATATTGTTTGTGTCTACCATAAGCATCATCTTCTATTCCATGATAAATCTCACTTTTTCCAAGTCTACGAGTTGTTGCATTTTGGTATCAAAACTCTCAATTGTTTGCCTCTAATCTGGGTCGTCTCGGCTAGATACTTAACTAGCATAGCCTTATCTTCTTCATACGTGGATGATGTTGAGCTTTTGCCTTTGCCATCGCCCTTGCTTTAGACTTATCCCTTCCAACAAGACGACTTGGAGGTGTTTGTTCTCCAAGTATATCATCATATTCATCTAATATGATATCAAACTCGGGAGTAATACCCCTAAAGTTGGTGTCGAAGGCAGAACCAGTATACTCCCCCATGGTGTTTGTCTTGGTTATTTTGGGGGCTTTACTATCATGAACTAGTGTGAACTAGCTAACTGGGATGATCCCTCACGATCCTCTGAACATGCTCATATCCAAACGAATTAGAGCTCTTGTTTTGAGGATCATTAATGAATAACGATCAAGCTTCTTTTCAAGAAATTGTTCATTTGACCAATCGCTTCTATAATGAGACATTACCTGCAAGTAAAGCTCGTTACATCTAACAATCTTTGGCTTCATCATATGCCAATGGCTTCACGAAGGTGGTCATTTCAATTAACTTGAGGTGAACAACCATTGTAGTTGGCCTCAGCCTTTATCCAATATGCATCTTGTTTTGGTAGTTTGCAACTATTGGGTCTTCAAAAACGTGATTCCATGACCTGGTCAAAACCTCTTCATCACTAATTGGCTACTCAGTACGGTTAGGCTTCGCTCTATCCGTGGATGCTTCCTCGATTGATTCTTGCACATGCTTCTTCCCTTTAGCCTTCTTGGTCTTTTTCTTTGATGGGGGTTGTGCTTCAATAACAGTTGCTTGAAATTGAGGAGTAAAACGTTCAAAATTTGGTTGAAATCTTTGTTGTTGAAAGTGTTGTTGTTCTCACGCTAGAAAATGTTGGTATTGTTCATATTGGGATTATTGAAAATGGGATGGTTGTTGAATTTGACCAATATTGGATGGTTGTTGAAAATGAGCAAAAACGGGTGGACGGGTTGGGTTTTGCTCGTTGTCACCCGAGGATAAGAGTTGGGTAAAAGAAAATGGTGGTCTCTGATACATGAGTGTGAAATATGTAGTTCGAAAGAAGAAAATTTGTAAAGAAAGAAATACATGCAATGGTGGCGACGCTTTTAGTGGCGACAAAGGTTACTAAAATCGACTATGTTTAGCGGCGATGTGTCGCCGCTATTACTCTCGATCCGATTTCGGCCATCCCAACCGTATCTGACCGTCCATTTGCTTTAGGATCCAAAGGCTAGGGGTTGTTCTGTACCAGGAGGTATTAGCGGCGACGTGTCGCCGCTAATGACCTAAATTTTTTAGCGGGGATTATACACGATTTGCCGCCATGTTCTTCCATCCCCCCCCCCCCCCCCCCCAAAAAAAAAAAAAAAACACTGAAGAATTCTCAGCGCCGCTATTCGTTTGTGGGTATCGAGCGAAAAAACACCTTTTCTCAGCCCTAATCGTTCGACATTCAGACCGTTCTCCCCTCTCCCTTCGATCATGATTCAAACCCTCAAACATGTGCTTGTTACCAGCTGCTCCACTCTCTCTGTAAATCTTCCTATACAGACCCTTATTCTAGTAAATTTCGACTGATTGTAGGAATGTATGTAACCATTATCGTTTCAATTTTGTGCGTTCATCGTCTAGTGTTAGTGTTAGGATTCGTATAACTTGAAAGTGTTGAAATAAAGACCATTTTGATTTTGTAGCTCTAGAACCATAGAAATTAGGTATTGGTAGGGATTCTTGGAAGAGAACTGGTGAAAGTTTTGGATGATGAACCATGACTTTGAACAATAGGGCTAATCTTAGTTTTCTTATGATCTTGTTGCTTGTATGTATGTAAAACGACCCGTTTGACATGAATATTGTATGTTTGTATATGTATTGTATTAGTTTGGTAAATGTTAGTACTAGAATTGGTAAATGTTTGCAAGTAGTTATGATGTTAGTATTTGTATGTTTGTAACATGACCCGTTATGTTTGTATTTTTTTGTAGGAACAAATTACAAATTCAGTCCAAAATCCAGTATTTCTAGCTCAACTCTCACAAGTTAAGGGCTTGAACATTGGAACCCAAAATTTAGGCGGCGGAGAAGACGACGAGGCGAATGAAAACGACAACGACAACAAATAAAAATGGGAGTGCAAGTTAGGCCAGGGGGTTTTCTCACCAGTGGTGAGTTTCCTTCTGATGAAGATTAGAGATGATCAGGTGAGTGGTGTAATGTCCGTGTCGGTGATCCAAATTTGCTTTAAAAAAAAAACTTAATCTACTTGTATTAATTAATTACACAATTAAACATGCATCTTGTAAGATTCAACCTTCATCCGTTATCAAGGTTATGATGTCTCCATGTACGAAAGTGGGAGTAACTACTTACCCACTTTCCTAATAGTAATGCAAGTAAAAATAAATGGCTTCCCATCAACCTTTTGAAATATATATAACTACCATGGAAAACAACCATCTTAAAGACAACACGCCAAACAAAATTGGTGTATCAAATGCAGGACAAGATTCGCAAAAAAAGAGATTCACATAAACAAACACTCACACACAAATATATACCATATTAAATGATTGTCACTCTTGTCTAATAGACAAATAAAAAGCTAAACTTGTAAAAAAAAAAATATCTACTAGATAAATATCACTCATGTTTTCTCGCTCATATTTTCACTTAATTATTCATGACGTAGATGTCATATTAGATTTTCTTATCCCGTTACTAGCTGACCTCTCATATAAAGATGTAAATGCCCTTTACTCGATCTCCTCACTCGTGCTTCTTTCATCTAATCATGAATTAAATAATAATTAGAATGAATAAAATTACCAAAATCTAGACTCTCACTTTTACAGCCTCACACCACATTCATAATTTTGAAAACAAATTGATACCGTCAAGCTCCTCATTCTTTGAGTGACATCGAGTGACCCTGATACCATTATGTTATCTAATTTCGACATTTCATCACGAAAGGACCCCATCCCTCAAGGACTTCGATAGTAAAATAAAAGATATATTGTTAAAAGTAAAAATATTATAAAATAATGAAAACTTAAAAAGAAAATTTCTCATCAAACATGTGTAAAGTAATAATAAATTAGATTCATCTTGAACTATAAAATGATTTTCACTACTAGAAATAGAAATTAGGTTTTTTCCTACCAAATCTTTCTAGAAAATTTATTGCTAAAATTTTTAAAAAACCCTTACGTTTACCATCAAACTAATAACACAACGCACTATTTTGTCTCCGCAATAGTCGAAATTTTCCTACCAAATAAAAAATCCTAAACCTAGACCGATTCATATATTTATCATTGCCATTAAATGTCATAATCAAACGAATAATAATTTGTAATTTTAGAGAGGCACTATTTCATATTACTTTCAATTCTGGTTTCAAAACAAACTTTACAATCAATACATAATTAAACTGTCGTTTATTTTCTCGCATGATCGTTCGATTTAATTTAGCCTAAATAGTAGGGTTTTAGAAAAAAAAAACCCATATAGATCGCTACTTTCGGAATATAAACACCATGATTGCTTTATATTTATGAAGTTTTGCATACAAACTATACAACAATATACTCAAAAACAAAACCAAAACTTTCATTACTACTTGTAACATAAAACTCATAGTACGTTAAAAAATACAAAAAAAAAAACTGAAACATAATAGAACAATTAAACTACCAATCAAAACACCAAAACCTCATCGGACTCCACCCCATCTACCGTAAACCACCGGCGACGGCGGCTCCACGGCGGCTCTCTTCCTTTCCTGCTTTAACCCTTTGTAAAAATTCCTAATAAACTCCTCCGCCGCCTTATTCACCTGAATCGCATCCTCCGCCGTTTCCTCCTCCGGAAACGGCGAGTCCGTCACCCGCAACCGCCTCACATCCGGACTCTCCCCAAACCCTAGCATCGTCAACGGAGACTTTTCCGGCTGATCCACCAAACCCCCGGCCGCCGCCTCGTAACCGTTTAAAATATCAAACACTTTCTTGACATGTTTAACCGTCAACTCGCAGTCGTTATGTGACCGGCGGGAAGAACCACCACCGCTTCCGGCGGAGTGATAACGGCGGTGGTTGTTTTTACGTTTGGAGTAGAAATGCGGGGTGTCGCTGCAACTGAATTCGTACTCCACCGGAGCGATGACGGTTGTCCGGATGTTGGCGGGGCGGCAGGTGAGGGCGGAGGAGAGTGTTTCGTGTTCAAGAAGTAGGTTTCCGATGGCTTTTCCGGCGATCTTGGTGGATCTTTTGAGGAGCATGTGAAGTTGGAACCATGGGATCTTTTTTGATAAGTCTTTCTTCATCATGAAGAGGATTGCTCTTATTATGCCCCAAAGATTCTTGGTTATCAATGGCGCCGTTCGTTGTTCCGTTTCCATATCAGTTTAGTTTCTAGAGAGAGAGAGAGAGAGAGAGGGGGAGATCTAGAGAGAGAGATTGTTGGTAGGAAGTGGATACGGAAAGGGTGTATTGTATATATAGGGCATATAAAAGGAAAAGAAACGGGTAAATATTTAATTTAGTTGATATGAAATATAAATGCAAACATTATTTTCTGACAAGTTTAAAACCAAGTATAATCCTCTTTTTAAATAAAAAAGCTTAATAACGACATATATATATGATTTTTGGGCATATTTTTACCCTATGTGATTTCAGGAGTAGGTTTCTGCGGTCAGGAGATAGCTTCAGAAGGAGGTGTTTTAGTTCTTACGGAGGTTCGAGTAATCGATCTTCGACATAGCCTCGCAAGAGTAGGTTTACACGTGAGACCAGGATGATCTGATCGATAGTGTTCCAAAAAAAATATATATATTAGAGTGAAACTTGAAATGATTAAACATCTGAGTAGTTTATAATTTAAGTTGTTTTAAGTAGTGCTATTAATAATCTCTCTAACTTAACTTGTTAATTAATAAGGCACCATACAAAACGGAGTTAGACATGTTTGGTTTGAGTCAAACAAGTTTCGTGTAATAAATAAGTTACATGATTAAAATTGTGTTTAAACAGACTTAACTCGCATATTGGTTTGGATCGTTACATTTGTAAATTTTTTTTTTTTTTGAACGGCCAACGAATGCCCCGGAAAACCCGGAGATTATTTACATCAGTTGAGCTCATTCCAGGGAAAATCCACCTCCGCGAGCGGCCGGGTGGTAAAACCTGGAAGCTTAGGGATCGAACTTGTGACCTTTCAACCTCAAGTCTCCCCTCATCGCCAATGCCCTTTCCAAAGTGTTGCCCGTAAGAATCGAACCTGTGTCTCAAGTAGAGAACACCGGCTTCCTACCACTACACCACAATAGAAGTTGCACATTTGTAAATTGTTTTTGAAAAAAGAAGTTACTACTGTTGCATTAAATCTTAATGTCATTGTCTAGTTTATGATCTTATTTATGATGATTATTTTTTATGATAATGATTCCCCAAAATATACTCCAGCTGCTAGTGAAGATAGGAGGAAGGTCTATTCACATTAACTTTATAATTAAACAATGTTTAGGATTATATAATATAATTTTAATCAAACTCAGATGATTAACATGTTGGTATCATCCAATTTCATAATCATTTTAACCTTATAAAAGTTTTTTTTTATATATTTATCTGGTTTTATACCCGAGTACTCGTTTTACACCTTTTGAGTTTCAGATTTTGTTGTCAAGTTATCCATACTTTTGTAAATGATTAAGGGTTGTGTTATTTGTATCATCACTTCATATTTATACTCCTTACCAAAATGACTATACAACTCGTATAGTAGTCGTATAGTTTTTTTTTTTTTGCTTTATATAAAAAAGTTGCATGTTGTCTAGTCAAGCAAACGCATCACGTATAATCGTAAGAGAGACCTATACGACTTGTATAGAGACCTATACCCGTTGTATAGAACCGACTATATTAGCTATTTCAAAATCTTGATTTTAATTTTTTTTTTAAATATTGAGTTGGACTTGAACTATAAAACGGGAAAAATTGATGATTTTCCCTCACCTCAGATTTATTTATCTCCGATTCTCTATCATCACTATCTTTCACCGGAGTATCCGTATCCCGGTGACCGGAGAATTTGAATTTCCAAAAGGGTTTGGAACTACAAACATCCATTTTGTGGTTTGTTTGCAAACTACCTATTTTTTATTCAAGCTCCAATTACGAAAAACGAAAGCTTTAGAGTATTAAAAACCAAAGCTTTTTATAGGGTTACTTAGGTAGAAATTTAACATTTAAAAAAATATACGACACGTATAATATTTGAGTCACGGACACCTAACTTCTGCCTCACTGTAGCATGAGATAAAAAAAAGGTATACGGCTCTTCTATTTATCTATACGGGTCATATATATATTGTGATAGGGTCCAAATAGACGGTATGGGATTCACAAAAAGATAGACTCCAAAAATTAGCTATAGGAGTCATATATATCGTGATAGGGTCCAAATACATATTTGTGAGGGTACAAACAGAAGTTACCATGATTAATTAAAAGAACATAAAACTAGAATTCGAGCGACTTTTAATGGCGGTTTGAGGAGGTTGTTGAATTAAACCACAAGGACTTGTCCTAGTGGTACCCCCTTGGTCCCTTGACTCTTAGGGCTTTAACCATTATGTGACCATTTTTAATCCAAAGGAAGACAGTTTTACCCTATGTGGTCCCAAGATGGGTTTCTGTCAAGAGAAAGCTTCAGGAGGGGGTGTCTTGGTTCTCACGGAGGTCCGAGTAATCGACCTTGGACATAGCCCGCAAGAATAGGTTTACACGTGAGACCAAATTCGCCTAATCGATACAGTTAAAAAAAAAGTTGTTAGAATTGATAAAAATTAGTGTCATGAAAACCATCATATATATGATTCATTGCAAAGCATACAAGTCGGTATGTAACAACTGCTATAGCTTTAAATTGAATCAAACTAATATTGTACATCATAAATGCTGCCACGTGGCAGATGCCTTACGGTCTGTAAACATCGTTTTATCTTATCTTCGATTAGACATGTTCATGTTTATGATCCAGGTTACACTATAGTCGAACAACCTTTAAGTCCAACTAAAAATTTAATTGTATATATTCCAGCAAAGTTTAAACCTTGTATATATATAAACTCAATCAAAAAGTTTAATTGTATATATCACCTGTAAAATTTAAAATTTATGTATATAGCCATTTTAGTTTTTTATTAAAAATAAATTTTAGAATGACTATTTTAGTTTTTATATATATATACCCTTTTATTCCAAATGATATAAATAATAAATTACAAGCATACTCATTAATTTCTTTGGCTTTTCTAGTAGTTTTTTTTTCTTCGTATTTTAGTTCTTTTTTTTTCTCTTAACATTTTATTTGTTCATGTTTTGTTTCTTTGGTGGCTGCTTGTATAGCAATTTCCTGTATTATGAAGGAACCACCTGCAAGACCAAAAAATAATAGAATTAAACCAAATGATAAGTAAAAAGAAAGACATAAATGTCGAAGGTGTTGTGAGTATTGACATCATGTAAAGACATGCAAAAACCAGGCATCTCAACCATTCCACAAGTAAAAAGGCATGGTGAAAAAGTATAAAAGCTCATTAAAGTAGCTAGTTAAAAACAGTCGAGTAAAACTTTGGTACATGTTTTTTTTACATTTTAAAGATTTTGACTTTTATTTTTTGTTGAAACTCTTGTGTTTATATTTTGATACCGTAATGAAATTAACTTCAAAATTTGTTTTATTTGATGTTTGTCCAAACTAGTAATACAAAAACAGAACATGAACAAGAAAAAAGAACTAAAATATGAAGAAAAAAAAACTACTAGAAGAGCAAAAGAAATAAATGGGTATGCTTATAATTTATATGATATGCGATAGAAAGTAATATATACAATTGATGAGATTTGAGTAATTAAGGGTAAAATAGTTATCCATAATTTATTTTAATAAAAAAACTAAAATAGGTATATATACAATATTTAAACGTTACATGGGGGTATATACAATTAAATTTTTAGACAGGGTATATATGCAACTTTTAAACTCTGTAGGGGGATATATGCAATTAAATTTTTAGGTTGAGTATATATATAATTTTTAAACTTTACAGAGCTATATATGTAATTTTCCCTTGTTTTTCTGAACTATTAAAAACATGATTTATATAGAATTTACATAAAACATACTTAATTTAATAAAAACTATGATTTTATGAAAAATTTACTACACACTCTTGTTTGGGCTTCATGCCAAAAATAATAATAGATAAAGAGAAAAAAACAAATCTACCGAATAGGCTCCAAAGGAAGCCCAATAATTGGGTAAACACACATGTACACAACTACGACAAGATATCTATTTATTTAGCGTTATTAAAAAACTAAGTACACGTAGCTTGATATGAATAAAACTGTTACTTTTCATTTTTCACGTGTTGGTTATTATATGCAAAAGATAATGTGTGCATAATTATTGTTTCATTTATTTAAATGATTAAGGTGGATTATATTCTAAATAACTATCGAATTCCATCTACGTGTTACGTTTGTTTTGTGTAATATGAAAACCAAGCTCAAAACTAGTATTCATAAGATATCCAAATCAAAAGGCTCAAATAAGGCCATGCCACATCATCATAGCCTATAATCATAATCATTTACCCAATCATAGAAAGAAAAGCATTGCCTCAACAAAGTTTAAAGAAACGTGGTTCAAAATGAGGCCAAAGTATAGCCAGACGATGAATTTCATCAGATCTCAAACGCATCATCGCATACCAAAAATATAAAAACCCTAAAGGGTGTGCCAAACCGTAAACGGGAAAAGTGCAAGCAACCTCACGGGCATGAAACACATGATATGATGGTGTGAAAGAATGAAGTCATAGACGATAGACTCAAACTCTAGCACACACAAACTTAATAAATCCGGCAACAAAACAGTTAAACGATCGACTAGAAACCACTTTACCCATTATCACTATTTACCAGCACTCCATGTGCGGTCCGTGGTAAACCTAGCTAGCGATAGATCTGGCGGAATCCAAATCAACTCCACAGTCACTAACCTAGCCATGAAAAAGGCAGTAGCAGTTCCAGGGAACTTGCTTTCAACGATCATGGCAGCCTCGTTTTTGGGAGTCACTATGCGAATAATCTGGCACTTATTTACAAAGGGAAGTGGAGGTTCGTGTCTAGCGAGAATAGTTTATGGGCAAAAGATTCGTCTCTATGCGAATAATTCTTTTGATGCTTTGCAATTAGGCAAAAGATGTAGTGTGTGGTCTCGAGTCGTTAGCGTCGTTTCGAGTGCATGAGAAGGAGTTCATTCCGATTAACATTGTTTGTAAAAAAATCGGTGGGGGTGATAACACTAGATTTTGGAAGGACACTTGGATTGGTGAGCGTCCTTTGAGCTTGGTTTTTCCCATTGATTGTTTGCTCTTACCTTACATAAAGATGGTTTGATTGTTAACTATCGAGATTATTCGATTTGATCGTGGTTTTGGCGGCGTTTGATTAGAGGTGGTGAAGAACAACGTCAAGCTGATGCGTTATTGGATCTTCTCGAAAATGTTCATTTTGGGGATGCTTGTGATAAATGGACAAGGGATCTAGATGGAGATTCTTATTTTTCGGTTAAAGACATCCGTAATCTGATTAATCATATCTATCTGCCGATTGATGATTTTTTGAAACTAAATGGATATGATACGTTCACTAAAAAAGTTAACATTCATGTATGTAGGCTTCATTTAGATCGGTTACCAACTCGTCTTAATCTATCTTTTCGTGGGGTTAATATCTCTTCGATTTTGTGTCCTCTTTGTTCAACATCTTTGGAATCAGATTCATTGCATCTCTTTGACCAAGCTGATAGTTTGGATTATTAAAATTTAATTTGCCTTATTTTTAATATAATCGTTGTTGAAAAAAAGTGTTAAAAAGAAGGTAATTTTGTAACGATTTCAAAATGTGATACATTAAAGGTTACAATTATGATTACAAGCTTATCATTATCTTTTTGACAAGCTTGTTGTAAGTCAGTTGATTAAAAAGTAATCGATAATGGATAATAGAAAAAGTTCCATTGTGATCTTTCTGCTCAAAAGTTTTTGGTTTTGTTCTTGAGCGGAGAGACTATGAATGTTTGTTATATTAAGAAAGATTTGCTTAATAATTTTTCTCTAGACAGTAACAGTATGATTTCTAAGTTTTAAAAAGTAAAAGCTTTATAGAGGGCAACTCTATGTAAATTGTATGCTATAATTTATTTCTAATGATGATTGACATATATTTACGACTTTTTATTATATATATGAATTTAGTTTGATTTTCTCTTTTATATTGTTTTAACTAACCTAACCCGATTTTAATTGGTCAAGAAAAAGTTAATATATAGAGTTACATTTATGACCTTTCAAAAATATTTTCAACTCCCGTAAAAGTATCTTCTAGGTTCACCATTGTAGCTAGCAAGTGGTTCCATAACTAAAAATGAAATAGTCATAAGCCTCACAATGTCCCCTAATTATTACTCAATTACATTAATTTTTTAAAAAGAACATTCAAATAAATTTAAACCAATCAGAAAAGAGATAAGAAAAAGTAACCAATAAGAGAAAATAGGGAGGTGCGCCATATTTTTAACGAATCAACCAAATTTTACCCTCATAGCGCGCCTGGTGGTGGTGTTGGGGCGATATGAGGGATGCTATAAACCCCTTCACGCCCATTACACATAGCCTAAAAGGGTTGACAGCACAAATTCCCACTTTTTCCCATAAAGTGTTGCTACTTAAGTGTAATTGGGTTGACTATGACCAATGTGAATTATGATTTACATCGAGTGCGTCCGGATGTGTGGGATGCACACTTATATCGATGACGTCATAATTCTCGGAACCTCATTGCGGTGCTAAGGTGAAACGCCCCCGGCCCCCCGAAAGAGCGGGGAGCGACATCACCATTGAGCTGATTTGTTCGACACTCACAATGTGGTTCGAATTTTATCACAAACTCAATTCTCTGGTTCTTTGAGTCAACGTCTGGATTGTATTCGATTAATGAACCATCAAAATATTCAATTTAAAAGTGTTTCACACTTTCTAGAATATACAAGAGATCGGAAAATTCTAACATAAAGAACAGAGTAATTCTTTTCTAAGCAAACCCTCTGGGTTGTTGGAAAAGATATTGAATGATTTGCTGGACAAAGATAGCATCCAAGGTGCAGAAAAAGTGCATGTCGAGAGTAGCATGACTGGTGACTAAAACAAGATTTTTTTCAAAAGTTTCTTGTTGAGATTGAAGATCCAGAAAAACGGTTTCAGAATCCGAATGATTCGCTCTAAACATCCACATTCAATTACACAAAATCGTTTCAAGAAATAATTCACATAATCAAGAAATCACAGAATCCAGCTATTCACCAGCCATCTTCCAAGTTTTGTAATCTTGCGTATTCTTAAAACGCTTGTAATCGTTTACCAGAACCGATTCTCGATCACAGCAGAAACAATTCCCTTAAGAGTCTCCTGAAGAATCAATAAACAGATTGTAATTACTAATCCTAAAGTTCTCTGCTAAAAATGAGCTAGTTATTAATCAAGATCAGAAAACTACCATTGAATGATCCTTGAGACCAAGTGAGATTGTCAAGGGTTTTGAAGAACCCGCATTGCTGAAAACCAAAACATTTTTTATTTTTCCATTAAACAATCCCATTTAATCAATTAATCGGTATACATGTTCTAGAAATCTATAGAATCGGACCTTATATGTTCAATAAGCTGGCGAGCACATGCCTGTAGCATCGGCTGCAGGACAAAAACAGCTCACTAATTAAACAAATATATGAAAAAAGAGGCTTTAGTGATATCCGCTTCATAAGCCAGCTTACCTCATCTCGTTTACCAAATATAACAGATACATTGAAAGTAGGACTATTTAACATCCCTTCCTCCTTCCTGTTGAAACGGGAAAGAAATTGAAAACCTTTAATTCTAAATTTGCAGCCCACAATCTTGATTATTGGAGGATTAATAGCTCAATATGCAAGTATACAAAAAAAAAAAAAAAAAAGAACAGTGAGGGAATCAGATTTAGAACCGATTCTATATTACCTCGCGTGCATTATGGTACCCATAGTCCCGATTTGAGTAGCAATAACCTGGTAATGTTGGAAAAATTAACAAATGCATCCACCAAGCACATTTTGAAAGGAAGGAAAAGGCAAAAGAACAAGACCTCACCAAGAAATGGTCATCATAGCTACAAATGACTATATCAGTTTTGTTTTCCTGCCAAGATAATTGTTAGCTGTGGCAATTGAGTAGTAACATACTAACATATGCACAATAGATACTTTGCCAAAAACAACACATAATATGGCACTTCATATTTTTTTCTATAATATGGTTTTAAAAGGTGCTCCTGAAGCGCGAGGTGAGGCGGAAAACACCTCGGTGGCTTCAGGTGACACATCACGTACCTTTGGGTCAAAACTAGAGTTAATAAGAGCTGATATGTTAAGACAATCAAAGGGATGAAGAAATTATTAAAGGTTTACATGATAAAAATGTTGATTTGTAGAAAAAAATGACAGACACAACTTTAAGTTGTGAATAAAGTTTGTTTGGTTGTACATAGAGCAACCGGCAATGTCTCATGTATGTTATGCACCTCAGATTTTGGGATCTATACATTATTGGAGACACGGGGTGTCTTTAAAAAAAAAACATAATTCAATGTGAATGTGATATCCATATATTTTTTATATGTGGTAGTTTACTCTACAAGTCAATGTCACAATGAACTTTCTTCATCGGAATTCTTGAAGTTATGCAAAGTAATCAATCTGATAAAAAGGTTCAAATGCATATTGTTATCTAGAACACAAAGAGGCTGGTTGTTAATCTTCAGTCAAGTTGATTAGTGGATATCAAAATATCAAATTCATCTTCTACAAACCCAGTTGCAACAAACAGAAATGAGAATTGATGACTATCTAACACAAAAAGCAGAGGAGGCATTAAAACAAACAGGTGGTGGGCACTAGTGAAAATCTTGTTTTATATGAAAATTTGCATATTGCTGAAGGATCTGAAAACAAAGAAGTCATTCAAGATTACTATCTATGTAGAAAGTGAATAATCATTCAAACTTGAGTAGATATACGTTCAGTCAATCAAAATCAAAATCAGAAGAGGGATGTTAAGCAAAAAAAAGGAGAAAAACATAAATTATTAGAATGAATAAAGAACTGTACCACAACCTTAATATGAAGTGAAAAATTCTTGTGGCGAACAGGGAAAGAAGAGCTTGAAGCGTCGTCATCCATGGAAGCAGCAAGGGACTGAAAGCTCGTTCATATCAGGAACCCTGTTCAATTTTATTATCATGACAGACACCAAAAATCTAGCTTTTGGTAGTAATTTTCCTAGTCATCATTCATCAGAACTAATACATGCATCAGGAATAACATATGTCCTCGTTTGTTTTTATTAAGTGAACCGAATGTAATCAGAATTATCGAATTGATTCAATAGAACAAATTTGGGATAAATAAAATCTAGGGCTTAAACATGGGTTCGTTCCTAGAAACAAATGATGGGATCAAAAAGTTTGTAGGCATTTATCTATCAACCAGATGTAGTGCATGATTTGATTTGATTTGTAAACAAAATGAACTGTTCAAAATCGATTTGGCGATTGACTTGCGAACAGAAGGGTTGGTGTGTGGATTAGAAATTTTAGATTCGAGAATACGTACCTTGGGGAGGAAGTAGGCGCTGCTGCGATTCCGTTTAGGGTTATTAGGAACGAACAAGATTTGGTCGGTGATGGTTTAGGAGGCGCTGCGATTCAGATGAAGTAGCCGCCACTGGGTGGGTTTGTTTTTTTTTTTAAGGGTTTAATCAAAGGTGCTTTATCATTGAAACCATATGAGTCATAACTCTTATAATCGTCCTTTAGTCATAATGTAATTATATTATTTTAAAAAATCAAACAATAACATCTATCCAATAAAAAAAAGCAGCCAATGAAGAATGAGGGGGAGGGGCGTGATGTGCTTAACGCCGGGAATCCATTTTGCTAACCTGGTGCCCGGGGGTGGGTTTTAGGGGCGCCATAGGGGCGTTATATTAGGGATTTTGATGGGCATCACACTTACTACACACAACCTAATTATAAGGTGTTTCTTCTTATATTTAACAAAGATTGAAGATGTAAATGTTTAAAAAAAAAAACTTTCTTCTTATATCGCTGCGATTCTGATATTTAACAAAGAATTAGTGATATCTGTTTCGTAACCCAGTTTTCTTTTGGTATTTCTATTAGAGGTGTAAAAGTTAAAAAAATGAAAAAAGTTAATAAAAAGTTAATAAAGATGGCTAAGATCAAATTGTCTCTCCTTTATTTTTAACTAGATTGAAGATCCAATAGCTAAGAAAGTCTTTTAATTTTTTTTTATCAAAATTAAACTTCTTATTTGAATCTCTCTACCAAACAAATGGGTGTTACAATATCTTGTTCAAAAGCTCAAATATATGAATATGAATGTTGGTTAACAAACCTGACAACTCGAATGAAGGCTTGCAAAAACTCAAAGTAACATATTTGGGCCACTCAATTAGTAGTAGTTGGAATCAATTAAGCCCAGAAGGAAAAAACGTGGAGCTGGGCTTAAAAAATATAAGATAAAAGAGGCAGATGGGGTAATTTAGGAGGGGCCTTTCTTTTTTGTAAGTTTGATTTTTATTATTTATGTTTGTTTTTTATTTGCTTTTATTGATTTGATCATCATGTTTGGCTAGTTAAAATTTAATTCCAACGTTAAGGTTTTAGTTTCTTCGGTTTGATTTGAACACTTATATGAAATGGTTATGAGATCTTATTTCTAATGGTTTGTTTGTGTTGATTATTGGTCTCCAACTCAGAATCTTTTCCGGATATATAAAGGGTCTTTTATATCCAACAATCTTATCTTACTCACTTTCTTTAACGTTTGACTAAGTTAAACTTTATAAATGGTTATCTAGCTAGGTTTTTTAAAGTTTGACATAGTCAAATGTTAAAAAAGTCAAAGTTTAAAAAGTAAAACTTTATTCAAGATATAGATAAACGGCCATCCAACTTAAAATTGACTGTAAGGGTGGACGAAGTGGGTAGGTGACAGAATGGGAGGGTGTACCTTTGAAAACAGAAACATGAATGTGTGGTGGATATTAAGCGGTGAAGACCCGCCGGAAAAAAGCCAAAGTGATGGAGGACCCAACCGACAGCTACCGCCGGCCGACAATCATCCCTACCGCCCCACTCCATACACATATAAACCATTGAATTTTTGGTCAAAATTGTTCCAATTCCTTTCCATGTCACCACTTTTCTAAATATCAAAAGTGATTCACTGGAAATTAGCGTAAAGAAAATCAAGATCAAATCCTCAAAATTTAACTAGTTGCATATATAATACGTATACTTTCATGCACCAAAATATTAATTTTAATATATTTGATACCATTATATAGTTTTAATATATATGTTGGTTATCGTATATTTGAGATGCTTTGTATTCAAACTTTTTACATGATCACATCATTGGACGTGCGTACATATATTTTTCACCTCAAATTTTTAACATGTGGAAAAAATACTAGTTATGTTTCCGACAATAATCTCATCAAATCACACATGTAAAAGACATTTACTATTTTAAAGAAGAGTACATTATATATAGGACCCAAGACTAACAGGATATAACAAAATTTAACAAATAATTAATTAACCTAATCTAAGTATGATGTCTAAGTTTTTACATTTTTATATACAGTAAACTTGTATAAATATATATATATAAAGTGGAAAATAACGGTGTCTAAAGTCGATAAAAGATGACAATAGGACGAGTATTGATAATTTAAGTCACATACTCCATTGTAAACCGCATCTTGTATTCAGTCTTATAATCGTTGGATATTTATTGTTAATTACATGTCGAGTGTGGGGTATATATATATCAGCAGAAACCGAGCATACACGTTACTTTGTTAATATATACAAGTTAGGATTTTCAAGTACATGTTATTAATTTGCTTACTTGTACTTATGTAATGATGTAATTTAGACGTTATACTTTAAAATAGTGTAGATGAGGTGTATCTTAGGGTTCAAAACAACTACAACAGTTAAAACATGATAAATTGCATATATTTCATAATCATTAAAAAGTTTGAAATATCTCATGATAATAAAATACCAAAAGTTAAGTAATAATTAATATCATCAAATACATATTTCACATCGATCAACTTTTAATTGTTATGTCAATTCTTTAAGGAGAACGGCATTAATTTACATATATTTGTTTATTTAACTAGTTTTGACATTAGATGATTGGCCAATTAGTATTTATCATCTCCAACTGTATATTATTATTCATGCATCCAAACCTTTTGCACACACATGAACATGCTAAAAGTGGACGGCTCAAATAGTACGTCTACGTACCAATTATATGTGAACCACATCTTTGGCAAACTTGATTCTTTAAATAAATAGTCATCATCCTTTTTCATTATTCCAATAATATAATGTAAATTAAAGTAACAATAGCTATATAGGGCTGGGACTACTGATAGGGATGGTCGACAATGTGAGTGATAATGACAAAACGACGAAGATCCATATTCTAAACATAATTTTGCAAACGACTACTTTTAGTATGGGTCTGTTATGGACACCCCCTTAAATTTTGGCTGGCACCCCTTATATAGGTAACTCTATGGTCTAAGAGTCACCTCCAGATTTAAAAAGCTCATATAATGCTCTAAGAGTCACCTATAAAAGGGGTGTCATCCAAATTTTTATTATTATAATAAAAAATATTATTGTTATATTAATAATAATAATAATATATAATAATAATAATAATAATAAGAACAATTATTATTATTATTATTGTTATTGTTATTATTATTATTATTATTATTATTATTATTATTATTATTAATACATATAAATAAATAACACAAATACAATATGAAAAAACCTTCAGGATGACATAAAGGGCTGGAGGTGAGATACGAGACTCCTTATATGAGATTCAGCTCACCTCTTCAACCAAGAGGTCACCTACAAGGAGAAATTAAAGGTGACGCTAAGGTCTCGGAGTGACCTAAAGGGCTCACATCTTACCATCCAGGCTCCCTCTAAGGTCTCTGTGTGACCTGTATTATCGCATCTCCTACGTATTAATGTATTATTACACCGTTACGTACATACACACACAGACAAACACATACTAATACGTTATCAAACCACAAACATATATACATACATACATGATAGATTTTGACTTAATATATGTTTATATATATATACATATGGTCACGTGGATACAACCTAATATAAGAACTCCGTTGGTATATTGTATGTACTACATGCATATGTACATACACATACCAACACACTTACATGCACACACATATGTACATACAATATCAATATGAATAAACTTAATATGCGTTCATATATGCATACATTACACTTTTACATGTATATAAACATGCATACCGCACATACACATATAAAATTATTATTGTTATATTAATAATGATTGTTATTATTATAATAATACTAATTATAATAACACTTATTATTATTATTATTATTATTATTATTATTATTATTATTATTATTATTATTATTATTACATATAAATAAATAATACAAATAAAATATGAAAAAACCTTCAGGGTGACATAAAGGGCTGGAGGTGAGATATGAGACTCCTTATATGAGATTCAGCTCACATCTTCAACCAAGAGGTCACCTACAAGGAGAAATTAAAGGTGACACTAAGGTCTTGGAGTGACCTAAAGGGCTCACATCTTACCATCCAGGCTCCCTCTAAGGTCTCTGTGTGACCTATATTATCGGATCTCCTACGTATTATTACACTGTTACGTGCATACACACACACGTGCAAACACATACTAATACGTTATCAAACCACACACATATATACATACCTACATGATAGATTTTGACTCAATAATAATACAAATTATTATTATTATTATAATAATACTAATTATTATTATTATTATTATTATTACATATAAATCAATAATACAAATAAAATATGGAAAAAACATTATGGGTGACATAAAGAGCTAGATGTGAGATATATGACCCCTTATATGAGATTTAGTCTAGAGACACCCCTCATATAGGTGAACGTTTGGGCTTAAGGTGAGATTTCCTTAGGGACACACCTCATATAGGTGACCTCAAGACCTCCGAGTGACCTCTAGGTGGGGTGTATTTAAAAAAAAAGGAGGTGTCTCTAAGATTTCCCTTTAGTATAGTTAGTTTTGTAACTTTAACCTATTATATAGAAATTATTGAATAATTAAGATTATTTTAAAAAAAAATACACTTATATATCCTCTGAAAATGCAAGGGCGTTGTGGTTCACTTTTATAACATTTGATAAGTTTTGAGTATTTTTCTATTTTTAGCGATATATTAATTATTTTCTTTAACTTCAAGTAATGTGGGATTTTATTAATTAAACAGTTTTGTGTACATATAGTATTTTCATCGTAACATGCGACCGGATAATCACTAATTAGAATTAATACTTTTAACATGTCGAATGATAAGACGAAAAATGTCGTATAAATGGTATTATGACTTTGCGATCAGTGATCACGTTAGTATTTTTTGTGTTTGTATATATGCATCCACATAGTTTAACGACACTAAGGCTCTGTTTGATAAAATAGAGCAAAAATTATTTGGTCAGTGATATATAATTCTCTGACTCGGTCAGATGAAAATTAATTCTTGGGTCAGAAACACTTACTCAGTCAGGGGCTCGGTCTGAAACTAGCAAACGCGCAAATCATTTACCGGGTCAGTGGTCAGCTTTTACAGGACTCAGTATGAACTTATCAAACAACCCCTAAATTAAATGATATTAACATATTATATGGCCCGTGTTACATGTAATTCTAACACGTTACACGACATGAATTTTTATTTTCTCCCTATCACATGGGTTGTGTTGTCATAGACTTGCATATATTACATGCTACTAATGTAGGAATAATATGTCACTTCAGTTGTGCTTCTTTAAAAGATTTAAATTACAAAAAATTTCCATTAACTTTTTTGATATGTTATTTTATCCCCTTCAGCCTTTTAACATCATATCATGTGACTTCGACCGGTGTGTACGTGGAAACTTCCTTAACAACTATGTACATGTATTTATGTAGTTTTGACAATATTAGGATTTTTTTTTTCTTTTTTGTCATTTACTTTTCGTCATTTCCAACGATTACTCATGCAACCTTTTGCACACAAATGAACATGCTCAAAGTGGCTCAAATAGTCTCCATATATACCCATTATATTTTGCAAACGTCAAAACCTCTATCATTGCAAAAAAAATAAAAATAAAACGATATGATAACACTACTATCGTAGATTTAAGTAATGATAGTTATTTTAAAGAAGATGTCCGGATTACCAATAGCGATGGTCGACAATGTTAGTGGTACATAATGATAGAACAATGAAGAACAAAAAGAATTATTTCCATCAATTTATTAGCTTCTCATATATATAGGGTTAGGTTAAAATGAGAATTTTTTGTTCTGATAACTTTTGAGAACTAAATCTCAACCACTAAATTCAGGTGGGACCACTATAATTCATGAGGGGGTTTCCATAAATATAAACTAGTGGCTGAGATTAGTTTTTTTTAGTTCTCAAACCCAAATGGTTCTCAAATGATTCTCTCTCTCTCTCTCTCTCTCTCTCTCATATATATATATATATATATATATATATATATATATATATATATATATATAGGGTTAGGTTCAAATGAGAACTTTTTCTTTTGAGAACTTTTGAGAACTAAATCTCAACCACAAATTTCAGGGAGGGACCACTACAATTCATGGGAGGGGGATACATGTAAATAACTTGTGGCTCAAATTAGTTCTTTTTAGTTCTCAAATCAAATTGGTTCTCAAATGATCCTCTCCCTATATATATATATATATATATATATATATATATATATATATATATATATATAGATATATAGGGAGAAGATCATTTGAAAACTATTTTGGTTTGGGAACTAAAAAGATCTAATTTGAGTCACAAGTTTATTTACATATATATCCTCCCTCTCATGAATTGTAGTGGTCCCTCCTGAAATTTGTGGTTGAGATTTAGTTCTCAAAAGTTATCAAAACAAAAAGTTCTCATTTCAACCTAACTCTCTCTCTCTCTCTCTCTATATATATATATATATAGGGTGAGGTTCATTGTAGACACTTTCGCATGTGAAATAGCTTTTTTTCACATGTGAAAGTTTCTAATTACTGAGAAAAAAGAAAAAAAAGAAAAAAGAAAATTAATCACAACCATTAGATCAAGAGATCTAATGGTGAAAAAGGGTGTCTACCTGTCTACACTTATGAGGGTGTCTACAATGAACTTTTCACTATATATATATATATATATATATATATATATATATATATATATATATACTAGCCGTGTGCCCGCGCGTTGCGGCGGCGACGGTTTATAGGGCGTCATTCGTCATTTGTGCGTTTGTTATGGCGGCACGTCAATTTACATCGAGATATTCGTTTTTTTAGAACTCAAACAAATAACAACAAACACCCGAATTAACCAAGACTCATAACATAGGCTACAACCCGTGCTATGCGGCGACGACAAACTACAATTGTGTATGATAAGGTCACGACGCGCCGATCGCAATTTACCGGGATTTCTTTATAGATGGTCGAATTAATAATAACAATGTAATTAGATAGACAACACAATTCCCTTACCAAACAATTCAAAATTAATTGTTTACTAAAATCCATATTACTTTATTATTATTATTACCCACTTTTATAGCTAACTATAATTTTTATATCACTCATTTTTGCTATTTAATAAACTATCGAATTTAACTAAATGGTGTAACTCGACACTTCAACAATAAATTAGTTTCGATAATAGTTTCCAAGTAATAATACAACTTTTCATGAAACTTATATCAGAAATGATATTAAGCCCATCATGTTGTACTTCAAATTTGACCCATTTATATGAAACTACACCTATTGTTGTACATGAAAATGAAAGTTCCTCAAATTTAAAATGGATTACATCTTTCCTACAAACTGGTCTACTTAGAGAATTGATATAAAAACATACTAATAGTAAACTTAATACAATGTACCAAAAAAGGTGATAAGGTTAAGCAGGTGTGTAAAAACATATATCATATATAGAAATATAGTTGAGCCATGACAATCCATGCCGAATACATATTCAAGATGTATTCAAGAATCAAGACCCTAAAAAAACTAATCAACTTACTTTTCCTTTTGAACATTGAGCATTAAGTGTACAAATGTGGTGGAATGTTTATTCTATCCACAGCAAGAACTCCAGCATCCATAAGCCAGTTCCAAAGAAGTGCACTGCTTCAACACAATTATTTAGTAAAACAAGATGATTATATTTTATACAAGTTTGTAAGATAAAAATAGAGAAATCCTTGCCCGTAGTAATCAGGGTTAGGCTTAAATGTAATATTAACGGTTATCAGCAATATACTTCCGTGTGGTATTCGGCAGCCATTCCAAGCTGGTCCAAGTACCTGTAAATATAAATAATGAAAAATATTTTAAAAAAAATCGTATGCTCTTAAATGTAACTTTGTATGTCTTCAAGGGTTGCAAGATGTATTTTTTATATGTTTTGACTTTTGAGGTCAAATATGTCAGACTTTGAAATCAAATTTTATACAAACCATAAATTCAAATTAATGTTTTTTTTTTACTAAAGTATAAAGTGGGAAACATGAATACACTAAAGTAAAATGGTATAAACAGTGTTTAAATAGACAAGGTGCTATATTTCCTATAGATGACTTACAAATTTAAGCATGTACCTTTTTGACTTTTGAAGTCAATTGTGAATATTTCCATGTTGAGATGTTATACATAACATACATTTGCAGGACAGGTACATCTATTATAAATTTTGAGCAAAAAGTATGTTGTAGCAGAAGTTTAGGGAATGTACTAACCTTCAAAACTTATAGTTGCAAATAAATGTTTAAATTGTTAGAATAGTCGAGAAATAAATACCTTGAGAATCATCATACCATCTATATTCCTCGCGCAGCAAGCAATGTTGTCACCAACATCTCTTTCTACTGGTTTCACTTCACCAATCAAGTGCTCAGTTGTGATTGTTGACCGACCATTGAAAACTTCACAATCAATAGGAACCAACTGACCAAAGTACCCTGTCGTAGTACCAGAATGTCATCCAAGCCCACTCAAATTCAGCCCTAAGGTCTACATATTGCATATCAGATTGATCATCAACTTCAAATTACTAATATGAACATGATATATATAAACAAACAACTACTAAATTATATGATTATGAATTGATCATAAGATAACGACTACAATCATTAAAATCAATTGCTAACTACCAGATTCAGGAATCATTCATTGTTTTATCTGCTACCAACTTTCATTGTTTGAGGCGATAAGTAATTAAGTATTTAAGTAGAAACAAATAACATGTTTTATTTTACACTCACAGATAGCAGTAAAAATAGGCTTATTGTTCTAAAGATGGTTCAAACAGGTTATAGTTATAAGTAACACAATCCAAGCAAACACATCTACGGAACAAATTTGTGTTGCTATAGTTAATACAACTTGCTGAAATACTTCAGGGACCAGAAAATAACTGAATTCAGAACTGCCATTGAATATATTAAAAAGCTAAACAGATAAACTAAGTAATAATACTAATATATAACAAAAGTATAAGCATCCAAAGTATAAGTAATGACCCTGAAAGTGAAAGGAGAAACATATGTAAATGAGCAAACGAAAAAATAAATTCAAATGAGTAACAAATGTGTGATAGAATTACCTTAATCAATTGAGAAATGCAGATATCTGAATGGTGATTATTTCTGATAAAAAGCTAGTCACTTGACATAATCGAAATAGTAGAAGGTAAGGAAAAGGTGAAGCATATATTCTGTCGCCTTCAACGATGTAATTAAACAAAATAAAAAAGGGATAACCCCATCCAAGACTCTATAGGAATTTTCCTCACGGTTGAAAAAAGACCTTCAGATTATAGAAAAAATCTCATATATGGCTCCAAACTACCAAAGAAACTAAATTCCAAACTTTTTTTTTGGGGGGGGGGGGGGGTGTCAAATCCTTGATTCTTAAGATAATTATTGTATCCATTAAGTCACTCAAGATTCCCTTTGCTTACATGATTAAGAATGTAAGCAAATGAACATAAATAACTTTCAGTTACATGATATACATGAATTGAAGCAAATGGATTGGACAGTTCTATATTAAAACCAATGTGGATAATATATATGCAGAAATGCAGATTAAGGAAAAGATTAACTATTTAAACAAGTTATATGTTAATATATTTTCCCTTGAACTCTTGAAGATAAATTTGAACACAACACAACCTAATTTATTGATTAAAGATAAATTTGTTGATATATTTTTCCTTGAACTCTTGAAGAGGGTTAACATGATACCTGAGTGGTTGAGTGGAACCAGCATCATGATTGTCAAGATAAGTTATAACTCTCTTGAAGGCCACCATCCTATTAGACCTAGCAGCTTTCCTTGTGCATCACACAAACGCCAAAGTTGGCCCTTAACAGCTTCCTGTAGTAAAAGATATTAACAGTTCGATTAAAGTAAAAAAAACCATTTGCTGTGAAGTCAGATGCTCTAGAAAGCTGTCCCATGGCATCATTCCCATTAACAATACGCACCCAGAACCACCCGACTTCAAATCCAGATATCAATGGCAGAACAAAAGGTAAAACGCCACAAATGAATTATCCGTAAGTTGAAAATGCTGACAGGTAAGTATCGTACGTAGGTCAAAACGTGTTGGCTAATTTCTGCATTCGTGTTTGTGATCACAAAAGCTTGTGACTGCAGCAACAATTTTGAAATAAATGCTTGTTATAATCGTTTATATGAACATATATAATTTTAATGTGTCTATCATGGGCAGATATAATATCCATGTGAGTGATGTAAGATAAGTATTGTAACATAAGATGAAAACGTATCAGGACCTTGAACAATGTAAATAAGAGTTAAATATTTGAGCAATTGTTGTTCATCATTTGTCATATGACATTTAAATTCTTCAAATAAAGGATTATCAAAACCAATTCGATCAGCCTAAAAACTTACAGCCGGTTTTAGCTGCACACACACTCCGACAGATCTTCACTCCCTAAGCCTGAAAAAAATAAAAGGTTAGGAAGCAATAATGTATGAAACAGATTTAGCTAGGCACCTGTATCTGCAGGTATAGCCGAGGCTGAAGTCAGCGCAGAAACATGAGGCCTAACCTTTTAGCAATATTCTACCACAAATGAAGGTCATTAAACACATTAATTGATGCTAAAAAATTAAAATTAAGATAACAATTACAAAATTAAATTGAAGAGGGTATATAGCTCATTTGAATTAATAGATGCTTGATATGCTTTGAACCAAAAGAACACCCAAAGAATGCAGCTTTAGGTATGGGTTGTTTTTTGAATGCAACTAATTAATCTAGAATAACAAATGACAGCCTGATTAAAAAAAAATAAGTTTGAAGTTTGAACTTGTGACAGCCTAATCTAAAAGATTAACAATATCATATTTGTCCATGCTAATCACAGTAATCAAAGGAACTAAACCCTTAATGCCCT
The DNA here is from genome assembly GCA_039602395.1 of Deinandra increscens subsp. villosa. Taxonomy (NCBI): domain Eukaryota; kingdom Viridiplantae; phylum Streptophyta; class Magnoliopsida; order Asterales; family Asteraceae; genus Deinandra; species Deinandra increscens. The sequence continues at coordinate 24,862,072 of JBCNJP010000020.1, read as the reverse complement.
TTACTATAGAGCAAAAGTCACATGGCATTTTACAAACCAACCTCACATGACACCTTGAAATACCACAACTTGAGCAGCATGATTTCTTTTTAATCTCGACTGTTCAATGAAAGTAAACAATTAATATCTTAAATATGTTAACAGGTTCTTAATAAAACAAAAACAAGTGTGTACCTTTACTTCTCTATGTCCTAGCAGAACACATAAAACCATCATGTGTTATGTAATCTAATTGAAAATTAATTAAAAAGAATAAAGTAATAAGAGCTGAACAATTATAAACTTAATAAATACAGGTTGAAGATTGAAAGTCAGGAACTCCTTAGAACCATGAATCTCATTGCAAAAGCCTGCATGATGCAAATTTGATCAAAATTGCACCTGATTTCATGACATAATAGACATAGATTACAAAATTCAAAAAATTAGCGAAGTGAGACACATACAAGTCCTTATTTAAGAAAATGAGCACATATGAACAGGTAAAGATCTAATAAAACTCAAGCCTAATAACTGAATTTGATATGCTAACCGCCCATAAACATGATAGAACTTTCCACTTCCGAGTGCTACCTCTGTGGAAGCCTGCATAAAACAGCACAATCAACGGAAATCACTTAATGATTAAAACAACACAATCAATGGAAATCAATAAATATCATAATCAGTAGTCTTATGGCAAAATTCAAACCTAACCATCAACACATCAGGTTAAAAACCCAGAAAGGTAAAACAAATCTGTGAATCAGTTGAGATCTCGAATGCAACAATTCTAAACCATAAACCATACAATCTAAAAAAGTTAGCAAAAGAAATATATCCCCTCCTTTGTTTATAAAAATTCCAAAATACAAAAGAACCATACCTGAGGAAACAAAGAATCGTCGATTTAAGAGCAATGCTTGTAAGAGAATGAAAGAACCCAGAAAAACAAACATTCACACCTGAAAATTGTTACTGTAGTGAAAACCTACACACCATCGATTAAGACGGATGAAGATGCATACCTGAAATAGATTATCTGACCCAAAAATGCTCCTCGTATGGTTGCAATCACACGTTAGAAGGAAGAAACATCGTTCTTCTGAAGAAAATTTACCGAGAAATCAAACCCTAGGAAGAAACATCGTTATGGAGTAGATTTTAATGTGCCTAATCCGCTCATGATCGCCTGCCAGGTTAGAGGTTTTTGAAATTGAAATCTTTCAAGAGCTTTTAAGATAGAGAGTGTGATAAATGAATTGAGACTTTTGAGATGGGAGAACCGTTTTGGAAGAGAGGCTGGGATTTTCAAGTGTGGTATTCGAGAGACAGACTGGGATTGCCCAATGGAGTGGGAGAGCCGTTCTCGAAGCCAATCGATGGAGAGAAACAACAGGAAGCAATTGATGGGAGAGATGCACGCCGTAAGAGAGAGACGCTGAGCAATCAATGGTGAAGACGGTGATGCGTTCATCTAGGTAATGCCGTGCACGCGTCTTAATTTTTTCTTTTTGTTTTCTTTTTTTTTTAACTGAGTTTTTATTGGTGTTGAGGGTTAAAAGAAACTAAGCTTAAAACACTTGTACATGATGCATTACTATTTGTACGCGTCTTAAGGTTTAAGCATTTTTCATGACGAAAATGCCCTTTAGGGCAATATGTATTATATATAGTAATAGATATATATATATATATATATATATATATATATATATATAGGATTAGGATCATTTGAGAACTTTTTATTATTGTGAGAACCATGAGAACACTTACTAGCCACACATTTGAAATCTAACATATTTTATTTATTTTAATACAAAAGGGCAATTAAGTCTTTAACCCATATAACTAAAAGACAAAACTCTTCTAAAATATTATTAACTATTAGAATACTCTAACTATTAATATCTAGATTAGTAAAGATTAATTGTTTTAAATATTTTTAAATACTTTCCTTTATGTTTTTTATTACATTTTTTTTAATATATTTTTTAAACTTATTTTTTATTGTTTTCTAATTTTTCTTAACTTTTTTAAACGTTTTCATTTTTATTTTTATAACAATTTTTAAAACTTTTTATAAACTCATCATTTTTTACGTTTTAATGACTTTTTTTACTTTTTTTTATAAAACTATTTTTTTTACTTTATAAATATTTTTTTTTAAAAAAATCTAGTTTTTTTTATTTACTATTTTATGTATTTAATATGATACATTTTTTTTTATTTTTCCTTACTTATTTTTTTATGTTTTTTGAATAACTTTTTTTTTACTTTTATTAAAAAAAAAATTATAAACTTTTTAATTATTTTTTTTTACTATTTTAATTTATATTTTAAAAACTTTTTATTAGTTTTTATTAATTTACTTTTTACATTTTTTATTTAAACATTTTTTTAAAACTTTTTATTAACTTTTAATTTTTTACGTTTTAAATAACTTTTTTTACTTCTTAAATTATTTTTTTAAAAACCTTTTTACTAGTTTTTTTAATTTACTTTTTATGTTTTTAATGTAATATTTTTTTTTACTTTTTCTTACTTATTTTTATGTTTTTGAATAATTTTTTTTACTTTTGTTAGACATTTTTTAAAACTTTTTTTACTATTATAATTAATTTTTTAAAAACTTCTTATTAGTGTTTTTAATTTACTTTTTATATTTTTTTAAAATATATTTTTTTACTTTTTTTTATTTCTGTAAGTTTTTTTAAATGTTTATTTAAAAAAAATAATAAATGTCTACATGCATGGAATATAGACACTAACAACCATGCAACATATGCCTACGAGGATGCAGCGATATGTAACATCTATGGAACAAGATTAATTTATGTTTTAACCATACGTGATTGTTCGATACATGATTGTTCGATGAGATTGAACTTTTATTTTGCTTATTTTATACACCCTTTAATTTTGTATTCTTGGATTTTCTCATTACCAATCCTTTTTTCATATTATTCTTATGGACTCCTATGTGTAAGTACGTTTGCACCAATTTAACAACAACCTAAAGACCCTTTTATTAGTGTAAAAACCTATTTACATGTTTGTTACACCACGCTTCACGTTTGTAAGAACTCACTGCATTGGTGTAGCAATAACCTGATACAAGCGTGTAACATTATATGCACATGCAACACAGTAATATTTTACTACTTGTTAGTAAGTTTCTATAGTGAATAGGTAAATATATGTAACAAGATGCAACCATGTAACAAATACATACGAGCATGCAATATATTAACAATCATGTAATATATACCTACGAGCGTGCAGTGATATGTAACATATATGGAACACGATTCAATCATACTTTAACTATACCTGATAGTTCGTGAGATTGAACATTTCTTTTACTTCTTTTATACACCATTTAATTCGATATTCTTGGATTTCCTCATTACCGATCCCTTTTTCATTTTTTTTCTTACTGACTCTTACGTGTAAGAACGTTTGCACCAGTTTAATAACAACCAACACCCTTTTATTAGTGTAAAAACAAGTTTATATGTTTGTTACACATGCTTCAAGTATGTAAGAACTCGCTGCATTCATGTAGCAAGACCATGATACAAGTGTGTAACATTGTGTGCATTTGTGTAGCAATAACCTAATACACCCTTTTATTAGTGTAAAAACATATATGTAACTGTTTGTTACCCATACGTAACTGTTCGTTGCATACATGTAACAACATGCATTCAAAAAGTTGATAATTTTGAGATCTTGTTGTTTATAATTTTGATATCCTTTTTATGTTGTTTTTTGTTCTTGCAAAAAAAAATTAGATCTTGATATTGTTTTGGTGCTACTATTATCATGGTTTAAGGTTTTGACAGGTGGTAACCTGTTACTACTAGTTGGTAATACTCTGTTATGAAAATGTAACGTATATGTAAGAAGGCGCAACTATGTAACAGATGCCTACGATCATGCAATCTAGACAACAACAACCATGTAGCATGCAACCATGTAAATACTTGTTTACATTTTTGTTACACAATGCTTCAGGTTTGTAAGAACCAGCTACGTGGTTGTAGCAAGAAAATATGTTTGCGAAAAATATGTTTGGGCATTTACCTGATAGATAATGTGTTTACGGAAAATGAGAGAGAAAAAAAATGATATACTGATCAATGAGAAAGAAATTTAAATATTTATATTTTTTTAACATTTTACATACGTGTAACTGTTCGTTACACATATGTATTTATTGGCTACACATATGTAATTGTTCGTTACCTACATGTAACAAAATACATTAAAAAAACTACGGAAAATTTTTTTATACAAAAAAAATAACGAGACTATAACCAAATTAAAGATAAAAAAACGTCCTATTTAATGGTGCATTTTTTTTATAAAATTATTATCGTATAAAAAGTTATTAACGATATAAAATGAAGGGGGGAAAGTAGATATTTATGTCACATCACCTTATCACTTCATCTCAATTTAAATATAAAATTACTTAAATGCCCTTTTCTATATATTTAATAGATTTTTAAATTTAAATTTAATTTAAATAAATTCAAATTAATCTAGACCATTCATTTTAAAAGGTGGTTAAAATGTGTGGCTCATATCTGTTCTCGCGGTTCTCACAATATTTATTGGTTCTCAAAAGATCCTATCCCTATATATATATATATATATATATATATATATATATATATATATATATATATAGGGGAGGGTTAAAATAGAAACCCTCTTTAGTAGAGGAAACCATGAAACCCAAATGAAAGGCTCTCCTTGCTCCACATCAACATTTTCTATGATAGACAAAAGGGCAAAAAAGTCTTTTACTCATCTGTAAGTAGGGCTGTTAATCGGGTGAACCCGATCGGGTTTCGGGTTATTAGGGTCGGGTTAGTCGGGTTTTTTTAATAAAAAATCTCACCCGTAACCCGACCCTATTAAGGTTCGGGTTAGTAGGGTTCGGGTTAGTCGGGTTTCGGGTTATTAGGGTCAGGCGAGTCGGGTTAATCGGGTTTTACTTTCATTCTTTTTTTACAGTTGAAATATATTATGATGTCTTTACCAATAGAAAATTGACCCTGACCGTTTAACATTAACTCATGATTGATTGATTAGTGAGCACGTTAAACTTGCAGGTTTACTAATAAATCATAAGTACAACCTTCAAAAACTTAGCAACCCCATTCAACATTAATTCATGTCCGTTTAACAGGGGCGGCTATGAGGGGGGGGGGGGGGGGCGAGAACGGCGACCGCCTAGGGCCCGGGATTTTAGGGGCCCGGAAGTTTTGTAATATGTTGTTATATATATATACATCAAATTGTGTATTAATATATTGTAGTTTGAAATTAAAACAAAAAGTCATTGGCGCAGATGGTACTAATATAAAGGTGTAACCTAGAGGTCCCCGGTTCGAATCCTACCCACTCCCTTTTTTTTTCTTTATATTATAAGGGCCCGGTTTTTATTTTCGCCTAGGGCCCGATCTTGTTTTTGCATTTTTGGAGCCGCCACTGCCGTTTAACATTACTCATGATTAGTAAATCCATTAACATATATTAACAATCTTTTTGTATCAAAACCTCTATATATGTTTATCCCTAGTTAGATCATGCGTAGTTGATAAACATGTCAAAATCAGTGTCGAGCTAATCAATACTTTTGACATCGAGATCTTGTCTCAAGTAACATCTTGTCTCAAGTAACTCTAGTCACTCACCTTCCATTTTCTCTAGTGAGGTACAAGTATACACGTGAGACTTTTTTTTTGAACGGCCAACGAATAGAATAAACCCAGGTACTTCGTACGGGGTGACCCAATGGCTAAAGGCCACCGCCAGCTGGCCCAACCCAGCCGTACGGAGCCCTTAAGCGTCCATGTGACTCCAGTTCCGGGGGAAAACCGCTAACCCGCCCGCCCGTAGGCACGACGACGAATTAACGGTAAAACCCGGTCGCCTCAAGGATCGAATCCGGGTCTCCCCGGATCTCCTATCATTGGCCTCCATACCAATGGACAAATAATGTCATTAGTGAGGATAGAACTTGGGTCCCTAGGAACACAAGTCAAAGCCTCAACCAACTCCACTAAATGCCATTGGTATACACGTGAGACTTTAATTTTGAAATTTCATAGTATTAGATGCAGATTTTGGATTTTCCTTAGTCTTGTTTTTGGGATCTTTTTCCCTTTATAAACATTTTAAAGATTGAGGAGCTGTTTTGAGAATACCAAATATATAATCGTCCCACTACCGCAATCGTCAAAACTGATGAGAAACATATTACTATTTGGGTTATTCGGGTTAACCCGTAACCCGATATTTATAAAAAGTTCAACCCGAAACCCGACCCTAACTACATTTCGGGTAAGTCGGGTTAACCCGAATAACCCGATTAAGACTTTTAACCCTATTAAACCCGACCCTAATTGTCTTATTCGGGTTAGGGTTGGGTCGGGTTATTCGGGTTCGGGTATTTTCGACACCCCTATCTGTAAGTTTCTCCTTCCACCTGACAATCTTTCTCCTTACACAATTTGAAGAAAAGTAAATGATTTTCTCTGTCATCTCACATCTTTCCTCTAGTACTTTCTATTTAATTATTAGTTTCTCTCACATACTTTATTAATATTTCAATACAATTGTTTTTCCATTTTTATACTTTAATAAAAATCTGTAGAGATTTGTTTATTTTTACTTTTTCTTTACTATTTTTTAATTTCCTTTTTCGGTTTTTAATTATCAGATATGAAATGTTACATAGGTAACTTCTCTGGGACTGTTATAAACAAGAAATTGACAAAATATATTTCATTAATTTATAAGAAAACATTATAATCAACACTAAATGTAACAAATTGTTCCATGCGAACTAAAATATTAAAAAATATAACAATCTAACAAAAAACATATAAAAGCTATTTCCGCTTCCATTCTTGGTAATCATTTTCATCATTGATACAAAAATTCATTCACCTACAAAGAAAAATAAATTCATCATTTCATATATGTAAAATGTTACAGATGTTATATTGACAAAGATCAAGAAACAAGTTTATTTAAATTATGCATCTAACAACTTATAACATATGTAACAACTCTTAACATATGTAACGTTACAAATGTTATATAGCAAAATAGAGAAGCAAGTTTATTTGAGGCTCGAATGTAACATTTTGTAACATATGTAACGTTACATATGTTATGTAGACAAAAATCAGAAAACAAGTTTATTTGAGTTACGCATCTAACAACTTGTAACATATGTAACAACTTGTTCATATGTAACGTTACGATGTTATATTGAAAAAATCGAGAATCAAGTTTATTTGAGCCTAGAATGTAATAGTTTGTAACATATGTAACGTTACATGAGTTATATATACAAAAATCAAGAAACAATTTTATTTGAGCTACACATGTAACATCTTGTAACATATGTAACATTATATTTGTTATACATGCAAAATCAAGAAATAAATATATTCAAGTTACGCATTTAACAAATTGTTACAATGTAACAATACATGTGTTTTATAGATAAAAATCATGAAATAAGTTTAATTGAGGTAGACATGTAACAACTTATAATATATATAACTTTACATATGTAATATAGGCAAAAATCAAGAAGCAAGTTTATTTGAGTCACACGTGTAACAACTTGTATATAGATATATATAAAAAAACATAAAACAAAGGTACATATGTAAAAATAGACAAACTACATATTTAACATCAAACATGTTACATATGTAACATCAAAAAATAAAGACTCGTAATTAATTAAAAAAAATACATATTTTATATGTGTAACATCAAACAAGTTACATATG